>JAUMHP010000076.1:7701750-7716449 GCA_032361065.1 Enteromius trimaculatus
AAACCAAACAGACAGGACTGAACCAAAATACACAAAGACATGGGGGAGACAGGACAGACAGGGGCAGAATGTCACAGTGTCTTTCAGTGCCTCTGTTTTAACTAGAAAATGAAGCGAATTTTATGTCGGCTAGTTTTGCAAAAAGTAGACTGAGACACGTTTTCCAATAAGTTCAGCTCATTGAGTCATAAGGACCGTAAAACAGAAACTGAAGCATCAGTGTACATGCATAAATGTGTCTGGTTGCAAAAATGTTCATACTGATTTATGTGTTTTTAAAGGCAGATTCTAAATGAACATTAGAGCCTCTAAATAAAGTGGTATAGTGCTACCCTTGAACTCAATGCTTATTCTGCTTCCACGGGGCCAAAAATAAATCATCCAAGGCTAGTTTTAGAAAGTTATCCAGCTACACTATAGAGGCATTATGTGTTAAACAATAGTGTATTTTTTATAATTAATGAGGTTGCTACTGTATGTGTGTAACCAATAGTTTGTGTGCAAGCTGTTCACTTTGTGTGTCTCTTTGATTGAGTTAAATATTAATTAAATTAACAAGTTGCTTTCATTTGGAATGTTACATAAAAGGGTTTTAATTCCTCCGTTAATTAAGTTCCTTAACTACACAGAGCAGCTCATTATCACTGTAAAACATTTTAAATTTCAGTAATAAAAATGGCTGGCCACTTGCACATGAGCTAATGCTAATACAATTCTAATTAGACAATTTTCATTCCTAAATATGAAAATGCTGTGCTGGCCATAATTTGATTTTCAATCATTTGGTGTCATTTTTTATTTTTTATATTTTTTTTTAAAGAAATCAATACTTCTTTTCAGCATAGATGAAATAAATGGATCAAAATGTGTTTATATTAAGATTTAAAATGTAAAATCAATGCTTAGTCGTGAAAAGTCATGTTTTCTACAAAAACTTGTGGTATGGATATGCAGAAATGGACTTGAGCGTGTATATACTGTACGCAGTGGGTAGGATTAAGGATGTGTGTATACATGAAAACTGTGTATCATATGCATGCAAAAACTGAGTATGCATGTCATATATAAAGTAAATTGTTACATATCAAAACCATGACTTTTCAGTTATTTTTAAAATACTCTTTGTATGCACTTTCATAAGAGCGGGCTCGACAGTAATTTTAAATTTTAGCAATATTAGCCAATATTATGAGGAAAGCATAGTTAAATACACTGGTCTGATTAAAGACTAAAGACAAATAACTTGAGACTGGACCTCCAAAATGCATCTTGGGGCTTTAAACTGAGATAAATCTTGCTGGTTGCAGCACCACACAACCTTTTTCAGTTGATTCACATTGCACTTGGTGTTTAAAGTCCAGCGAGGAAATCCGTCCAAACCACTATCCGTTATCAGGCAGTGAAATGCTTCCATCTTAATGGCTTTAGATTAATGGCGCTCGTGGGTCTGCCAGTGGACAGTGAGCTGCACTTTCAGATCTAGCGCCTAAGCAGCAGGCATCCAGATTGAACATAAATCATCAAGACTGTAAGACTGACAACAAAGTAAGCATACTTCCATTTCTAAACAAAAATGGTGCGGAAATGACTCCAACAACCACTTTTCTGTGGTTTACAATCTCAGACCACTCCATTGTTTGCCGGAAAAATGCTCTAGATGAAAAATCTCTTTCTTATACAGAGAGGCCATCTGAATGCTTGCAAAGACAACAGCCATGTATGAAATGAGTCTGTGTTATTGCTTATGCACTTGCCAGATATTAGTAGTCTCGTCACAGTTTGCTCTCCAGCACAAGACATTAACATTTGAGCAGTCTTTCTTAGATTCTGGCTTGAAATTACTTTTGAAGTTATAAATCATGCCCCAAGTTAATTGAATGAGCGTTTCAGACACACTAATAGCAAACGTCTGCAATCTACATATTCCAAGTGAAAAAAAGGCTGTTATTAATTTACAGTATGTGCTGTAACTGTTTCCATCGCTCTCTAAATAATAAGTCTCGTTTTATCTTACTATAACATTCATAGATTTTCACAATTCACATTTATTAGAATGAAATCATTTTGAAATGTATCTAAAATATAGATTTGTTACTAACTACAGTGACTAGTATGTGGTTAAAATAATGGATTCGTTGATAATGAGCCTCTGGAAACAATAATATAATAAAAACACAGCCGTGCGTCATGGATCTGCTTAATGCCGGTCCTGATGTTGAAGTAAGGGTTATCAAATCAATGCTCAGCAAGTGTAATTATAGCTCAGAATGAGGTATGCTGCTGCAATGAGTCATGCTGAGAAATCTAGTATACCCTAAATCCAGACTTAATTTGTTTATTAAAAATCTAGTTACAAAAAATCATTATGGCACTAGTCAGAAATGATCTAATAGGATGTTCATTAACTGAAGGGCTCACGTCTGCTGAGTCAACATTCAGTTTTAATGGCTTGAGCTTTATAAAATCTACTGTGAAGTGAAATCACAGTTAACGCACGGATCGTTGTAAAATGGCTGCAATGATGTCCAGCAATGTAAAGGTATAAATAAAAATGCAAAAGGTAACCAGGTCACAGGGCTTTTCACCCTGGGTTACACTCATCGTGCTTCACGATGCCATAGAAGAACCTTTTTGTCTAAATGGTTCCATAAAGAATATTGTGTATATACAGTGTATTGTCATTTTAAACCCCAAGTAAAGGTCATGTAATTGAACACTAAAAAGAGCGGTTAACACCTGGGTCATGGTGCCAATTATACAGTATAGAACTGGTATCTTACAGCAAGCTGTTTCACAACAGACAACAAATCATTAAATGCGTCTTTGTTTTGCTTAGTAAATATTCCTGGCCTTAAAACACAGAATGTGAAAGTTTCTGTGAGTGTATGCTTTCACTAAAACGAGGAAAAACCAGAACAGTGACAGCATGACCTAAAATTAAGTGCTTTATCCAGTTGTAGCTAATCAAAACTGCATTTCATGTATGTTTTAGATCATTTAGAAGAAAACTTTGAAATACGACACATGAAATATAAGTTTGGGTCCCACTTTACATTAGGTGTCCCTAATACCTGTGTACTTACAACATAGTAACACATTAGGGCTGCACGATTTGGGAAAAATATCACATCGCGATTATTAAGGTCAAAATTGCGATCGCGATATAATACTCAACTTGCTTGTTATCAAGGAAAATGCACACAGAGATTACTAATAATGCTGGAATCTGTATTTCTCAACTGAGATACAGTATACAGTGCAATCTAGCAGCAACTAAAAATTAACAATGTTTTCAAATTAAAACTAAATTGTACAAAATTAAATAAAAGTAACATCTTTACATTACTGAATTAAATTACATTAAATTAACTTTTCAATTCTATAGAATATTGATTTTTTAAACTACAGCTTAAAAAAATATATATATATATATTTCCTCTATATATACATATATATATATACTCATAAAAGGCAGATGGGAATTTTGCATGACAATGGATGGCTTGAAAAATAATACATTAATAAATTGGAAAATTATATTATTTGATCTCTTTGTACATATTTATTGACTTACAACTACTTACATGTTTACAGGGCCAAACAGTTATTTAAAACATAGACTGCATGCCCATTACAATAAGTAATTATCCAATCAATGTTACTGACCTCATAAATATGAAAATAAGAATGTTAACCAAGAGTGTGCAAATGCAGTAAGTGAAATCTTGATACCAGAAAGATGTGAAGTAAACTATACATCATAAAATATTATTTATCATGAGTAAATTAAAGAAAGACAAATTTTTCATAACGCTGCTGCTCCCGAGATTAAACAAAGGCTTTTCCCTAACCATTAATCATCTTACAGCAAACTCATTTTCTGCTTCTCCAGAAGGTCAGTGTGAAGACCAGGTATCCACAAGAAAAAGCTTACAGTCTTAAATTAAATGCTTTTAACCTGAAGACAATCAATTCCTTTTTGCTGGACCTACACCTCTGCAATTAACTAATAACTATAGCACAGCTGACAAAGTAGCAGAGACCCTGTTAATGTTGATTGCAAAAAAAACAAAAAAAAACAAGGCAAAATGTTAGCCCCGTAGGCCCTGGCTTTAATTTTGCATACAGCTGACTCTTATAAATTGCATGAGAAATCTGGAGAGATGTGTGACCTCTGCAGCATCTTGCAGGCTGTTCATTGATGGTGGCTGTGGATCGCTGTGCTGTGGCGTGGGAGTATAATTCATCTTAACATATACTTTCAGAGGTTAATCAGGTTGAGTTAGACCGTGTCTGATAAATGATGCAACACTCTACCTATTTTAACAGTCCTGGGGATCAATGCAATCGATAGCGAGAGTAATGCAGGAGGATAGTTTGGACGGGTGCCTTTGAGCATGTCCCCTGTGATAAGACATGCACTGAACTTCTATTCAGGAGAAAAAACAAATAGGTCACACTGAGTGTGATGTGCAGTGATTCAAACATTTAAATGATTTCTAATCCAAACTGGAAAAATGATCTCTGAATCGAGCTATGTATCAAATTTAATTATGAACTGGGCCAAAATGTTGATCATGCTTTAAGATAATTTCATCATGTTCATCATTGAGGTGTATTAGGTGCATCAGTAGAGGGAAGCCCGTTTCAACCACTAAACAATAAAAAAAGAGACTTTTTTATCTCACACTTCTGACTTTTTTCACAATTGCAAATTTATGACCCACAATTCTGGCTTCTCAGAATAACAAGATATAAACTTAAAATACTGATTGTAAAAAAAAAAGAGTAAAAAAGCTTTTTGGTCATATCTGTCCATTATGTGTGCATTTATATCACAATATTTTAAGAAAAATGTCAGGATTGTGAGTTTATATCTTGAAATGTTGACTTTATAACTCAAGTTAAGTAAGATATGAGAAAAAAAAGACAATTACATGAACATGACATAACATCTGGGAGGAGGGGATATTAAGAAATTATTAATATAAAAATGAATGAAGTTAGCCATTTGACAATAAAATAGCTTTCAAGGTGAATGGCAGTTTTGTGACTTGATAAGTTGCATTATATGACTGTTTCTCAATATGACTCAATATGAATACAATTTATGTGGTCTTTTGGTGGAGAATTGAGTAAAAAGACAGGCGTTACACACAAGACAATTAAAAAAAGGCATAATATCATCCAGCTAGACTTTGCATGAGTTGGTTTCCTATAAACAGTTTAAACGAGCATACAAACAGCCCAAAGCGAGGTTAGTCCTTCCATGTCCTTCCTCTCCTCTCCCTCCAGACAGCTGCTACAGACTCAGCGATTGGCAACAGCTGGTGAATAGGGCCATGACCACCTTCATCACGGAAACAGCCATGCATAACCCTGATCCAGAAGCTGGCTGGAAGCCTGACAAAGTCATGCCACACAGACCTGTCTGATTCTATAGGCATTTATTTATACCCTGGCAACACTGGGCTGCCGAGGTGAGTTGGATTGGGACTGAAACTATAAAAATGGCAGCATTGATCTCTAAAGTACTCCATCCATCCGTCCATCTATTTTCCAAACTATATTGTCCTATGTAGGTATGCCACCATCACAGCCAAAATCCAAAATCCTTGTTTATTTCTAGGTTTAATTTGGATTTTAAACCAATATGTTCAATGCAACGCAAAATGGTTAAAACGCTCTTCTCCGTCTATTCATCTTCAGTCAATAAATTACCGCTGCTACGATCAATAAAAAAAAAATTACTCCTCAAGCAGTAATAGAACAACAAATTGTGCCAGACAAAAAGTGCTGAGTTTTCTATCTATAAAAAAACTAGAGTAATTTACATAGACAAGAGATGCGTTTGTGCTAAAAGAAAAACAATAGGCTAGACTCTACCAGCGCAGACAGTGCCTGGTTAAACTGGATTACAGCTGGTTGGTGAAAAATATCGATGTTGAAGTCCTGTGTGCAAAAGTATGGTTACTGAGTAAGATCAATGCTGCAAAAACCTGGTCTATTCATCCCTGAGATTTGTAAATAAAGAGATAGCAGAGCAAAGCCCTAAGAGCTTTATATTATGGCTTGTTGATTTCCTGTGATTAAACATAGAACCTACTTCTCATACAAAAATATTTTTTTTTGTATACATAATCCAATGCGTATGAATACTTCTATATTGTGAGAGTCATTTGGGGATATTATTATTTAAAGAGATGCTTCTAGTCAGAAAGGGACAACATATCCAGCTTGTTTAAGTTTATCTTTTGCTTAGAGAAAAGTAAGAAACTGTTTCACTGTAAGAGCACAGAAACACATAAAGAGCATTCCGTGTTCAGTTGATGCTTTATAGTGACATAATCCCCATTGAGAAGAAGAGGCCTCCAATTCAAAGCCGGGGCTGCTAAATGCTTCGATATCAGAGCTCTGACCCTCGAAAAAGGGTTAAAACCAGTCGAAATAACAGCTAATTCCTCAATGTCCACCGCAGACTATTTTAAAGCTAATCCAAACTCCTCAGATTCCACTAGAGCTCTTGATGAAAAGCTGGTGGACCATTATTCTCCACTTTATCTGCTGGGCACGAGCTGTTTCAGATTCTGCCCTTGAGATATATGGGGAGTGTGACAGGACCAGATTCCAAACACTGAGCCTCAGAAATATGTACTGTGCCAGTAATGGGATTCCAGGCTTATTCAGACAATAATAACGGGGGAAAAAAACTGACCTCAAAATGCATGCAAAATGTTTGAAAATGCATGAATAACAATATTAATGCTTTTTTTTTCTTCAAATGCACGAATAACAATATAAAGAAATGTTTATTTCATCATCTACTTGAGGAACTACTGGATGCTGTGTGAAAACGTGTCTCACCCATACTGTAGCTAAGTCTCATATATTCACCTTCAAGTATTTTATGCATGGACATTTTTAAATAGATTTCATCCTCCATCCGTCCATATCCACTTCACGGCGGACGCTAAACATTTTGCTACATTGAATTTACAGAGCATATCACTTTATGTGCAGTTTCTGCCACAGCAATCTGGGAAAAACTGTGTATTTATGAGGATGGGATTGGCAGGCTTTCATTTGCTAGCGGTGGCTTCCGCTGACCTTTGACAAATCAAACACATTCATTTGCATGGACAGAATATTTTGAGATAAGATGAGATATCTGAATCAACATGACCAACTGCATGAAATAATATTAGTTTTTCCAGTGAAAATGGTCTTTAAATAATTGTATTAAAGTAGTAGTTTCTGACTTCAATAATTGTCATCAGGTAAGATCTAGCTCATGCACATGCTTATCAGAAAACATGTGTTATTAAGTTGATTCATACACATTTTGCAACCATGCCATTTTAGCTTCCTTATACACGTTCTTGAGCTCACAAGGTGTTTATGATTATGGAAGCCAGGATACAGTTTGGTAAAGATTAAAATGAATAATTGTGTAACACTGTGAGACTGTCAATTGTGCAAAATGAAATAGCATGTTGGAAACTCACGCTGGCAGATGTTTTCAGTAATAAAAGTATAGCTATCAAAATGAAATCTCAAAAAAACTACTAGACAGGCTCACAATTCAACACTAACCCAGTAGGGCACAACGCAACGAATCATAGCACAATGTAACTAAGCTGCAGCACAGTAAAATTAGCACAACACAAATTAGCACAACACAACAGAAAAAGTCGCAACACAATGAAAACAAGTTACAACACAACAGAGTGCAACAATAACAAATAGCAACACAATGGAAACAAATCATAATAGAAGGTATACAAGTCCCAGCGCAACAGAAACAAGTCACAACACAACAAAGTCAGCTCAATTGAAACAAGCCACAGCACAGGGGAACTTTGCACAACACAATGACATTAGTCTTACTTCACTGTGGAGATTTCATTGTGTTGTGTACAACTGGGTCACCTTAACATGCATACATGTGTTAATTAAGGTGTGTTGTTGGAGTCATGGAGAACAGGTAATAGAAAATCGTATGGCCTCCTAGCACTGAATACTCAAATAAGGACCCTTTTATATTTAATAAGCAAAGCTAAATTGTTTATTTCATGCAGTGGCTGTGTTTCCGCTAAAGAATGTGTGGGTGGGAGCTTCTTGTCTTGTATGATATATGTGTGTGTGTGTGAATGCAGACATATCAGTTCTATTCAGGCCCTCTTTAACAATAGATAAATGAGTTGCAAACTTGCCTGTGCTGTACTGTGTTCATTTTTCTTCTTTTGACACTTTTTTTTTTTTTTGCCTTGCCTGGCATAATAAATTACTCAAGCTGATGTCTAATGAGGTGTAGGATAGGCCTCATAGGCTGGAGAGTAGCGTTCCAGCTCTGATACGACGACTGCACTTTCACATCGGTCTCAGTGGAGAACCTTGTTAATGTGCACTTACAAAGGGCATGTCCCCACTATTCACAGTGTTTTATTTAATTCATCCTCCAGCCTTGACTGACTGTGACTCAAAATGAACCTTGACTATTACTCTCTAGGAGGCTTTTGAAAGACTTCAGCTATGGACAAGTGTGCTCTACTGAAAACTGAAGTCAAAGCCACAGAAGTTGAAGGAGAAGTAATAGGGACTTTTAGGCATTTAAAAAACTGTCACATCAGTGAGTCCAACAGCCCAGTTTCCATGTTATATTACAGTACAGTAAAGGAATGAAAACTGTACTATTTTAAAGAATGATTTTGAGTCATTCTAAACTCAGAAACCATGCGTTTATTTGTTGTCTTCCATTACAAGCCATTTTAAGAAACGTTGCTAAGAAGAGTTTGGCAGGTAAACTGCTGTCATGATGCCAAAATGTACATAAGCCAAGGATAAATCTCCAGCATTTTGCCATCTAGCTAAAAATCATGCCTACATAATTATTGTAATAGCTGATATATATGCCAGGAAATTACTTTTTGGGAATCTACTTTGAAACTGTAGCTTGCGGAGTTAAAATCTACTCATAATTAAAAGTTAGTTGAAAAGTGTGAAATTGATTTTTTTTTTTTTTTTTTTTTTTAAGTAGTGAAAACCAAAAGCAACTAAATACACTGAAAATTATGCCTTGTATTAAGTTATTATCTTTTAGATTATAAAAATGTATTATTTTATCACTTCAGTGAAGAAAAAAAACAACTAATAATAATTAATACCAAATATATTAAACTAATTTATATAAATCTAAATAACATACTAACCGGTTCACTAGAATGAATCAGAAAAAAACTACAGTACATATATAAAGGTTTATCAGTGTATTAGTAATCATGCTTCTTTTATGGGGAAAAATAGCTTAAAAAAAAAAAAAAAAAAACATCTAAGCCACAGACTGCACTCTTTTTAATTTGGTCAATTTATCTGAATATCTGGTTTAGTCAATGAACACCGGTTAACTGATCTACTTGAATATCTGGAAGTTAGGAACTATGATGCTGTATTATGTTGAAAATCAGGTTTTTGTGTCGATTTGTTGATGAATTTGTGGGGATTTTTTTATTTTATTATTATTTTTAAGATAAGATTAGACCCTAAAACATATTCAATAATTCCCTAAAACAGATGTACATTTCACACCTTTTTTGCTATTCATTAAAACCTACAGTGCTAGACGCACTGTAAAAACAAAATTTACTGTAAAAAAGCGGCAGCTGTGGTTGCTGAAATTCGACTGTAAAAAATATGGTAACAGCATTTAAGGTTTTACGGTATTAAGTTAAACTTAAAGTTAAATATTGTAATTTAATTACGATATAATGTTAATTTACCAACCTATTAAAGTATTGAAATCTGTTTTGTACCTTTAAAATACACCGATAAGCACCATAATGCAGGTAGTGATGTGAAAGTCATATGATGAACCAAAACCAAAAAAAATGCTGGGAATTCTGGGAACATCAGTTTACATTTTTCCCTGTAAATTTTACAGGAACTTACCTTTAACCATTTAACAGGTTTTTACCGTTAAAACAGTGTGCAAACTCCATATCTCAAACAAACCAACTCTAGACAAGCCAAAAACGTGTTGATGGATAGCTCTAGCATACAAAATTTTCCTGATTTAGGCCCATGAGGCCCAAGGTGACCAGTGTGGATACAGAAGTGTCACCCAAGTCTCAGATTTACAAGCCCTCCATCATGACAGCTCCTGCCACCTCATTTAGCTGGACCAGGCCGAGACCTCCCGAGCTGGGCGCTGGAGTTGCCACAGCAATAATTCACGGGTAATTAAACAGCCCCACCAAAGCCCCTCACAGCCCATTACTCATGTAGCAGTTGACAGTGCAGGGTCTGCAGCACACTGACCCAGCCGCTGGCAGCAGGGTCGGCAGCAGGCCACCGTGTGTCATGTCAGTCTCCTCTGTGTAAATCCACTAGTTAGGAACAACCATCGACTTTCTGTCAGCCAAGACAAATTTGCCAACACCTCCTCTGATCATCGATCCAACGTTGGCCTAGCATTTTCGATCCTGAAGAGTTGTTAAGATTTTTAAAAATTCAATGTAAAAGAATTGGTTACAAAGAAATCCAATAAATCTATGAACAACAAGTTAACAGATACTGGACATGGATCGAGAATAACTGTTGCTTTTTTTTTGTCCTAATATTTAAGCTATATATTTTTTCATTTTATTTATTTCTATTGTATTATACATATAAATTAGATCAATTAGATTTAATTTGTTACATAGACTTTTATTGCATTTTGCAAATGTTTTAAAGCTTGAACCCTTTTTCACTGTAACTTGTGTTTTACAAGTGAATGATAACAAAGAACTTTTTTACTTTTTTGTTATTCTGTCACAATAACTGATTTAATGACACATTTGAAACATCAAATAGCAGAGTTTGTGCTAGATTAATTGCTAGGTGTAGGATACAATAATATAAAATGAATTATAAATCAAAAAGGATTACTCCTAAATGCAAAATGAAGTTATGAAATATGTACTTAATATAAGATGGTAGATGCTCTTGTTTTTAAATCGAATAACCAAGTTTTTTTTTAATAAAATAAAACCCCCAAAGGCACAGCTATTTTGGGTAATGTGAATCCTTTCTTTTGTGGCAAAGACGAGGCAATGTCATCAGTCATGCAATCTCTCTGTGTTTTGAGTTTTAATAAATACGTTTGAATCGTATTCAGAGTTAGAGACAGAACAAAGCAACAGAACGGCTAAATGCTGAATGTAAATGGATTACAAAGCAAGACAAAAATGCCATTTTCTGGAGAGCTCCATAAGCCCAATCAGTCTGGAGTCAGCACCAAAACTGTCAAGTACCCTCCCTATATTATTCCTGTAGTTTCCCCCTGAATTATTAGAGTCACAAAAAACCAAAACACATTCGAGCCAAATAATCAGGGAGTGTATAATGACCAGTGACTGAAATTTGACTGAACGAAAGCAGTGCCTAAGCTTCTTCCATGTAAAACAGCAAACACGCAACTGAACACATAAACAGTTTGCAGTTTCAAAAGCGTATGTTGCTGTCTTAAAAATGATTCTGCTGAATGATTCGCACCAGATGGCAATTACCGCCCCATCTCCAGTTCTCTGCTTCTGAAGTAAATGATGCTTGTTAAAGGAGCATCTGGCACATCACATTTGTGTACCACCAGTCACTGGGAAACTACCATTCGAAACAATACTGCAACAGAATTCATCCAAAGTAATCCAATAAATAAATAGATACATAAAACTACCTGGCACCACTGTTTGAACTGACTCAGATCTAATGAAACTAACACACTTATGAGTCTAACAAACTAACAAACAGTGAAATTAAAAAATGAATGAGTTAAAATAGATCCGTATTAAAGTGTTTAAGTTCAGATTATATTTCAATAAAGCAATATGTACTGTATAACTGTATTGAAACTATTACAAGTAATAAAACAATATGTTACTGTAAATATTATCAGAATTTGTCAAATAAGAAATCTTATTTGTTTGCATTTTATTTAACAGTTTTACTGACACTTATGTATGGCTCTGTTACATTAAATCCTTTTTTAAACTTGGCTTCTGAAAATAAGAAGCCAAGCTTCTACTGTTTCAACCCAGTCTCAAGGCAGTTAAGTTCGGCAAGTTTTTTAAATTAATGGATGCACCTTAGTTTAAAAAACGTGCTGGACTTACAAAAATAATTAAATAAACGTGTCCCTGCCACAAATAAATACCGTGAGACTGGGTAGGACTTTATATAGGGTTAGTTCACCCAAAAAATTTAAATTCTGTCATTTTTCACCCATGTCGTTTCAAACCCATAACACCTTCGTTCATCTTCAGGACACAAATTAAGATATTTTTGATCATATCAGAGAGTTGTCTGACCCTCCAAAGACAGCAACACAACTGAAATGATCAAATAAATAAAAAAATAACATAATTTTCTCTTCTCCCGTGACTTATGTTTTTCACCATGCTTAATGCACAGTATACGCAAGCTTTAACGCACTTGACGTAATCAGCATTGTTTACATTCGGGGGAAAGCACACACATGTGCATAATCTGTGGCTGTTTGCGCCTAGAAGAAAGCATGGACTTTTTTTTTTACCACATTTTCACCATGTTTCTGGACCTGGGATCATTTCAGTTGTATTGCTGTCTATGGAGGGTCTGATGTCTCTGATATCTTAATTTGTGTTGCGAAGATGTACTAAGGTCTTATGGGTTTGGAACAACACAAGAGTGAGTAATTAATAACAGAATTTTTATTTTTGTGCAAACTAACCCTTTAAAAGCAATAACACTGTCGAAATTGTGAGATAGGAAGTCACAGTCATGGAAAGATAAGTTGTAAAGTAGTAAGTTATGAAGTTACACTGTGAGAAACAGATTTACAATTGTGATATATATAATTATAAAATTCTAAATTATAAGAAATAAAATTGTAATTGTGATGTAGGCCTATAAAGTCAGAACGAGAAACAGAACTGTTGATATACCATCGGTTTTACAAGCTTAAGACTAAAATCCAAGTCTGAGGTTTCTCAACTAAAAAAACTTGCTCTGTTTTGTCTTAAGATTTACACCAGTAATGTTTTTTTTCTAAGGAAAGTAAGAAATGGCATTTTAACATTTGTAAAAATCTGTGAAATGTCGTAACTGAACTATGGCCTAATCCTGGCTTTGTTTGAGCCCTGTCTGTAAAACCAGGCCATAAAGTCACAATTACAACAAATAGAATCGCATAATGATATATAGTTACAATTATGACAACCAAAGTTGCAATTGTCAAAGACCTGCAACGCTTCTTGTGGTTTGCAAACTTTTACCGCCGCTTTATTAAGAACTTTAGCCAAGTGGCAGCCCCTCTCACCTAAAAAAGGACCTACCACTCTTCGTTGGAATGTCCAGAGTAAGGGAGCTCTGTAGTAAGGCGGTCATCTGTGGCGCTGCTTGACCGTCATCAGCGGGAGTTCCCACCCGGACCGTTTTCAACCAAACACTTGTGGGGATTTTCCATCACAGGTGTTCGCTGTTATCTCCAGTATTTAAGGAGCCCTCTGAGTTCAGTTCGACGCGAGGTTTTGATCGTCAAACATCAACTTAGCGTTCTGGATTGTATTTGGATTGACCTGTTACCTCCCTTGGATTGTTTATTTCGTCATTGATTCTTGCTTGTTGCCCTGAACTTCTGCCTGGACCTTTCATTACAGAAAACCTTGCCAAAGACAGATCCAGCAACCACGTTTGAACTCACCCACAAAGTCTCTCGCCAGGGCTCAATGTTGCACGCACATCATCAACAGCTTGAAAGACTCACTTGTGTATCTGAGGAGATGAGGCAGTCAATGCAAACGTTAAGTTCCTCCATGCAAACACTGAGCATCGCCATTGCTGCATTGACTCCATTACCTACCTCCGCTACTGTGGCAGATCCAGCCCCGGACGGGCGTGAGCACAGCGAGGAGATATTCACACTCAAACAGGGATCCAGCTCTGTTGCCGAATTCACACTGCGCTTCAACTCCATCTCGCAGCTACTCATCACAGCCGGACCCAGAGCCCATGCAGTTAGGGTGAACCCCGCTAACAGACAATGAGCGAAACAAGCGGATCAGAGACAACCCCTGTCTCTACTGTGGCCAACCCGGACATATCCAGGTCAACTGTCCAGTAAGACCTCCACGCTCAACGACTGCACGGGTGAGTACGGGCTATGCAGAAAACTTCATGACCATGCCAGTCACCTTGATAGTCCAGGGAAAAAGAATTAACACCACAGATTTCATAGATTCTGGGGCTGAGGGGAATTTTATTGATAAGACTTTTGCTAAGTGCATGCATCTCTCTTTGCTTTCATGTGGGCCACGTGTGGCTGTTGCAGCCTTAGACAGCCGTCCGCTGGGGTCCGGAGAACTTCCAGGCTCTTGTCAACGATGTTTTCTGGGGATGAGCTGAACCAAACTGTGATTGTTTATATAGACGATATTCTCATTTATTCAAAATCCCCACCTGAACACATTCAGCACGTCCGAAAGGTTCTGAAACGCCTGATTCAACACCAGCTCTATGCAAATCTATCGAAATGTGATTTTCACCAAACCAAGGTGTCCTTCCTGGGGTACTTTAGCCACGAGGGGGTCACCATGAATGAGAAAAAGGTAACATCAGTCCTTGAATAGCCACTCCCCAGAACTATCAAAGACCTGCAACGCTTCTTGGGGTTTGCAAACTTTTAC
>JAUMHP010000076.1:7741138-7753692 GCA_032361065.1 Enteromius trimaculatus
ATAATGAGTAAGTGGACAATTTTATACTCATTTAACATTTATATACACTCTATATATATATATATATATATATATATATATATATATAAACAATTCCCATACATACCAGGTGGTGGCGG
Source organism: Enteromius trimaculatus (assembly GCA_032361065.1). NCBI lineage: Eukaryota > Metazoa > Chordata > Actinopteri > Cypriniformes > Cyprinidae > Enteromius > Enteromius trimaculatus. Next base: position 7,741,258 of record JAUMHP010000076.1, read on the forward strand.
CTTTTCATCTGGGATTTCACAGTATATATCAGAGTCTAAGAAATAGATTTGATGTTATTACATTGTCATGAACTTATCATAATACGGTAATTATCAAGCTGGGTTTCTAAATTGGCTAAATGAGTTAGCTAAAGGAGGGTTTGATACTCACTGCTGTATCTGAAGCTGTCTGTCTTCTTCCTAACAGCAGATAAGAGTGGATAGCAATAAGGACGGTGAAATAAAGTGTGTGCACAAATCCATTTCACTTTGGAAATGATTCCGTAAGAGATTAATTAATATTCCTTCTGTGTTGTACTCCTGAGGAGAAGAATGTTGATGTACTCACCCGGAGGGAATTTCAGGAAGAGAGTTGCGCAACTGCACACCTAAGACAGCAAAGATAAATCTCAGTTTGCAATACAATCCCCAAAGCCACATTAATCACAAAAGACATGATTTAAAATGCACAAAATTCAGAGGAGAGCTGCCAAAAACTCTAGTCATTCATCTCAGAAAATACATAATGATCAATTCCCTGGAAGTAGTTCACACAAGCTCTTTTAAATGACTGTTTTTAAAATGACTAGTGACATTCACAGACATATGTTAATTGGGGCTTACCTTTAGGCGATTTACTTTTATTTGGACCAGCTATCAAAGATGAGTCTGTGTGGTTAAGCAACCGACAGTAGCCATCGATCAGATCAGCCATGTTCTCTGCAACGGCCAGAGATGCCACACTGATGGAAAGAGGCTATAGGAAAAGTTCACGGCTAGTTTAGCACATGAGTGCCACTGTGCATATAAAGTTAAACAACCCAATACCATAGCGTGAACGTTCTCACCTGTTTGGCACCCTCAATTTCGATAAGCAGCAATGTTCTGCCATCACTCTGTGTGTTATACTTGATACATCGGATCTGTTTAAATTCAGCAAGGCAAACAGCCTGGGGAAGAGTAAACGAGCATGGACTTGAAACGACATTTGGACAATGACAACTGGCATAAAAATAAGGAATCAATACTAGATTGGAAAATAATTATGAAGTTGCTCACGGTGGACTCTGATTTGGTGCGTTGCCGAATGCCTTTGGGACCAATGACTAAATCCACTGCTAAACTCCAACCTTGCTGTGTAGATAAAGAGGGACTTTAGTAAACTCAATTTAGCACATTAAATCTTCCACTTTGAACACATAAGTTGGAGAACTTACCACTAGCTCACAAGGAAATATTTCCTCGTCAAAGTTGGAGAATTCCCCATAGGTCTCGAAGAACTTGATCATACACTCGTCCTCCTTTAGTAATGCGTACTGCTGAAACGTTTGCTGGATGAGCTTCCTGATTTGCTTGGGCTGTTAAAAACAACATTTTACAGGTTAGCTGTAATAAGCTGCCACGTGTTTATGTTATTTATTATATTTTATCAGGATCTTGATTTATTTTCGTTTTATTTTGACTGGCTAGCTGCATATAATCCCTACATTTTCCCATATTTATTTAAACTACCCAGTCTCACTGTATTTATTTGTGGCAGGGACACATTTATTTCGTTATTTTTGTAAGTTTAGCACGTTTTTTAAACGAAGATGCATCCAATTAAAAAACGTGCTGGACTTACTAAAATAACAAAATAAACGTGTCTCTGCCACGAATAAATAGATTAAATTAAATTTTTGTTACTAAATCACGAACTGCCATGAGACTGGGTTGTATGTATTTAAAAAAAGATTATATATGGACAAATACGAATTTATGCTGAATTTAAATGTCTTGATTAACAGTTCAATATCAAACACTGAACACAAACAAGTTACAACTTCAATATTAACTCCAGAAACAGCCTGTTAAAGGAGGAAATTTCCTAATAATTTATTCACCAGAATGGCATTTAAGATGTTAATTTCTTGCTTTTTTCAGTCGCAAAGGAATTTATTTTTGGACTGAAGAAAGAAAGATACAGTAATTGTGGATCACATTAATTAAATTATCAGGAAATTTTAATTCTTAAAGTAAACTTCTCCTTTAATAAAATAATGACATTACAGAAAAGTGGAAAACAAATCTAACCTTCATACTGTCAATAAGTCCCTTAGGAAAAAACAGGTCCAGACCAACATCTTTTCTAAATAAAAAAGCACCATATTAGCAAACAGTAAAAAAAAAAAAAACTTTTTAAAAATTATAAATAATAATAACAATAAAAATATCTAAACTTACTCTAGCAAGTCAAAGTTGGTCCTTTTCTCTAGACCTTTGGCATTCATGTCTTTATAAAACCTCCTGAAAGACAGAACAAACCATATAGGTGATGCAAAGCTTTGGAATTACTTTACAATTCAGTACAAATTCGTACCAATGTAATGTAAATTGTATTACTGAATAATTGAACATCGCTCATTTTACTTCTGAGAGAACTCTGTTTATAGCATTGAAAATGTGTACTCAGTAAGTTGCTAAGTTCTGCAGTAACTCTGGATAATCAGACAATATCAATAACAGACTAGGCTTTTCGCTACCTGATCTCCAAACAGCCCAGCTGAAGTGCCATGCCATCGCTAATTTTGCTAGCATGATGCTGCATATAGTCACAACGCACCTGCCAGAAGACAAACAGCATTTACATCAACCGACTAAGCATACTGTACAACCACAGACAGAAAGCAAATCTGGAGATGTCTGCTGACCTGTTGATAGAAATACAAAAGGAACGTCCTGTCCTCTTTTAACCTCTTCATGAAATCAGTGGGAATATAGCGAATCCTAAGATCATATCTGAAATAAAACACAAACACGCACATTTGTGAAAAGCTCAGATAACGGCTGGTGATGTGCTTCAAGAATGACCACTTCCGTTCTCCCTCACCTCCACTCCGCCTCGGCGTGATGGCTCTCGTAGCGCTGCTCAACCTCTCCTACAGTCAGGTCTGGATGAAGCCAATGGAGCTCCTCAGATTTGAGGTGTTTGAGCCTCAGCCCAAAGCATCCTGGGTTTTGCACATTTGGGCCCAAGCGCCCGCTGATCAGAATAGACTGGATGATAGTCTGATGGATAAGAAAAACACAAGTGTTCAGGCATTCCAACAAGTACCATGATTCAGTTTGAATCAATTAGTAAGAGCGCACAAGAGTCACTTCAGGTTGTAATAACATTTGCAGCCTTGGTGAACATGAGACACTTTTTTCCAACACATTAAATAAACCTTTCGAGCAGTAGTGTAACTGTATGAATACCTTCATCTGCCATGAGCTGTCACATTTGACCAGTTTGAAGTTTTTGCTGAGGTTGGTGCTGCTGCTGAAGCACACTTTGATGATCTTCACAGGACCGCCATCTCCAACAGGACCCAGGTCAGGGCTTTTGATGCCCCCATCCCAGTCCTGGGTGGGTACCTTCCAGGAAAGGGTGCTTGCATCACTTGCCATGTCCTCAAAGATATCCACACACCATTACACGATCATCTCATCTGGTAGAAAGGCCAGTTTGGAAACACAAGAACAGGGTTTATGGTTAATTGAACCATGTGTGGCATGTGCTAAGGCATTTTCCTTTAATGGCAATGTCTATAATACTTTTACTGTATACACTTGCACTACTGTATTTTGTCTAAATAAATAAATATACTACAAATGGCATGTCATTTTTCTAAGTGAAAAATGAATTCATGCATCAATTATTAGAGTATTTAAAGAATAACTTTAGGTGAGTGTGAGATAATGGCACAGATCTAGACATAAAAAATAAGGGAACTTGGCATGAAAAATTAGGAAGTATACAAATACAATACATTTAAATATATGATGTGGTACCCATATGCACAACCTAAACCTTCACATACCTACTTCAATCCGTCCATTAGGACAAAGTTTACACTCTGTTTGCTCACAGTGGTTGTGTTTCTGTGCTCAAATAATTCTATCTCTCACACCCATGTGATTGCATTAACTGGAATGCAGAGCTAATACAATATAGATTTATTTGCAGTGTGCTTTCATGTTGTTTAGATGGTGTCTGACATAAAAATCTAAAGGCACAGCAAGATGCTAGTATATGTATGTATGCGAGCCCATGTTTCTGTGTATGTATTCCCTTTTAGGGCTTGTCTTGCTCTGTTGTTCGCCTGAGGCAATGAATTCCTAGAAGTAAGGCTACATGTCTTTTTAAACTTACTCAAGCACGACTATTCCACCTTCTGCAATGCCTGCATATGGCAAAACCTTGTGTGTTAAATAATGTGAGATTTAATTGTAATCCCTAATTGTTACTATTTTAAAATGTGTCATGAATGCCAAGAATAAATGTTTTGTTCGGTGTTGGTTTTAAGTCTTTTTAAGTCTTAAGGCTAAAGTGTCAGTGTCACACTTGAGTAAAGCTGACATTGTTCTTGAAGTTTGGTTAGTTTAAGAAAATAGTCATCGGTGTAGCAACCAGAATGAATTGACTTGTTCTGAAATGGTTAATCTCCCACAGATAACAAGTATGTGGGATTTGACCTCTAGAGGCTATAGTTTTTGCAAGCTAACACCAGCTCCGAGCTACAAAGAGAAAACAGGACCGGCTCCAGGGAGGAGCCCTACTACAGTATCTATGAAAACAGATTTAGATTGACCTGGGTGGTGGGAAAGTATTTAAAGTACAACAAAGAAGCTACAGTTTTAAGTAGTTAGTTTTATGTGTCTAACATTTTAATAGACGTATATTAGTTATTAAATGATGTATGTTTAAAACGTATATGTCCTGACTGAGAGCAGGAAGCCAATGAATACATTAAAACTGATCGACACTCGTGTTCTGTTGTATTGGTGCCCTTTTCCCCCCCTCACTGTCATCTCTAATGCAATAAAGTGCACATGCACCTACATAGCGCTTAGCTTTTAATTATAAAATTGCATGAGGCTTCCTGGAACATAATTCTCCTCACCCAAAACAGGCCAAATACTGAGGTCCAATTCCCTTGCAGTTATCGTTTAGGGTGAACTACTTAGTTAGACAACCTTAAGCTCCTTCTAAAGACGAAATAAACGCTTAGTAACGGCAGACCTCACTATTAAATCCTCGAGAGCAGCTTTCGTGGACAGACTCTTCACGCGCTCTGGAATGCGCGTGCACATAACTGTACCTGCGCAGACTTGCCCTACCAAAACACATATAGCCTATACATAAGTAAATGCATGTAAAAGTGTTTTCATATACAGTTACGTCTTTTAAGCTTATTATATCCTTATACTACGACACTTTTAGATTATGCTTTAATACACGGTAAGATTTTGTGATTGTAATGAGTGAATTAACGATTTGGTGTGACTATTAAGTAAAATAAAAGCTAGTGCGATGTTTCGCCCACAGCCATCAGCCCTGCATTCATTTAAATTGCTCACTTACCTTGCAAAGTTGTGCTCTTGTTTTTTTCCTATTTCCTTAAAGTTCCCCAGTCAAAGTCCAGCTCTCAGGCTCAGGTAGAGAGACAGAGAGACTGCTGCTCAAGCCACTCCCTTCGCTTCAGTGTACTTCCTATTTTTGGCACAGCCTTTATAGGTAGAGATGGCCGATACCACACTTTTTTAACCGATACTGATACTTTTGTCGCAATTTTAGCGAAATCAATACCGATACCGATACTGCATGTTTCTGCATATCTCTTAAACGTTCAGGTGATTTTTCAATATAGTATTATGTTGAAAATGGCATCATAGCCTATATAAAAGGAGTATCATAAATCAAATATATAAATAAAATAGTATTATATATACAAATAGTATTATGTTTAGGCAAAAGGATCAATAAACTTGATTACATATTACATATAGCAAATTACATATGACACAGGTTACTGGCCATACGAAGTTTATTATAAAACTGAAAAAAAATCTGAAATACCAAGAATATAAAGTGTTCAGATTTTACTTATTTCTTCTTTTTTTAACCCATGCCTTTTTTAAAAAAAAATATGTGTAGCTACTGTGTATTACAACTGTACTTGTAATGCAAAAGTCATAATCTGTTTTGACATATATTTCATGGCAAATGCTCAAATGGTAGGAATAATAATAATGTAAATAAGCTTTATACCTTATTCTCCTCAGTTTTGAACGTTTCCAACCAAAATATTGCTATACTCACCTTTATCTGTTGTTTTTTAAGACACGACTGACATCTAGTGGCCACCGTTAGAAACAGCGATTTTAGACTTTGCCCCTGTATTGTGAGGTGACGCAAGTCAGTAGGTAAACCTGTCAGAACAATAATTACAATGTTGCTTTATGATGTTTACATTGGTATACAATAATCATTAATGATGTGCATTGTTTTTCCCCCTCCCACAACATTTACATTCAGATGAATGCATTCCCTTAAACGCTGCTGTTGTTCAGTGTTGTTAGGCTACTGTTAAATCTAAAACTATTTAAAATTACTTTTGCTATTTGAAACAATGATAAGATGTTGCTGAAAAACATAGATTTAAAAAAAATAAAAATAAATTCTAAAAATGAAAATTGTTGCTTTGTCACGTTAGTTAAATAAATAAATAAACTTAAATAAGATTAAGTTTAAATGTAAATAAAAATAAAATAAAAATAATAAAAATAGCAAAAGCACATTAAAAACCAGCAAAAATTAGACAAGCTAAAAGCTAAAAAATAAAATAAAATAAAAGCTAATACAAAATATTAATATATAGTTTATAACACTACAATAGCAGTGAGAACATGTTAAAGCACTGAAATATGTTAGTTTATTACTGTCTAATGTCTGTAACAAATTTGAACTAGTCCTTGAACCATTAACTGCTTCAGTAGATGGCAGTATATTCACAATAACACTGTAAAACATCCCTTCATTCTCTGTGATGAACAAATAACTGAATGTAATTCTTTGTGCAGTGTCTAGAAAATGACAATATGGTTAATTTCCTGGTCACGGACATTGCATTGTCCTTAAACTTATTTCTGACAGCTTGACCCCTTCAGGATGAATGAGGCATGCGTGAGGGACTCCAGCGCTGGGGGTAGATGGATGTCACACTGATCGGTCGTTAATAATCAGACTGTTTATTGTGCAGATGTATCACAGCAAGAGCAGATTCATGAGTGAGGTTAGCTGTTCTTTATTGTGCATGAATAATATCTTTGAACTACAAGTAGCCTATCATCTGTCAGTTTCATTCTTGGATCTTTCATATGTGTGTCTGACTATATAATGAATATGTGCCATGGTTGAGGTAGCTCAACCAAGAAGAATTCCAACTGTTAAGCTTTAATGGGACACGTTTAAATTCTCATTATATTGATGGTCACACCTATTGCTCTTTTTGCTTTCATTCTGTCACCACGTTGGCTGAAACGGGTCGAGCAGTCATTTAACTATGCAAACACTCTATTTCTCAAGGTGGTACACTGAAAAAAAATGTGACATGGATTTACAGCATATAAATATTATTATAGTACTAGCTCTACAGCTTACTGCGTGGCAGCTGTACAGAGTAACTTCAGAGGGAAAACAATATGAGAAATATAATGTAACTAATAGCGTCAACGGTGTTGTGAAATATGCATTGCATCGTGCATTGTGTTGTGTTTGAGGCTTTGCTTTCACTATAATATTATATTATATTATGGTAAAACTTTATTTTACAGTTGCTTAGCATGCATACTAATAGAATATTGGACATTATTGATAATTAAGCACGTTAATGACTTATTCTACATGACCTTATTCTATATCCCTAATCCAATACCTAACTAAACAACTACAGTACCTTACTAACTATTAATAAGCAGAAAATTAACAATTTATTTAGGGCATAGGTAATAGTTCATAGTAAACAAATGTTATAAGTGTTACCGTGTGACCTACAGTACATTATATTATACTATAAATACCTGAATTGAACTCCTAAATTAATTTTATCGTAAAATATTACTGTTAAATATTGTAAGATCCCGCCATTTGTTTTCACAGCTTAACGTCTATGATTAAGACTGGTGTTATTTAAGTATTATTTAGATAATGGTTTTATAATAGTATGTTGAGAGTATAGTATTTAGTACAATATAATAGCAATTTTATTATTATTTTAAATGTTTATAAAATTTGTATTAGTTTTAGTTATATATAACCCATTTTATGTTCAGTTTTGGTTTTATCTTATATTCATTATTTTATATTCATATTATTTATTTTTTTCTTTAGAGGTTTTTTTGTTGTTTTTTTGAATAATGAAAGCTTTCAATCAAATGTTGAACAAAAGCACGCACACATGACAGTGCATTAGATACTGTATGTGTAAAAGTAGTAAATCTACTGATTCACAAGCACACTGAGCTCTGATGCGGCTCATTTTAATTAGAGTCAGGTATAGCTCTTCCTGCATTGCTCAGAAAAAACATGTGGGAGGACATCACACCTGTGGCTCCTGACACCCCAATTACAGCTTTGCCGCTTATCAGAGTACAGGCCGGCTATCACGGTACCATGAGGGCAAAGTGGGCTGCTCTGGTTCTTCTGTGTCATAATTAAATTAGACTTTATTACAGTGACATTGAGCTTGTGAGCAAACACACATATACACATGTGCACTTAAATGTCAAGCACCAATGGAATAATGAGAGCTGCACAATCACATCTGCGTTGTTACGCATAAAGTTGGACAGTTTATATTCATAAAAAGTAATTATTTTACAGTCATGTTACTCATGGGCATAGCATGTTCTTATTTTAGTAATTACAGTAGCTAGGTAAAAACCGGGTACTTACAGTAACCTAAAGCTACCACTAAACCTAACTCTACCCCATGTAGTCTCTTTTTATTACCAGCACTTTCTCAGTTTGTACACTGTAAGAAAGTGCAACCAAATTAATAATATTAATTAGATCATATAATTTAGTTTTGTTAACTTTTTTTTTTTGATAATGACTAATAATAAATGATTTTAGCTTGGCCATCACATAAATAAATTACATTTGAAATACATTATTCAAAAAAGTAAACAGTTATTTTAAATTGTAATAATATTTTATGATATTACTGATTTTACTGCATTTTTGATCAAACAAATACTTGGACTTGATGAGCAAAATATTTAAATTAAACATTTCTTGACTTTTAAGTCAGTGGATAAATGCATTTATAAACAAATTATACAAAATATTTTCTTTCAGTTGTTTTCAGTTTCGGTAATTCCAATGCCTATGGACAGACAGTTAAAATAGCATAGTTGATTTAGCTCTTCGAGCCACATTAACGTTAGCAGAGATGAGGAGCAGGGTGAAATCTGTTAATCATTATGTGTGTTGCTGTTTTGCACGTCGCTTCACTGCACAGAGACACAACTGCACTTGGCACAACAGCTAGTGGGAGAAAGTAAAGGACGGAGAGAGATTGACAGGCAGAGATAGACAGAGGGCGAAGGTAAAAACTTTAGTTGAAAGTATTTTATATGCAGAAAGTATTCAAACCAGGCATAACTGAAAGAAAGAGACAGGCCCTTACTTGAATTTGGAGCAAGGCTTGCAAGAAACTGCACTGCCCTGAGCTAGTTTCACAAAGACAAAGGCTAAACAAACATTTGGATAAAGTTACCAAGCCAATTTCAAGATATAAAACAGGTTTATTTCTCAGTGTCCTGGTGGCTGTCTGGACGGATTAGACAGTAGGACCTCTGGGACAGGGTACTGCGGAGGAAATATGGCTGAGAGACTCAGTGACTCCCGTCACAGTCATGCCTTGAGACACACACACACATACTCAGGGGACCTCAAACGCACTGATGTGTATCAGCTTAGAACGCCCCTCCCTCCTAAACACAAGGACCAAAGTGTGTGTATGCCTGGAGGCGCACTTCTCACGAAAGAGTGAATTTCACTCCTTATTCTATGGGAGCACAGAGTGACTTTTTTCACTGAGAATATGTTCCTTGTCTAACACAAGCTAACTAACAATCTGTTTCTGTGTTGTTGTTCATAAATGTTGACGGATTAATATATTTAATTGAGATTATTCCAGCAGGATGTTATATACAGTTTCAAAATTCATTAGCACAGCTCTTAATTTGTTAAGCAACCGAATGTTATCTTATTCATGTATTTTTAGTCTTTAAGAACATTGTAATTCTAATCAATATGCACGGCTTTCTTCTTAATGGGGTCATATGATACGATTTAAATTTTTAGTGTTACAAGCTAAAAATGAAGCATAAAGAAGTTGCAAAACCAAATATTCTTTATAAAAGTTATGACTTGTACATACACCCCTAAAACGGTTTTCATAATACAGCTAAAATGTTTAGACAAAGAAAGAAGGCGGAGCTATTATTCAGCGTTGTGTGTTGTTGTGAATGTGAAACTAATTTGTTTGTGCTTCCAAAAGAGGACTAGAAATTTACAGAAGACTGACTCCTAAAACCTGGAGAGCAGCCTATGCTGACTGTGCACAGAGAATATAAAGTGGAGCAATTCTGCCTCTGCAAGAACAGTCTGGCGCTTCTGACTCACAACCTTTAAGTATGTAACATTTTATTAAAAAAACTTTCTATCAAATGCGAGTTTTGAGTATTGAAGGGTTGTGCTTGTTGTTTGTCATTTATCCAATCATGAATGCAGACATGGTGTTGTTTATAATGCACGACGCAACACAATGCCAAAAAAGACAGTACTAAGTTGTTTGTAATGTGTTTTACTGTTTTATATTTTTACTCTTGTTATAGGGCCGGGACGTGGTATCACGGCATGGTAAGGCCTGTAAGATTTCCACCACATGTTTGCGGTATCCAGCCAATCACAGTGCACTTGATAGCCAATCAGAGCACTCATCGCTTTTTTAGAAGGATGAGCTTTGTACATATAGACCTGTTTCAGGAGGCGGGACTTAGAGGAGAAACAAAACTTTACAGTATGTGGAAAATAATATGTTCTTTGCACATTAAACTGCATAAACACATTGCATTACAACTAAAACACAAAATAACGCTCTTTTTAGAACCATCATATGACCCTTCGCTAAGAGCTTGACTGACAGATGATCTGACCAATCATAATGCAGAATCCACCATTTTGTGGCACAAACTTAACAGTAGGTTAACTTTGGTGTAAACTTGAAAACTGTGTGTCTTGACATCTTTCCACAGTTGAAAAATAAATACGTTCTAATGTTTGTTTCATGCTTCCACGTGCCGCTTGAATCGAGGCTATTCAGGGATCTTTCACGACACATTCAAGAGCCACAAAACTGTATTTGTTATTTGAATTTTGTATAAAAACACAAAATTTGTTTCATACCAGAAGTAACTGGTCTTTCGGTGTGTTGAGAACGGTATGTTACTAAAACAAAGTGCCATTTTGCATAAGATACACCATACATCCCTATTAAGGTACCATCACACTTTCACAGATTTTACATTTTATAATTTCTTGTCACTTTCAAATATCTGTGTATCATGTCTTTGTTTAAGGATGTCAGACCTCCGATATGACAGCTGTTCATTTATATCTAAAGACGATAATGAATGATGAATTTGAATCACTTGATAATGATGACAGCATGTCTGTTCATCTCTTTCATTCCTTGTTGCCTTGACATTCAATACCACCATAACAACACCATGGCAATTACACAAGGTAATTACATCAAGCTTGGACAAGTATCAGACATCAACTTTTTTTTTTTTTTTTTTTTCTAGCCCCATTGTGCCTTTTTCTTTCTTTTCTGCATTATTAAAAAGGAGTTTTTATTAAGAGGTCTCAAAGGAAGTCAAAATGTTTGAGAGGGCTTAAAAGTATTTTTTTTAATTGGGGCTTCACACATTTAAGTAATGGGAAAGGATCACAACTTGTGTATTTATTCTTGGCACTAAACATAATAAAATATAGCGTTGCTATTGAGGAGGTAACCTTAGCATCAGACGGACGCTAATAGAAGTTTGCTGAGTCTTTATCGTTATAGATGTAGTATGGACTCTCATGTTTTTTAGAACTATTTATATTTATAGCGTTTCAGATTATCAGCAGACTGGACATTACCAAGACACACTCTAACGTTATTAATGCATTATTATATATTAAATACTATGCAACATTAAGAACATGCTTCTTTGCTAACTGGCCAAAAATATAAATATTTCAAGCAGCAGCTCCGGCGATGAAGAAAACAACGAGACCAGCAGCTTGCCGAGGTGCACCACCAAGCAGTGTACTGTAGCTTCAGCAGCTGAGCTTTGTTTTATATGTCACTACTGGACCTTTTTTTGCCAAAAAATGTATATAAATATAAAAATAAATATATATATATATATTTTTTTCACTTCTAGTGTTTTGTTGAAAGTATCTTTAGTTGGCATTTCATTAACTGCTGAAAATAAGCGCCTTCAGAAACGTCTTCAAAACGTTAAACCTTCAAACTTTAAATTATTGTATAATATATGCTAACAAAGCTGATTCACCTCTGGTCATCTTGTGGC
>JAUMHP010000076.1:7769487-7780404 GCA_032361065.1 Enteromius trimaculatus
TTTAAATACCCCCCCCCACAAAACAAGTGTTTTTTGAAACTTAAACCACATAAACACATTGCATTACACCAAATACAAATCGTTTTAGCAACATCATATGACCCTTATAATGTTAAATTGATGGGTAATATTATAACTTGACATTAACATTGCGCATTACATGTACAGTACAGGTAAAATTAGAAGAATGACAAGATCAGTAAATTAGCACAATTAAATTTTTATTTTATAACATCAGTGTATTACACTGTATATAACAAATTCTTAATATTCATGCCTGTTTGGTAAAAATAAACACTTTTCCCCGCACCTCCCTCAGAAATATTATCATAATATTCTTTACACTGATAAAAAGGCAGTCTCATTTACAGTGGAAAAGGAGCTTAATAAACTCAGTGGTCACCGCTTCCAAAAGGGTTAAGAGGATCCTGGGCAGCACTTCAGCTATGAGCGCAGATGAGAGCTATGAAATTCTGCTGACGTCTGAAACATGCAGGTCTGAAAGAAAGAGAAGATTGACCTCCTACAGTGAGTGAACTGCAGATCAGCTTGAATTGATGGTTTATTCCACACCAATTTCTGTCCAGTTAGAAACTGACTTTAACTTTACCCACCTTTTTATTAATAAACAAGGTTCTTGTGATAATTTTGAGGTAAATGCCTAATCTTCACCTTTATGTTCCTATATACTGTCTTTTTGATGTTTCATTGTTAAACAGAACTGAATCACATAGGACTCAATTTGGCTTTTTGACACTGATCATTAAAAAGAGACTTTAATTTGTGATTATGAATATAATCAGGTTTCATTCTTCTGTGTGACTCACCAAAACCACCACTGTTGCAGCCAAATGGTTTGTAGACGTAAATACTTAATGTTAAATGAATGGTTAAATGGACTTGTGAGCATACTCCGATGATTATAAATACTTCTATCTGCGAGGTCCAAGTTTTGGTGAGTCAGAACTGCGGCAGAACATAAACCATGAGGAAAAGCTAACAATCCAAGCAACTCTGAAAGGAGTAATAGAAAAGCACAAGCCAGGAGATGGATGCGCCACTGAAAATCTGTTGGAGTTAAACCAGTAATTAAGAAATGGAAATGCGTTGTTGTGGGCAAGCTTTTTTCACTAGCAGGGCAAAGCTGGAAAATATAGCCCTGGCGAAGAATCTGTTTTCAAGCAACAAGGTGACATCAAGCTTAAAAACAAAGCTTAATATCACAGGGATAGTTCCCTTTTATACTTATCCTATGTAGTTTATCCTGAATTAATTTCTTTCTGCTGATGAACACAAAAGTAGACATGTTTATTATTAATAAAAAATGATAATAATGGTAACCAAACAGTTGACGGTTGTCATACATGGTTACAGAGACAAGACTGGTGAAGATGATAAGGTAAGACTTTAGTACAGGGACCAATTCTCACTATTAAGTTGTTATTAGCATTCCTCCGGATTTTGTTGACGTATTGGCTGTTTATTTAGTACTTATAAAGCGCACATTCTGACTGAACATATTTAATATCCCCAATCCTACCCAATACCCAAACTTAACAACTACCTTAGCAGCAAATTAGGAGTTTATTGAAGCAAAAGTCATAGTTACTGATTTGCTAATGGTGAGAACGTGACTGCAGATAATGTCCAAAATAGGCCATAAAATGGATAACACCAGAAAAAGGAACTACTGTATATATATATAATTAAGGAATTAATGAGATTATTAATATGGTAACAGGTGAACAGAATGGTAGTCAAACAGACTAAGAAACTAGATCAATGAGAAAAACAGAAGCAAACTACAAATAAACACAGCTGTGACATTTGGTTCTTACAGAACTGACAGAAACTTACTGAACTATTTTATAAACAAATCCAGATTTTTAGTCCAACTCAGTATTCACAGACGCACTTTACAAAGGCCCATCTTCTCAAGATACTAATGCAACCCGACAGAGCTTGAGTAGAAATACATACTAGGGCAAAGTTGGTGCCAAACAATACTTATTTAATAACTAACTGTAAGAGGTTCTGAGCAACGGTAATTTGGCAAAAATAAGATTAGTGTCACAAAAGCCAAAATATATCCTGTGTGAAGAAAACTTCAAACTGCATGAATCGCATTTAAAGGCACGGTAGCTAATATTTTCTGAGAGAAAAACTATATTTATTTTACTTTATTAAATAAACTACCGTAGATAAAGAGAAGTACTGTAGAGAAATCCTAAAATATAGAGAGTGGAGAAATAATAAATATGTTTGCTGAATGTGGTGCAATGGCCAGCATATATAAGCATTTTCTGTATACACATGTAATGTCTTCATTCACAATGTAACACTGTGTTTTTAGTGACCGAGTGCCCAGGCCTCTGCCCATTTTGTGTGTGTGCATGAAAAGTCGCGGCAAAAAACACTGCTTTGGCAGGCAAATATCATTCTCATTGGCATTAAGTTTTATACAGTTCAAAAATGCAGCATGCAGTCAGATGCCAGAGTCCAACGCCTCACTGGGCCCGTGGTGCTCACCGTAGGCTCCAGCATGTGTAAGGATCGGACACATCATCTCAAACCCTCCCCATTCCAAAAAAGTTTCAATACCCAGTGGAGCCGAATACCCTCATAGCTTTCTCAAAACTGTGTGTAATCCTCGAAACAGGCACCCTGGGGTCCACGCAGCGAGTCAGCGCCATTCTATTACAGAGACTCACGTCGTCTGCCACACTATTACAGCTTTTAGCATTTATTATATCCATCTCTTCAATTTCACGGGAGACTCAAAGAATAATCCTTTTCACTGTCTGTGCTTCTCTCCGCTGGGCTGAGTGACAGCAAAAATAACTCAAGGCATGAAACCAGTGAATTAATATATATATATATTTTTTTTTTTGATGCTCCAAGTGTGTTGTTATTAGGGCATATTATTACTGTTAAAGTCTGCTTTAAATGGATAGTTTGGCCAACGATGACTATTTAAATTTATTTACTCTCTTTTAATTTAATGTTTCATTTGTGAAACACAAAATGTGATACAGTATGTTCAAGAATGTACTGGTTGCTCTTTGACAATATCAACATTTTCCATTTTGTGTTAAACTGAGGAAAGATTCATATGGGTTTAAACAAGTAAATGATGATAGAAATGCTATGTTTTAGTTAACTACTACTAACATAAAATCGTGGGGTTTAGAAACATTATGTCTAATAATGGGGCTGGGAATTTGAGCAGGACACTACTGTGATTAGTACACAAGAAATGATGTCTTTGGTCCCAATGAACATTATAAACTGAAATGCTGATTGAACCGAACGATAAGTAGTGAACTAATACTACTATCTGAGCACATGCAGTGATGAGTATGTGTTTATCAAAGAGCTAACCAAATTGGGGAAAATACGATAAAGGCTATTGCTTTGACATACTGCTGTTGTTTGTGGATTGCTTTATGGTAGGAGATTTTTCTGTTAAAGGCTCTATAAGCAATAACAGCAAAACTCCTGTAGTTGTTATATTAATCTTAGTCTCTCTTCTGAGCCTCATTCACAATTCAGCATCCCTTGTGTTTGGTGTGAACATCACCAGAATGGACTAATAACATACAATAGAACTGATGGGAAATAAGAGGTGAAGGGGCATTAGTCATTATGCTATAAACCGTCTAAAGCACCCATGAGTATGCTGATACGCAGTGAGTCACTGCCTGTGGCGATAATAATGCAATATTTTGAAAGTTCCCCACAGCACTTTCAAATGACCGACTGAAAGCTTCACTCATCCTTAGTAGGCAGTTTAGTGTAGCTTTAGTTTGGGTACTGGATTAAGACGTTAAGGTCTTGATATACGCATGAAATTATATGTGGGTAGTATACATTGATATCTCTTGGGAAACATAACTAGAAATCCATGACCTTTCATATGTAACACACAATGTTGATGCCATGCAAAGAATTCAGTGCATGCTTAAATCATTTTCAAATGACCTGAATGTATTCATGCTTTCCCAAAATGCAGGCTCCCCCTTTGAGACTTGCACTTTGTATGTTTGCATAATTGATAAGGGAAAAACAATTAGTCCCTAGTCCTACCATGCCAGAGTTAAATCCATCCAGCATGCAGATACAACGTCTCTAAAACGCGTAAAACAGCCCCTCAAAAATTGGGCTAAGTCATTACTCTCCTATCTATCATATCGTTCCACAAAATAAATATAGAAAAGGCGATAATGATAATGGAATTTGAAACGGTGTTGGTAATGAAATGTGTTTTGAATATCAAAAATGAGTTTAGTTATTGGATTATCGCCTTAATCACATCCAAGAAATCATTTAGGCAAACAATCCTGCAAACTTCCAATCATTATGCTTATAATGAAGAACTGCATACTGGGGGAAATTATATTTGAGCCAACTGTGCTAAAGGGATTGTTCACCTAAAAATGAAAGATCTGTCATCAATAACTGATCGTTTTAGACCTGTATGACTTTTCTTTTGAGTCCAACACAAAATCATGAAAAATGTTTTTTTGTCCATATAATGAAATTCTATAGGGTCTAATGCTATATTGGATCCCACTGTATTACCGACAAAAACATTCCTTAAAATATCTTCTTTTATGCTCAACAGAAGAAAGCAAGTCATACTGATTTGAAACGACAGCAGAAAACGATGACGAAATCGCCATTTTTTGACCGTCTAATTTAAATGCCTGTAGCTATTAATAGTTATTTCGCTATGAAGAGTGACCAAAGGCGACATTAAACCAAGCTTGATTCTGTCTTCCAGCAACCCAAGATCCTATGTCTAGGGCATCAAGCTGTCATTCAAAGAGAAAATGCCCTGAAATATCACCTGGTTAGAAGATCCCATGTGCAAGGTCAGAATAAAATCATCTCCGCATGCAGCCGACTCTGTACTTGTACAAGCAACTACTATTCGTAGAGAAGATTTCATTGGCAGGCCAGAATCCAGCTGGACATGCAAGTATATATTTACAACAGCAAGGATCCTTCCTCTAATCATCAGTATTCACCTTTCCTTCCTGAGTGTGAGGAAGGGAAGTGATAAAAACAGCATATCAATATCTAAATATATTTATCCTAATTCAAAGGGGTCCACTGTCCCCCTTCATTTCTGGAGAGACAGGCTGAGAAACGGCAAAGATGTCCTGGCACTGAAGTGGGGTTTTTGGCGAGGAGGTCTGAGGAGGTGGAGAAGGTTTCCTCTTCTCCGAGAGAAGTCTCAGAATCTCCCCCACCTGGTCCTCCAGAGCCGCTAGCCGGCTATTCAATGTCTGGATGTCACCTTTTAGCTCCAGCTTTGCCT
Source organism: Enteromius trimaculatus (assembly GCA_032361065.1). Taxonomy (NCBI): domain Eukaryota; kingdom Metazoa; phylum Chordata; class Actinopteri; order Cypriniformes; family Cyprinidae; genus Enteromius; species Enteromius trimaculatus. The sequence goes on from JAUMHP010000076.1 coordinate 7,774,811, forward strand.
CGTACAGAGTGTTTTGAAGCACAGTCTGTTCAGGGACAGGCTGAAAGTGAATCCCCCGAAGGTTCATGTCGCCCACTCCAGGGCTGGGCTGTTCATACGGGCTCCTTTCCATTGAGCATCTTTCGTATGGGCTCCGTGAATCGCCAACCCGGTCAATACGCAAGTCACTCTTTGTGATTCCGCTGTCGCAAGAATCAGTCTTGTGTAGAACACTATTCTCATCAGTTTCATCGCTACTGTTACCGTTTCCACTGGGACCCCTTTCGTTAGACTGCCCACCCTCTGCTTCCTGGCTCTTCTGGCTTTCGGAGATCACATTTAGCGCCTGGGATACATCCCTCCATTCCTCTTCCTTCTGCTCCGGCTGTTTTTCTAGTTCCAGCTGAAGCATAGGAGACGATCCTGATGCAATGTTATGAAAACGCATCCAGCCACGTCCTCTTCCTCCTCTTGGTCTCACCGGACTTGTAACCTTCAGACAATTTGAGTCCTCTACGCCAAAGCTGGGCTTGAGCTCCATCGCCTCATGGGCTTCACTTCTGTTCGGTTCCTCAGTCTGAACATACGCTAGTGCGCTCTGGATGGGGGTTATTTGTGAGACGGTCACAACACTAGAACCACTGTTCCCATTTCCCGAGCCAAGGGCCCCATTTTGCATGGGGGCCACGTGTTGGTGTTGAAGAGGATGGTGGCCCTGGTATTGGGGCTGATATTGCTGCTGATGAATCTGGTGGGACAGTGGATGAAGGTGGTGTTCCACCTGAAACTGGTTCCTCTCCAGGTCATGCTGGGATGAACCTTGTGTACGCATTTCTTTCTGTTGCTTGAACTTTTGGAAGAGCTTGCGAACAGGATGGTCTACAGGGATTGACAACGTCACCTCATTTTTCTGGTGCCTCCTCTCCTCTTCTTCCTTCTTGACATCGACAATCTTGCGGAAAACAATCTGTGGAGACATAACAATATGTAAGAAATATGTATGTTTGGAATCCATGTCTGCAATGAATGAAATAAAGAACTGATTCTAAAAGAGGCACTAGTTACTAAGAAGGCATGAGGAACATTTATGCTGGTTATATAATCCACTGGCTAATTACATCGGACCAAGAACATATTTGTCATGATTAGTGTTGCATAGATTTACGATTCTGCAACTATTCTTCACTTGTGACCTTTACATCCAAAGCAGAGGGGAATAGGTCACCATATCCAACTCCTGATAATAATTCAAAACCCATAGCTACGAAAGACCACCTCAAAGTAAAAGAATAAAAATGTTAAGTGTGGAAGTGTGAAATTGAGTTTAAATTCTTTTTTTTAAATGTGCTAGAATTATACCTTTAGGTGTTCAACAGCTTGTTACTGAGACATTGCCATCAATGCAACATCTTTGTAACTTATTTACCCCCCCAAAAAAGGTCCAAAGCAGTACCATAAGGGTCCGTATTTTTACGTTCAAGACAAGTCAAGTCAAGTAGGCTTTTATTGTCATTTCAACCATATACAGTAGTACACGATGAAACTAAACAATGTTCCTCCAGGACCAAGGTGCTACATATGACAAGGTTGCAACAAAAAATTTACAGAAAAACTGACTAGCTAGTTAACTAAGAAGAGACATCAAGATTAACATTATAAAATTAAATTAACATTATAAATTTTAAAAATATAACAGAGACTATCTATATATTCTATATAAAGTCCTATACAGAAAAAGACAAGACAACAAAGTGCGCATGCAATGTGCAGACAAAAATGACAACATTACCGCATAATATGTTACAGTGCTCTGCGGTATTTAACTGGAGGTAGTGCAATGGGAGATTAAACATTTACCTGTAGCTAGCAGCAGAAAACAGAAAATGTGCAAATAAACAAATAAACAAAGTTATAATATATAATACCTTTTGAGGTAGAAAATGTAAAAAGATGTACTACTTTGCACATTTTATTTCTGACGGTGTGTTTGTGAAATATACAGTAGTCACACTCTGCGATATAAAAAAACTGAGAAACATTTGATTGTAACTGTGAACTATAAGGTGACATATATCAAAAATAGAGTTCCTATGAAACCCTCCACCTCCTCCAGCTCCACCTGTCTAAATCCACTATGGGGAATTTCATGTATGCTATTAATGTGACGGTGACATGGTTTATATATTGGCAGATTTTTCAGAAATCACTTTTATTTTGCGTATTCCAAGTAAAACACAGTTGTTTTGATTAGGCCTCAATAACGTAAATACACGTAATTTACTAAATTAAAGTTAATTGAAAGTATGGTTTTGTTTTGTTTTTCAAATCATTCCAACAGTCATTTGACTCCACATTTCATGTTTTAGAGTTAAAAACATTCCTTTAATCTTTGAAATCACTTTCTTTATAGAATGAACCATTCACAAACTGAATGCTCTAATGGGAACCACAATCTGGTCTCTGTTTCAGCAAGAGCCCTTACTGGTTTACATGTCACTGGAAAAGATGAAGTATTTGCTCTCATGCTTGCAGACAGCTATACAGTCAAGTGCCACTGGCATTGTTCCTGGGGGATGGCAGTATTGAGCAGGACAGTAGAATACACAAACGTACAACACTGGAGCTGTGCCAACTGGGTCAACAGTTAGCTTCAGAAACTTATACCATTTAAACTACCAGTACTTTGAGGGTAACAGAGACCTGTACAGCAATTCAGAGCTTTCACCCAACAGCAACACAGCACCTTGCAAAAATTCTTCCTCCCCCCTTCATCAAATCTCTTTTGGCTGTGGGTATACGCATAGCAGTAGCTTTGATCGCATACGTTTTAATTAGAGTGTTAATTAGCCACCCAAGCCCCCCTAGCTGAGCTCCCTAGGGAGTTCTGCACGGCCCCACCTGACATACAGAGCAGGACATGCGGCCACACAGCTTTTTATCTTTAATGGAATTTCATCACACGTTTAAAGATCAGCCTAGAATAGCATTTTGTTTCGTGTGAAACTCTCACTTGTAATGATTGTTTAATCTTCGTATCACTTACACATAACAGTAATAAAAAAAAATCATGCACTTCTTGTAAATTACTGCATTAGTTTTCCTCGCTATCAGTGTTGTGTGAGATACTGTAACAGCGACCGCGCTGACTTAAAAAAACTCCTCCAGGCAAACATTGGTCTCTAGTGTTAAAAATAGAACAGAGCGTGTCACGTGCCCTTTAGTTATCCCTGTGCAGTCTTTCGGCACCCTGAAGTGCTGCGTCGCATGTCACTTCTCATCTCCCAGGAGGACTCTGGTAAATAATGAATCCAGCCCCCTTCTGCCTCTTCGCATTATTTAAATGTCGCTTAATACTAGCAGAATGAGATGGGAGTGACGGAATCAACTAGAAAGAAAAAGAGAGAGTGGGCTAGGAACAGTGTGTAGCCAAATACAAAATAAGCGCTAGGGTGCAGAGTAAGAATGCAACAAAAGAAACAAAGGTGTGTGAGGTGATGGACGCTAATTGTGTTTGGGAAGTGACAGGAAATGGTTCTAAAAAATACTTGTTAGAAATAATAGTCATCACATAACTGTTATTAACAGCCGTGGCATTTAATTTGCATTCTCTTTTGCATCAACCTCTATTGTGTCACTATTCAGAACAGTTCATATTAGATTTTAACTGATACAGTATTTCAATTCTGGCCAATACTGATAAGCTATAATTTTTTTTTTTATGTTATAATTGGTAAATATCATATTTTAAATCTAACTTAAAAAAATAACATTCCAATACACATTATGGAAAACATATTCATTTTAAAATTTGCTAAAGATCACATTTAACAATGTTATTAAGTTATTTGAGTTCTTAAAGGAGTCATACAAAGCCAATTTTCCACAAGCTAATATGATTCTTCAGGGTATTAATGGAAAGTTTGTAAGTTTCTCAAAGATAGTGTAAAAAATGCACATTTTACCCTGTCAAAAACAGCTCTTTAGAAATCACTCTGTTCTGTGTACTTCCCCTTTAAATCTTCACGAGCTCCGCTGACTCCGCCCCTCTTTTACGAGGCACTCTCAGAGGATCTTTTTTTTAGCCGTATTCATAGTGAAACTTGCGAATTAGCACATTATTAGGAAAGCTGATTTGCAAAGATTCGTTAAAAGACATTATACTCGCTGCTTCTGTAGGTGAGACTGGATCATGAATGATTTGTGAAGGGGCAACTTATTTTGAAAACTACTAGTGGATCTTTATCATTGTAGGATGGCTGTGTACACACACTCCCAACACACATTTCAGTCCAAAGAGCTTGAAAAAGTGCATGCAGCACCCGATGACCACTTTAAAGATCAACTTAAATAAGTGGCAACAATGAAGGCAATCTAAATGTAAAAAAAAAAGAGAAATTAAAATAAACAATATCAATATCAACTGATTCCTGCAAATAAAAATAATACATAATAGCCATAGATGTATCTGAGCAAACACTTAAAACAACCCACATCTATCAGATGGTAAAGGATAAGGTGGCTTATTATTGCTAAATATAGTACCGTAACATCTGTCTCCCATTACACACCATTACATACTGTATATGAATGTTAAAATGCAGTGTAAGTGATGGGTATAATATATGGATGCAATGTTATGTGCCCTTGGATTAAAAAAAGAGCTGTGAATTAAGTGAAGTGCCATTATGCCAGAATATAAAGAATTTACTCTTTGGCCTCAGCTATGCACGCTGTTTAATTATTCCCTTTGTGCAGCCTCTTATTGGATAATGACAATTATCACAACACTCAAGCTATCTGCTGAATAAAAGCAGAGACAGAATGAAAAAACATGTGTCAACAGCCTGCATCTTTGCTGCGTAGGAAAACAGATTAGGGATTTATAATGATCTGTTAGCATCCATGGGGAATTTTAATGAAGAATCCAATATTTCATTTACACTCTCTTATTATTCTAACATTCTTCACCTGTGTGAAGAGACTTTTTTCCTCTTCCAACAAAGATGGATTGTATAATTGGAATAATTGCACAGGCATGCTAGGTCAGTCTTGTTTTATTTAACACAGCCGTGAGTTCACTCCTGGACAGAAACTCAAACTAATGAGCTATAGTATTAGACTAGTATTGCTGCATGTCTGAACACCAAAAACTGTCCAGCCTGCAATTTAACAGAACTGTCACAGTAGGAGTATAAGGGACAAATCTACACAGAATTTCTTCTAAATTTCAGGAGATAACATCAGCCCCACACAGCAACTGCGCTTCAGTCAATGATGCTTTCAGAATAGGAAACATGTTTGAAAACAGTCATTATGTGTCAATACGAAGAAAGTTTATGTGGTCAAAATGACTTGTTTCAAACTCAATCGACAAAAATCACAGACAAAAAACTATAAAGCACACAACTTAAATTTTTGTGTGAGCATTATCACAAGAAGTGTCAGTGAGGTTTAGTTTTCTGGAAGAAATGATCAGTGCTAACACATAAACAGCAACATTTAACAGCATGTGTGGTTGATTGAGACAGAAGTAGAGCAGATGCAAGAGCTCAGAGTCCAGGCCACGTGGGTATGGAGGAAAAAAAAGACATGAATGATTTATTGGACCAGTAAAA
>JAUMHP010000076.1:7800502-7837923 GCA_032361065.1 Enteromius trimaculatus
CCCTTGAAATATATCATCGGATCGATGTCTTGAGGTGTGGCAACCGTAGTATAAGCGGAATAATTGACTCCGGACCGTTAAATTATTCGAAAAATAATGCACACCCGAGGTGGTGATGCGGTCACGACGCGAAGCGGAATTTTTCTAATAATTCAACGGCCCGTCGTCAATTATTCCTTACTTAAAAGAACCCTTTTTTTCTCTTAGTGCTAAAAGCATTTTGAAAATCTTCATCCACTATAAAGAACCTTTTTTTGTGAATTGAAAAGGTTCCATGGATGTTGAAGGTTCTTCATGAAACTACTGACTGCAATAAAGAACCTATTATTTTATTATTTAAAGAGTTTTATTCTTCAAAATGTTCTTAGCTGGCAAAGTTCTTTACATTCTAAATACCTTTCTTTCTGTTCCTTTAAGAACTATTGCGTACACTTTATTTTAAGGTTACAGAGTAATTATGCATTTATACGGAGTGATATTAATTAACTACATGTACTTACAGCTTAGGGTTACTTAAGTAAAATTATGCATAATGTATTGTTATTATAGGGCTTTTCACGCTTGAAATTGTTAAGCCTGGGTTATCCTAAACCCCAGATAAATGGAATCCTGGGTTTGTAATCATGTTTCACACTGCTTATACTAAACTTGGGGTAAACATTCTTATTTGCATGACAAAAGCAAACACCGCTCCGTTTTCACACTGAACAAACTTAGCACCGCAATCCGGGGTTAACACTGGAGTTTTATAACCCCGGGTAAAATGTGGTGCTAACCGCTTTCAAATTGCAGGTGTGATAAACTGATAAACCGGGGTTAAGCGCAGTGTGAAAAGCCCATACGTGTAACAGGGACACTTTAAAATAAAGTGTTGCTGTACTACTCACTGAAAAGCTTGTTTGAAAGTTATATTTAATAGCATTTGCTACACAACGGTCACCAAATGATGTTTGCAAACAAATTTCGGAAGAAGCACACACAAGTAATTAGCACGGCTGGCTCCTCATTTCCTAATCATGCTATCATCCTATAGGGGCAAGAGAAACCTCCTATATATAGTACAAGCCCCCTTTCCTTAATATCTCTTTCATAGCAACCCTCAAACTCGTAATATGCAGAATGGTTTCATTTCAAACCTGCCTGTTCAGTGGATGGTGTTTCCATCTGATAGGCTGTTTATCTGCTAGAGAGAGATACTCACTGAACTCACTTCCTGTCTCTGTGCTCTATACACACCCACTGACAAGAGTCTCAGTTGGGCACAGGTGCCCTGCCTCAAAGTGACAGCAGCTGCCATCATGTCTCTGAGGGGAAATTCCAAATATATATTGTGTGTGTGTGTCTTTAAAGAGCTCCTGTGTGGGCTAGGATCACTGTCAAAGGACAAGTGCTTCAGTTTAGCAGTTCAGTTAAGCTGACAAGGAAAATAGCCACTGGTTTATATGAGATCGAGAGGGAGAAAAGCAGAAAGGGAGAGTAAATTGTGGGAAAAGTAGGATCTGACAATGTCCATCAATCATAAAAACACACATAGCCTATATAAGTGACTGCAGTCATGCCCACAAGCAGCACTCTCCAACATAAAGTGACAGCTTGTCGCTCTCATTATACTACCATGTGCTATGGTGCCAAGAAGGCTGCAACACATAAACATCCCCGCTTAAAACACATCCAACTGACCTTAATTCAGTATTTTTGTGCAGTTCTCCAGTAAAAATATGTAAAGATAGATTTCCTGAAATTGTGAACTTTCAAATGTAAGACTCAATAAACAATTGTAAGACGTATATCTTAAATTCAAAATAATATTTAATAAAGTATAAAGTAATTTTGTTAATGAATCAGTTTGGTTGGAAGCATAACAGAAGTCAAAATATGTCAGCGCCGACAGCCTTGTGGTGCTTCAGTCAAAACAAAACCCCACCAAAAATATGGAAAATGTACGATTTTTTTCCCTCTTTCCTAGTAAATAAACTTATTTTCTTATACTGTGTAGACATGTTTATCTTACATTTTTACTTTCATTATTTTAAACAAGTTTTTAATGACTTGTAAATCTTAAAAAATGTGTATACCTTAAAATAAATAAATAAATAAAGTAATCTGCTAGCAGGTTTGTAAAAAAAAAAAAAAAAATATATATATATATATATATATATACTTAATTTTAGAAACATATACTGAAAATATTAGTTTTCAAGAACATGTTATTTATTTAAAAAATGGAATAAACTATATTTGAAAATTATGCTGACATTTAAAAGTGAATCAAATAAAATATTGCAAGGTCTAACAAAATCTCACTGTTCATCCAGATAGCATTTGCTATGCAACCACTTGACAAATGTGTTACATCATTTTTTTTTTTTTTCAAGAGAAAGTCATATTCACATTAAAAATACATTGTCAGTTTAAGTTTGTGTGTCTTTGTGTTAATGCAATTTTTACCCCAAGACTGAAAAATGCAACACTCAAAATAATATTTAGAGTTCTTACCTCTGGTGGTCTCATCTTCTATAGGCTGCTTGAAGACAGTGATGTCTTTAAAAGTGCAGAGGAACAGGACCACCTTATCGTTCTCATTCCTGATGGGGGCCACCTGCATGTAGAGCCACACAGGGGTTCCTGACAGCACCGGATGAACACACGAGAGAGGAGAGAGGGCGGGATGAAAGGAAAAGAAAGTATGAAATGTGGTGCGTGAAAAGAAGCCAATTGAGGGTTTAAAAGAAGTCATGACCAGGAAGATAAAAGGCATGGAGGAAAATGATTAGAATGGTGAGGGAAAGTAAAAGTGACAGAAAGGTTAAAGGAAGGGATGGAGTAGAATAAATGATAACGATTACAGTGGTGAATAAAGATTGCAGGAGAAAGTCAGGAATTGAGAAAAAAGAGGAAGACGGGAACATCATTGAGACCAAGGTTCTCGGTTCACCCGTATGAGAAATATACTGTGTAACCCGTGTGCCTAATGGGTCATTACATGTCGGCTTAACAGGACAGCTTTATCTTATAGAGGCTACATGAGGACATTTATCTTTATAGTAGCTGCATTAGAAAAATTCAAGAGTAGACAAGATGCAATTGTGTCCAAAATGCAAGATGCCTTGAGGTGTAAATGATCAAATAACTCAGCAAAGATGGTACATGTTTAGGGTTGGGCATGAGTCGGTCATGATCATAAATTACGTGACTGTTAAAAGAATCTGGGTAAAGAGAGAAAGCAGATAAGAAGAGCGTGTGTGCACACAGACACGACTCGACAGCTAAACAGAGTGCAGCTGAACGGAACAGAACACAGGTTTTTCAGACTCTCTTCAAGAATTTAGGATCTTCGTTGTCATTAACGTCAGACTGTATACACAGTCAATCTGCGATCTATTCAGAGATGGTGAACTGCATTTACATGCGGAATTGAAATAGTGACAGCAAACAAAAGCAGTCAGTGTAAAGAAAATAGAAATAAATGAAGGTGATTTACAAGAAGCAGGTGGTGGTTAGTTGTCTCTCATTAGGTTTTGTGTTGCTACTTGTACTTAATAGTTGATTGCATTTGGTAACCAATCGGTTGTCACTGAGCATGTCAAATTCGCGATGAATAAGTACAGATTTCAGCATAGGTTTAGAGGAATATTTTAAGATTTTGGGCAAAATCACCCAAGCTTTATGTCAAAAAAGTAAAAATAATATATAATAACACAATATAACAACAAACCTGAAAAGACCAAAATGCTTAAATGCCCAAACCTAGTTTAATTTTCCTAGTTAATTTTTTCACCAAAGAAAGGAGAAAGTTTTTAGAGAAATGTAATGGCTCTTTTACCCTACCTTAAGCTTGTTAGGTTTTTGACTTCGGATGTGGCTGGCCTTGTTCATGGAGAAATTTTTTGCATTTGCGATCTGGGACAGGAGCTAAAAACCGAGTCATAACACTGGACACTTTCCGCTGGCTTTATCAACGTTCAACACTGTGTTTGCAAATGAAGTGGATTAGCAAATTTTAAATGTAGCATCCAGGCACACTTTTCAATGGGCAGGTTTTATTGCTTTAAACGCGAAGGATGGTCGGATGACGATGAAGAGATCAGATATTTAGGCAAAATATGAAAAATGTAAACATCTCCATTCTGTTCAAAAGTTTTCAACCCCTGGCTCTTAATGCATGGTTTTTCCTTCTAGAGCATCAGTGAGCCTTTGAACCTGTAACAGTTGCATATAGGTCCCTCAGTTATCCTCAGTGTGAAGAGATTGATCTCAAAACCAATGTTAAAAAGGATTCAAATACATAAAAATGCTGGAAAACCAAAGAATTTGTGATAACGATTAAAAAAAAACACTAAACAAAAAAACACAGATGACGATCATTCAGGTATTAAGAATCATTGATTTTGATGAATTCAACTATGATTTTCTCTTGTGGACTATGTAAACATCTTTTATGTGAAATATCTTATTCAGATCTTTACTTAATAAACAATAACATGCATTTTGATAAGATTTTGCAGATTATGAAAACTTTTGACCTCAACTGCATATCAAACTGAAAATGATTTTCTTAAATCGTTTCCAATGATTTCAGGAATTCAGGACACAATTGCATCTCTGTACTTTCACTTTTCTGCTAGATGCAGCAGGCGCAGCTAAACAACCGTTGATGGGAATACTCACTGTTCTTCTTATAGAGCAGCACTTCAAAGCAATTGGACTCATAGTTATCAAAGGTCTGTCTGACTTTGTCTATTGTCTTCTTGTCTGTCAGCTCGCCGTACATGAAACTGCCAGGGGGACAGAGAGAGAAAGGATGAAAAATCGGAAAAAGGTTGTGAGAGAAGTGGGTGGGAAAGGGAGAAACAGGCGATGAAAATGAGCAAGACAAAGAGAACAGAAAAAGAGAGTTAGGAGAGAGCGCACACCTGTGTGCCACACACATCCGCCCAGCAAACTCTACCTTGTCTTTCACTGTCAGTTAATTCACAGAGTGCGCACAAGAGGGGGAGTGGCTGATGACACGCGCTGTCAGTTACTTCAGCCGCTCTATTTAACATGTGCAGGCTGGACAAACAGTAGACACTGAAACACAGTTCAGTCATGCTCTGCCCTTAAGGTTATGTAAAAGGAAGTAAACATTAAATTTGAAACGCTTTAGGGGAGCAGTGAAAGACAAGATATTCTTGCATTTTTAGTGACTGAAGTTCCACTTTGGAAACCTCCAAAGACCACACTGAAAATCTGGCAGTCAAATTATAATTTTAGCCAGGAAAAATACAAGAAGCTTTTGAGAAAAATATGTATAATTCTGCTCTATTTTTAAGTCACTCATTACGTAGATTTGTGATCATGTGAACACCTTTGTGCTGAGAAAATCTCAAATTCATGTTCATTTTCTAATTCAGCTTTATAGCTTTTTTTGCTGATTATACAGTTTAGAATAAAACTGTGCATCAAATATAAAAAATGCCAAACTGGTTTCAGACTTTTGGATAATAAAGGAATAAGTATTATTCCTGTTTTGGGTCAACATTGACTTCCGTAGTGTTTCTTTTCCTACTATGGAAGTTAATGGTGACCCAAAACAGCCTGTTTTAAACTTTTTTCAGGTTTGGAGGGTTCATACTCGATGGTTTTACTGCATATCTTTTTATGCAGTACATTCATATATATTGGATACTAATATATTGCATGTATAATGGGTATAATAATATTTTATTATTCTTATTCTTATATAATAATTGGTAACACATCAGAATAGGGGTCCAGAATAATGCATTAGTTAAGCATTAATTAATGGTTAATTTGTTCACAATTAAGCATTAGTTGAGCAAAAAACACACTACTAATTAATTATTAAAATGTTGTTAATTATTAATTACTAGTGTGTTTTTGCTCAACTAATGCTTAATTGTGAACAAATTAACCATTAATTAATGCTTAACTAATGCATTATTTTGGACCCCTATTCTGAAGTGTTACCTAAAATTTATAAAAATACATATTTTATTATGTTTATTTTATATTTACTTCAACTTTTGTCTTGATTAACTCCCAATTTGCTGACTTTTAATAGTTAGGAAAGTAGTTGTTAAGTTTAGTTATTGTATAGGATTAGAGATGCATGTACTAGTACTAGTATCTAGTACAACTAGTATCATGCATGCTAATAAACAACTGGTTAATAGGAGGACCTGGTCCCTATACTAAAATTTTAGAATTGTTTCTTTCAGCTCTTCATTTCCATTTCAAATCATGCTATAATCAAAGAAGTTTATGCATAACTGAGCCCTCAAAACTTCTCTATCTTTCTCATCTACTGTCCATTTCTTTCTTAAGTGGACACCAGAGGACAATGCTCCACACGTGAGTCTCGTAATAAAGCAGTTTTAGCAAACTCTTACCATCAGGACTGGGTGACTTTGAAAGCTCTTTAGCATTGTGTTGAATCCCCCGGTTTCCTTTTAAAGATTTTATTTGTTCTGCATCTTATTATCATTTCAGCTGCCATAAAACTAAAAACACAGAGGTAATTATGGTGCATTTGAGTTGTGTGGCCCTAAGCTACTCTGAGATTTTTAGTATCAAATCCTCACCCTTATTGCTTTAGCTGACAAAGGCTTGTGCCAACTCTATCTCTAAAAATCCCCTCGAATCCTGAGTCAATCTGGAGTCATATCACAGTCTGTAGGCAGATCCATATCACTGCATGTAGGTAGAGCCAAATCGCTGCAGTTGGTATTTCTATTTCTACTTCGATGATTGGCACCTTACTGAGCTCATTTAGCGCTAACAAGGTGTTCAGTGATGGCTCAGGAGAAATGGGCTCTCTGAGTGGCAAAACAGCACATGCAGATTCTACTATGGCTAAACTGATGTGAGAAGTGTGCTTTAGCATCGTTGCTAACTCAAGCAGAGTGAGAAAATGACACTTCTTTCTCAAACACTTCACTAAATCATTAGCGAATCGTCCTCACTTGTATTCACTTGCAGGAATAGTAGTCAGATCTCACTTGAGAAAGGTAGAACAATACTAAATGATCAAACTCTGTCCTTCCTCTGCTTCATATTCTGCGTTGCATCAGTTTAATAGATTCAGCTTCTGCTATCTGAGTGTAATCCCTCTGGAAATGCTTGTGAGGCTTCGTTTTCGGATCCAAAATAATGCAATTCCGTGAAAACACATAATTTAGTTATGATGCACACTAATGCGTTTTTGGATCCTGCATGCCTTAGCCAGAAAAGTTGCGAATATAAATTTAAATCACATCACTGCCTGTCCTTGACTACTGAATTAGGACAGGGTAAAAATAGACAGTTGGAGAAGCACTCACCTGCAGGTGCTGCTCTTCTGCATGACCTCTGCCCTGTGGTATCCAGACAGCTTGCAGAATCCGTCATTACTGTAAACTATAGGCCACTCCACGATTTGAGCGTTTCCCAACAAGAAACTTGTCTCTGCAATTAAAAATAAGAGAACACATGGTAAAACTTCAGAATAGGGGGTCAGAATAATGCATTAGTTAAGCATTAATTAATGGTTAATTTGTTCACAATTAATTAATTAATTAATTAAAGTATTAATTAATAGTTAAATTGTTAAATTAATCATTAATTACCAAGTGTGTTTATGCTTAACCATTAATTAATGCTTAACTAATGCCTTATTCTGACCCCCTATTCTGAAGTGTTACCGAACACATTTATAAATGTACTTAAGTAACTGTACAGTATATGTATCTTTAGTGATCATATTATTGTCAGGCACATCAGTTTTACCAACTAGTATGGAATGAAAGCAACAGTTTCTTTGGCTTAACAAGCTTGGTTTAAAATAGTCATTTATGTAGATGTTTTCTTGAAAGCCTAATTTATGAGAACAAAACGAATCGTTGAAGGGAAGAAAGAGAGGCAATCACATGCTATAGTAGCATGACCCGTTAGAGCATTTTCTCTATCAACATTTTGGCAAGCAACATAAAAGCATTTTTTAAGTCAAGACATTCCACTCTGGAAACTCAGATTTGGTACGTTTTTTTAGTCTCTGCTCATCATGGTTGCATTTATTTAATCCAAGATAGTATTGCAATTACAAGAACTGCTTTCTGTTTCAATATATTTTCAAATGAAATATCTTCCTGTGATGCAAAGCTGTATTACTCCAGTCTTCATGTCACATAATCCTTCTGAAATCATTCTAATATAATGATTTTGAAACATAATTTTTCATTTAAATGTTGAAAACTTTGTGTTGCTTAATATTTGTGTCATGATCTTTTTTTCAGGATTCTCTAAGGAATAAACTCATCAAAAGAACATTTATTTTAAATCTGAATATTATGTAGCATTATAAAAGTCTTTGTTGATATTGTCACTTTCAGTTCAATGCATCTTTGTGGGTTATTATTAAAATATTTTAAAAATACAGAACTGGCCTCAAACTTTTGAATAGCAATGTACATCTTATTTTATTTATCAAAAAATCTTAAATATTACTACCTACAGTCTAACCGTCTTAAATGACCACACACCTTTTTTTTTTTTTACCAAAGATTAAACACATCCCTTTCAGTGGCAATTTGTTCAAAAGAAAAAAGACCTGAGTTTCAAGCCCTAATTTGTACTCCATTTGTGGAAACTGCCTTAATCAGGTAATCTTCCATTTGACAAATTGAATTGCAATGCAGTCTTGACATCAATGTAATTGATACACAGTGGTCTAGCCATAGCAGGTGGGTTAAAGACCTGAACACTCTTCCTGCCATTAAAAAGACTAAGTCATCCTCTCTTCATTAGTGTTTTAGTGAGGCTAAAGCCAGCTGACTTCAGCCTCTCGACGCAGGTATAAAAATAGCAAGGCAAAGAGAACATTACAGTACCGGAAACAAATCAAAGCACAAATTGTTACAGAAATGTCTGTGACAATACAAATCCTTAAGCACCCACAAACAGAATCATCTTTGCTCTCTCTCTCTCTCTCTCTCTCTCTCTCTCACAAACACACACACACACACACACACATATATACAAGGCTTTTATAATGCTACAGTTCTCACTGGACACATGCGGGCTCCCCTGAGGAAAAGAGAATAAGAGAGAGGGAGAACGTGGCATTTGACACAGCCATTAAAAAGGTGACCGCTTCTCTCCTTCATTGAATAGTCTCCATTATCTCTCCTCCTCCTCTTTCAGTTTGCCTCCGCAGGACCGGCTGAAAGGAGAAGCGGAAAGGATAAAGTGCTGTCCCCTTGAGGAAGTAGAGTTGAGACTCATTACAGCGGTCTCCATGCCATGGCCCCTGCCCTCAGATCAGGGGCCAGTTGCAAGGAAGTGCTCCCTGAGGATGCAAAAGACCTAGATCCTGTTTGCAGATCGGGGCTCGGTGATATGATAACCATGTAATGCTCTGTCACTGATGATATATCGCATTCTTAGCCAAGACAGCACGTTCAGACTAATAAAGTCTCTCCTAAGAAGTCAAGCATTAATAACTAATATGGAAAAAGACTTCAGGCGAGTGGAGAAGGACCATGTACAGTCACATCCACAGCATAACCACAATACAGGAAAACCGAAGCGAATCACTGCGACTCGATGTGCCCCCGTTTACATGATCAAGAATGAACTTAATATTGAGAACGAACAATGTCCTTTTATCTAGTGAATGAATATTGCGGAGAAAATCACGTTTCAGCAGCATTTAGCTCAAAGAACCTCTCATCTCTGCAACGGTGACTTACACAGAAAGCTATAATAACACGGAGTAGGGATTCAGACACATGTTGTCATCTCACGCACCTGCAGCTCTTCTGTGTAGGGAGAAGAACACAATAAAACAATATATGCCTATATAAAAGGAATAAAAGAAATAGTCTTAAACTAAATATATATGCCATAAATAATTATAAAAAAAAATACAAATAAAATACTGCGCCTATGTCTACCCTGAGTTTCGTTTCAAGTTTTTACAAGCACAATGTTTCGTTTTTATTGTCGTGTAGACCTAAATAAAAATAAATGTAAGCGATCGCACCTGAGCATTTTCACATTTCATTTTCTATTTAAATACATTAGTTTTGGCTTATAATTAATGCCATTAATTTGTGTTTTATTTTATGATTTATATATACATTTGTACTATAGTTTTATAGCTGCTTATAGGCTCTATTTTTTGTTTTTACCATAAAAAAAATAGATAACTTCTGTTTTGTCTAGCAGGTTTTCTTTTATCATGCAGCTAACTCTTTTTTTTTTTTTTTTTTTGAATATCCCAAAAAATACTTTATTTAGTCTTTCATGTAGTCTAGGCCAATTATTGTTCTATTTAAAAAGTTTAATTGCAAGGCATATCCTTAAGTCATAGACTATTTTTCACATTTTATGTCCGATCCATTGGTTATTATGCTACTTGTTGCAATTTCGAGAGAAAATCTTTCAAATTTGTATTGATTATATGGCATAAAAAGCTACATGTAACTGATAATTAGAAAGCTGTAACCCATCACGATCTCACAAAGTTCATGCATCACGCATCTCTCCACTGCGCAGTGACTCTGGCTAGCGCACTACTACTGTATGCTGTCGAGCGCGGTAAATCATTTCCGCAAGAAGAAAACGTGCATGCGCAGAAACGAGGCCCGCGAGCTCATTTCAAACCCTCGCGCTCACTTGATAGCCTACGTCATCCGCGCGCAATTCAAGCACTCGCGCGCGATAATTCCTGTGCTCGATCCTCTCTCACCTGCTGATCGTCCATCGCGATGTTTCACTTTAGACATCGTACGATGACATCATCATGTCATGTCAAGTTTTCAATCTGTTATTACTAATAATATATATCAAAAAACTAAACATTAATTTGTGGCCTCTTGTTATATTGTGGGCATTAAAATAATTTTTTAATGTTGTTTTTTAAATGTTGTATTTCAATTACCAATAAGAACACGAGCTGCAATAATGACATAAAATATTTGTTTCGAATTAAAACTTGCATGAACAAAAATTGTTAAAACATTCTTCAAAATACCTCCTGCTACACCTTTCAGAACTCAAAGCCTGCTTCATACAATACAGCAATACACAGACAACAAAGATCCACCTCAAAGCAAAAACAGCATCCATTTCACAGGCCGTAAGAGGACACAGCTGTTTTGACTGGCGGCATGTAAAATCAATGGAACATTGAGACTAGAAAGACTTTAATCTTTATAATCTCACTTGAGGCAAATTAACATTCAGATTTACCTGTGTCTCTCTTGAATTACCCTTGTTGTTTTCAAGAGCAGCCTGTGTCAGCTGATGCAGACTTTAAATAGCTTAAGTGGTTGTAACATACACATTGATCACACATCCAGATCCACGTGAAGCCTAAGGCAGTCCGTCAGCACTTTATGTGTATTATGGTATGCTGCCGAAAGCTTATCGTGTAAATGGTAAATAAGAGGCATATTGACAGCGATGAAAGACTTAGTGATGTGCGTGCCAACCCCACGTGGGAGGCCAACAGACAGCTGCTAGGCTACCCTCCACAATTCCACAGCAGCATGTTTACTGGAAAAACATCTGACATAAGCACTCCCATGAACACCTTACCATATATATACACATTTCTTTCTTCTCCCTTTACCTGCCCACTCGCACAAACTCATGGGATAGCTGCATCTTCTTTTGAATGTTGTAAAACACGCCAATGCAACATAATCAAATGCACTATATAAAGAAATCGGAAAAGTTAAAAATCAAGCATGATGTATTTCGATTTTTCAATTGGGTTTGCACTGCTTGACTTTAAAAATTCTGAAAACAATACAATCAAAAAGTTTAACTTTACCACCCAATTATTATTATTGTAAAGTGTTACCAAAACAATTGTCAAATTGAACTACAGACAATTCATTAATTCATAAATACACATAACTGATGTAAATTGCTGTGAGAAAGAGAACATCTGACAAGACAAGCATTAATATTGTATGAAATAGTTTCATTTAGAAACATAAAAAAACTACTGTGAACACAAATATCACTGGTGGTAGCAAGATCTTACCGACTGGCTGAAAACCTCTTTTTCTGATGTTTATGTGAACCTGGACCACAAAACCAGTCATAAGGGTCAATTTTTAGATTGAATTAGCTTCCTGTTGAGGTATGGTTTGTTAGAATGTGACAATATTTGGATATAGGAGATACAACGTCTGGAATCTGAGGCTGCAAAAAACTCTAAATATTAAAAAAAGTCATTATAGCCATGCATATTACTAGTCATAAATTAAGTTTGGGTATATTTATGGTAGAAAATTTACCAAATGTCTTCAAGGAATGATTTTTGGCAGAAATTAAAAATCTATCATTTTGACCCATATAACCTTTGGTTTTGTTGGTTGGTTTTGTGCCCCAGAGTCACATATTTCCTTACATGCTCTTAGACGCCACATTAAAACACACTGTGGTTGGTTGCTTTAAACATAAGGTCTTATTCTGATTAAGTTTTAAGTTCTCCTTCACAAAAAGTTGCAGCTTAGGACCAAGTCGTGATCTTATGCCACACGTCAAACATCTGACTCGGCAAGACTGAAATAATGCTGACAATCAATAAACCTCAATGTGTGAAATGATGATCACTGCACAATGAATAACTATAAGAGCAATAGCATAAAGTCAGCAAAACCCGAGGGCCGACAACATTCATATGTGTTTTTATGTATTCAAAGTAATCACATTTTTTAAGAAAGCTGGCAAAAAAATGTTATTCCTTGGCATTACAACACAGAGAGACAGGCCATGATTCAGACTCAGAACTTTTAGGTTTGACAAAAGAGGGAAGTAGATTTATAAATTGCTCTGATTATTAAACCCTGTGCGCAAGAGTCTCTGCTGTCAGACAATTTGTGACCTTTTCTCTGGCTCCATTGCCACTCGCTGTCTTTCTTTATCTCTCTATAATTCTCTATTCAATTACGGCATGACACTTTGTGTGTGTCAGCATTTGACTCCATTACTTCCAGCAAGAGGAGAGATGGCCACGGCGTGCGCATTAGGAAATAACCACTGCCAATCTCCAGCCGAAGGTCCTGCCTTAAGCAAACGGCTTTGAGGATAGTTGTCGATTCAATCTCAAGCGCACACTTTAGAAATTCCGATAGAGAAGGTTCAGACAGGGGCAGACAAACTTTGAGGTTTCCTGAGGGCTAATATGTCACCTTTAATAAAACACATTTGTTCAAACTGCCAAAGGTTTGCTTCTGATTCAAAATGGCTCTTTTTATTATGATTAAATGCTATGAAAACATCTTAGGATCATGCCCAAGGCTATTCAGGTGGGAAACCCCAATCTCGTGAATCATTCACTGCTTTACCAGGATGTGGCAGCTTTTGAGACTGAGAAACTGTACTATAATTTTCTTTCATTTATAATTTTGTTCAGCAAAGATGGAGTAAAAGGTATGAAAAAGTGGCAGTAAAAAACATTTATAGTCCAAAAGCTTTCTATTTTCTGAAAAATAGTTCCTACAAAATCAGCAAAATCAGCAAATCAGCATATAAGAATAATTTCTGAAGCATCATGTGACACTGAAGACTGGAATAATGGCAGATAAAAGTTCAGCTTTGTCATTATAGAAGTAAATACAATTTTAAAATATATTCACATTGAATTTATTTACTTTTGACCAAATAATTGATGAAAAAAAAAACATTTAGAAATCTTACTGAGCATAAACATTAAACGATAGCATAGTCAGGATGTATTTTAAAACTTTTAAAAGGTTAGTGTGGCATATTTTAATCGAACATGACTGCAAATGCGTCATATGGAGCATTTAATAATTTTTTTATGCTGCTTTTTGGCCCTTTTAGACCTCAGTAGACCCAGTCCTCATATAATTCATGAGTTTCTACACAACTCATGTTGTGTTTCCCAGAATAGAGTTTGGAAAGGCATTTAGTTTGGTTGTTTTGTTGTTTCTTTAATCTTTAGTTTTAGTTGTATTCTAATTCAATGTAATCTCCATCAGCAATAAAGACAAAATGCATGGAAATCCATCAAGCAGCAGACTGGACCGGACCTACAATTTAGCAATGCTGCAGCAGAAAGACCAAGAACTTTCTGAGGAGGCATTCAGAGACGTTCTACCAATCTTCCATGCTAGAAAAGAAGATGGTGGTGCAACAAGGGTCTGTAACAAACGAATCCCCAAGCCAATGCTCCTTTTAGTAGGTCTGGTGCCATTAGGAGGTACAAAGTGTCTTTCTTGCACTCATCTGCATGTTACTTCTGGTGGTCACTGCACTGAGAATTAATGACATTGAACAAGTGCAGACATTCTATTTTTGGAAACCATTAACATAATGCATTCAATTTATTCTGTTTATGTGATGCGATTGCATTGCATGTGTTCTTGCACGGTCTATGTGGAAGTATGTTGGTGCACCTGCTTCACGGTGAAAGGGTGACTACAGGGAAAGTGTTAGAAGAAACAGATCCTATTAAGATAAACCTATATTTACTCCGACTACACCATCCTTGGTGCCTGTGATCTTAGTAAAAACGATTTTCTGTTGGCTATCATGGATCCTAAGCATGTAAGAAAAACAGACTATTTTTATTTTAGACACAAATCAGATACTGGTTCCCTTTGGTAGTGAACACAAAACACAACCAGCTCTCCGTTCTGGTATACTGTGGTTAAAGGGGTCATGTGAAGCTGCCAAAAAAAGAACATTATTTTGTGTGGTTTAAGGTGCAAAAAACACATTATTTTGTTTCTCCTCTAAGCCCCGCCTCCTGAAACGAGCTGATTTGTACAAATCTCATCTTTCTAAAACAGCAAGGTATGCTCTGATTGGCCAGCTATCCAGTGCACTGTGATTGGTTGAATACTGCAAGCGTGTGACGGAAATGTTACGCCCCTTACCATAACGTGACAATAAAACACATTACAAACGAGGTATTTGTTGCATCCAGTGGAGACATAATTACTGATTATCATGACTTGGTACTGTCTTTTTATGCGTTGCATCACGACTCATAAACGTAAGACCTGCATTTGTGATGGGAGAAACAACAAACAACAAGCACTACCCTTCACTGCCCAAAACTCGGAAGTAGCAGGTTCTTTTAATAAGAAAACATAACTTACTAAAAGGTTGTGAGTCAGAAGCACCAGACTGTCCTTGCATAGCTACAATTGCTCCACTTTATAGTCTCTGTGCACAGTCAGCACAGGCTACTCTGCAGCTTTTAGGAGTCCGTCCTCCATAAATGCACTGAAAACACTCTAATATTTGTGTTGAACTATTCTGGAACAGTGTTGTGAATACAACTTGACCACTGATTTCTAGTTATTCCCTCTTATGGAAGCACAAAGAAAGTAGTTTTTAATTCCAGCAACTGGCAACAACACTACAGGGAAGAGTTTAATTTTACCACGCAAATGCTGCTTTATCGTTTCTTCTAGCTTCCATTTGGTGGTTTATTGCTGAAGTATATTGTCCTCTGTCTTGTTTATTTTGTATTTCTTGTTAACTGTACGTTAACATCCCTTTGTTGTGTGTGTGCTTTTTTTTTCTCTTTGAGTGTATGTGTAGCGTGCCTGTACACCTTACAATGTGACAAGCGTTACAAAAGAGCAAGCTGAGGACGGCCGGGGGCAGCCATGCTCAGACGAGCCATGGTACATTGCATAAACCCCATACGCAAATGAACAGTTCTAACGAGGTAGAAAAACAGAATAAATGAACACAAAAGTGGGAGAAAATGTAATGTACAGCACATAACATAACAAATAAAATAGCTAATAAATGATAGGAAATAAAACATAATAACTAATCATTACATATGCAATTTCATCCTCAGAACTGTCAGCCTTAAATGCTGGTACAGTATAGCTGTCCTCAATATCAAAAAGAGCTTTAATTTCCCAGTCTGTGAGAACCCTGCTGTCATTGATTAGCCAAACATCAAGCTGACTACAAAAAGCTTCTCTGGCACATTAAAACTCAGCACAGTTGTTTCTCTACTTACATAAGAAAATTGAGGGGAAATATGCACTGCTTTTGCTGTTTTAACAATGACATGTAAAGGTAAAAAGCTTTATGAAAGTTGACTTTGTTCACCCCCCAGCTGTGTGTCTCGATTCCTCTAAGTAGGCTGGAAAAACTCAAACAAACTCTGCTGTCCGCAAACAAAGGAGAAGACCTACTGGGAGGTGTTGGGTTGTAAATGAGGGACAGAGACACAAAGCCTCAGATACACCTACATCATTTCGACAGCTGCACTCGTGAAAAGCTTCATTATTTTGAGGTGGACATGCTGCGCATGACGATATAACAGGTATATGAAAAAACAAATTGCTTTTACAATTTCAAATATTGTCAAAATTATGTATTTTGAAACTGGATAATTTTTGCTATTACATAATTGACAAAAGTTTTGATAGCTTGTCTTATTACATCCCGTTCAACTTTCCTGCCAAGCATATGATTTAAAGTGTGCTGTTTTTTTTGTGTTTCAACTAAAATGTAATTTTTTTTTGTTCTTTCTTTCTTTTTTGAAGTCAAACCCAACCATTTCTGAAAATATTAGTTTGATACCTTACTATCTTCATAAAGGCAACATAAAATACCTCAACTATCCTTCTAGAATCCAACTGAGATCCTGCCAAAGTCTCTCCAATTTATCCCATAAATCACACAGTGCTCACATCCTTTATTTACCACCTGCACACTATTGGCTTTTTATAGCTGCATAATCAGATTGTAAATAATTATCAGCTCTACAATACTGAAATGTTCCACAAGGAGAATGTTGGCATGTTAATCACCAATACCTTCTCTATTTTTCACTCCCAATTGAAATTTGCATCACCATCAGCATGAAGTCTCAGTTGGAGCTGGCAGCTTTAGATACATTTTTAATGTACCTTGGTGAAATTGTGGTAAGGAAGAAGACACTAACCTTGCCTTTTAATTACATGCGAACTCTCATTTTTATTCTTGACACACAATACTTCCTGACTTTGTCTTTGACTTGTACTGACAGCTGTAGAAGTGTTCATTTACCCAGTTACAGAATGCATGAACTTCCTTGTAAATTAGTTATTTAAAAAGGCCCATGACAAGAAAATAAATGCAAATTTAAATGCAAGAATCAATTATCCAGCCCATTCAGATTCAGTCAGCATTTTTGAATTAGTAATGGGATGAGGGGAGGATGTCCAGATCCGCTGAACAGCTTCATCTGGACTAGAATTTGCAATTCTTCCACTCACTGCATCGCTTAAACATTAAAAGATGATCACAGTGACAGAAGAGCTCAGAGAATACAAATATCAGCATCTCGTTACTACAATGACCGTGATTAGGATTTATAGGAAAAAATAATGTGAAGCTGCCTTCTTAAAAGATGCAAGCTCCACGTTAGATTTATTAAAGAGTGTGTGGAAGATCCAGAGACCCTCGGAGGTCAGAGAGCTGCCCACGGCAAATGTCAGGGCATGGTATTATGAGCTGAGAGTGTACCACATTAAAAAAAAAAACACTCAAACACACATAGTTCATTAGAAACTGGTCTCGATGCATGCACAAAAACACCAAAATGTATGGCTTCAACATTTAGGTTTGTGTTAGGTGAAACAGAGTGAAGAGATATTAACAGCTTTTGTTGCAGTAATCATGTGTGACCTCTACTGGTGAGGTCCTTTAACACAAACTCATACGAAACCTGTGGCAGATTCACACGGAAACTGTATGTGACACAAAAGGACTCCGCAATCCATGCCACAAGCCTTTCACACACGAGAAGATCCACCGCAAGACAACCAAGAAACTTAATTAAACTTTTGCTATGATAAAAAAAAAAAAAGAATTATTTGATGATACAAACAATTTTACATGCAGATCTAGAGCTTCTTTGACTTATAATATAAAAACAGTAATAATAATAATAATAATACTATTTCCACTACTACTACTAATAATAATAAAAATATAAATAAAAAAAGAAGAAATTACACAGCATAAAATAAAAAATATATACAAAATAATAATTTATAAGGGTCACATAAATTTAATCACAATAAACTTAAAGTATCAGATTTAATGTCTGATTTAAGTTAAACTCAAGTAAGCAAGAAATGTGGGTTGTGTGACGAAATTTATACAAGCTTCAATTGACGCAAATAAATTTTTCCCCGCGTGAGATTCATCCCAGTGTATGCTGTTGATGCCATATAATAATCAAGTCTTACTGATGCATTAATACATTAATGCTGGTAATGGATAGCAATAGTAAAGGTAATGTTTTGGGAACTGTGTTTAATTACTATTATTATGGTAAAGGAGCGGTCATATTTAGCTCACGCTGTTTTTCCGTTTTGTAGCTCTCAGTTTCTTCTCATGTTCTATTAAGCACTCAATAAAGAAGAGTATATAAAAATGACTTCAGCCGCGTGAGATCTAAATATTTAATCTTACTTTGATCAGGAAAAATTTGGGGTTTCCATCTTTAGGGGATGAAACTCACGAGCTTCACTTTTACGCATAATTCTGCGCATTATTAAAGTTAGAAGAAAAAGAGAGAGAACTGAAACATATCTTAAGACATCACAAGACTTTCCCCTTGCTTTATCGGGTACTGCAATCTGAAGAAAGCCATCATCTTACCACTTGAGCGACGAACAATATTTTCCAAAAAAGTGTTCTGTGGTGCCACCAGTCCTCTTTTTCCCCCGTGCATTCTGCGGCCGGGCAGCGTCGGTCAGGCTTGCGGACTTGCTGGAAGCTGGTCGTTAAAGTGATGCAGGCGGGATGGGAATCAATCGGTGGGATGGAGAAGATCATGGTAACGCTGCGCCGTGCCTGACTGGTATGGGTCCTTTGTACCACAGAGCGCTCGCAGTTCTGCAGGCTCCGCGCTCCCCTGGTTTGCGCCTGCGCACTGGTGAACTGTAACAATAAAAATTGACTGGCACAGGAATCTCTAGCGCGATGCCCGGTGCCATGGAGATAGTCGCATGCAACAGATGGTGCCTATTGCGCGCGCAGAGTTACTGTAGGTGATGGGAATGTCAGCAAACAAGTAGCCTAATTGTAACAGTTTAAGTGGAATACATAGGTTATAATCCATGAATTTACGGAAGGTTTACCCAGAGTGCTTTTAATTACGTCAGTATGATGGTTCCACGTCAGTATTCATCTGTGAATATTTCTTTTTGCAACTTTTTATGTTCATTCAACACCTTTCAGATGAAACCTGCGTGTATTGCACCGTAAAGGCTTTGAAGAAATATGAATAAATGAACACGAATGATTTAATATGAAAGAAGCTACAGGCTAGACAAATTATTGAAACGTCAAATTGATTGATTTATCAATCGGAAATTTAAGTTAGCTTGGGGGAAAAAATGAATGAACGAATTTGTTGTAGCTTGATGGTGATTCAAAAGAAGAAAGGAAGAAAAAAAGTAAGTGAGTGAATGAATGAATGAATGAAAATCCAACTCCTGCCATCCTTCCTTGTGGCGCCATATTTTAGGAAATGCAGTTAGATTCGGGACGTCCTCCCGCCCCTCCTGCGCCGCTGAAGTCCCCTGGCTGTGGACAGAGCCCCTATTGTTCCCAGCCCACTCCTGCCTAATAAGGAATTCGCAAGTAAACCAATGATTTCCTGACACTGACGACGCGTAGCCGCGTAGGGGCGAATGTGTAAAGCTGTTAGGAGTATGAAGGGATTAAACCGGTGCCACAGCCACAGTTTTTGAAACGGTCTCGTCGTCGGATAAGGAAAATGTAACATATCGGAATGCGAGTAGTAGGAGTTATCGTGAGTTTGCATGAAACTGCGGTCGATGGCGAGGGATCGTTTTGGAAGCGCGAGCTAAAGCGTGGGTCACCTACTTGACGGATTTGCCTGCGCACCGTACGACACACCAACTCGAGTGTTTCAACTGGTCACACGAAGACTAACCTCCTAACTATTGATATTTCAAGGCGACAGAAGCCTTGACTACCTGTGGAGGATATAGTTCCTGGACTGGTTCAACTATCATGCCTACTTTCAGCTCGAAAAGTAGGCAGAACGCAGTGGAAGCGGTTGAGGATGGAGGCAGTAACAGCGATCCTGCGGCCAAAAAGATGTTGAAATGTGTTGTGGTCGGCGATGGAGCTGTGGGCAAAACCTGTTTGCTTATGAGTTACGCAAACGATGCTTTTCCCGAGGAGTATATACCAACTGTATTTGATCACTACGCAGGTAAGACGCTTTCCAGCTTAAAGCAATCAATTGAAATCCCGCTTTATGAAGTGCAGTTTACATATGCCTACCTAATCCTTGTCCACCGCCCCCCACTACAGTCGGGTAGGGGACGGTCCCAAGAATAGCCATCTGAAAGAGGAGATATCAACTGCAGAGCGAGGACTGAGGCCCGACATGCTAAAAAGTAGAAACAGGGTACGAATTTATAGCTTGTGATCAGAGCTATCCGTACTTGCATTAAAATATATAGCCTACACTTCAAAGGAAGTTGCCTTGGACTAAATATGCAACCATAGCAACAGCGTTGCTGAAAGCTTTTGCTTCTTTATCAGTTTAACTCTCTAATAATAGCTGAACAAATATACCAAAACAAGTGTTTCAATCTTTGTTTACGGTCGTTGGCGATCACCTTACCGTGCTAGGGACGTGAAAAGACAATTTGGATGTTGCGCAAGAGGTAAATAATGCAAATAGCATCAAGCTGCGCAACAGTGAGAGTCAGAGCTCGCGAGTGCCTCAACCTGTTGATCACAGTCTACACGCTTTTTCATATCTTTGTAAAACCACAGTGGTTTATGGTCACAAATGTGTTGCTATCCATTCTCCCCCCTGTTCTCCTTGGCTCAAACATGAATGCACAAAGGCTTTGGTTTCTCAGGAAAGCCCCCAATGACACATGCATGCTCCCAAAATCCTATGAGGGTCAAGTCCTAATTAAGCAGAAGAAGTCAGGTCAGCTTCAACATCCTCTGGAAACAGCAGGACACTTCCCGCAAGAAAGAAACAGTAGAACTAGTGGGAATAAAAATGACAAACAAGCCCTGTGTCTATATATGCCTATAATATATAGTAGGGGAATGACAGTACATATAGCAACTACTAGACATTATACGATTTCAGATCTATTATCAGCTTTCCCAACTATGAAAAATTATCAAAATGACACTAATATAAGAAGCGCTACAAAAGTAGATGTCTTCAATTATTCTAATCCAATACAGGTCTTTTCAGCTGGCGTTATTAGCAGTAAAGTTGGAAAAGCAGGAGAGTGAGTTGCTGTCATTTCGTATTTACACAAGCAAGATCTCTTATTCAGCAGCTTTAGACGATTAATGATACCACAATGACTGAGCGATTCACATATTTCCGAGGCTGGCGAGAAAGAGCTTGTGAATTACTACAATTTGAGAAAATGATTTTTATAGCTTAACCTAAAAGCAAGTGTTTCTATTTCAGCGTAATGTGCCATATGATCAAATAAGGCATGTTTACCTGGGCTGTGCAAAAAAAGAACTTTTTATGAGATTTTAATAGTATCCTGTGTTGTAATTTCCTCCAGCTGGCCAGTGCAGGCTCATGACAAACGCACAGACTGAACTCATTTAAGGAGTGAGTAAAACTTTTAAACTCTCGGGAGTTGAATGAGATGGAAAGATCTTCAGGGAGTGTGATTCTCGGTCAACTTTTGCAGTTGAATTAAGCTGATGAGTGAGGCCATCCAGAGGACACTATATGGATGTGATTAGAACAAACGTTTGAATGCAGGCACTTTTTGCTAATAAGAGAATACGCAGTAACCTTTAATCGTGATGATTTTATTTTTAATGTTTAAATACTTTCTCCTGCCATAAAAACGATACATTTCACCTTTAAAAGAGATATTCACCTAAAAATACACAGACGAAACCACATTAAACCCTGCGGCTTGTGGAGATACATTGAGGTATTTATACCATTTTTTACCTCTTCTACACAATCTACGACTGTCCTCAGCTCATCCAGCGTCTGGTGCATTAACATGCTCTACACAAAGATATATACATAGATCCTGGCGGCCAACAGAAACACGGCACAAGAGTCACTATGTGCCACAGCCAGTTGATGCGTTACACGCCAGATGTTGTTAATCAGCTGAGAACAGTCAGAGATTGGGGTGAATAAGAGGTAAAAAATTATATAAATACTGTTCAGTTTTTTGGACAGACTGATTGTTTCGTGTCTTAACACCCTTAATGCAGGGTTTAATTTGGTTTCTGTGTATGTTTTTTTTGACTCTCAAACCTTTGGAACATGTGGTTACCATTGACTTCCATTATATGACTGACAGACTGCACCAATTTAAGTTAAAAATCTTTGCTTGTGTTCTACTGAAGACACAGTAGTTTGGGCGAACTATCCCTTTAAGGAAATAAAACTGTGGTCATAAAGAATAGCGGACACATAAAGGCATTTTTTTGGTTCCTTTATATAGTGTGCTGGCAAACAGACGTGAATTCTTTAAATATGTAAAGTTAAAAGTGTTTAAGCACCACTTAGAGGTGGACTGCAGTCATTTACTGTACAGTATTGACAGATTAGTGCAATATGACAAATTGAGAGAGAAGAGACACAATATTCTTTTCTTCCAGGGTCAATCAATCACTTACATTCATATTAGGCCCCTGGAGAGAGGCCTTGACAAAGCATCATAATAAAGTAGCGAATTGTCACATAGTGGCTTAATGTGCAGGATAAGGAGCACAGAGCTCCCTTTGTAGGCCACTGAAGACTTTACTGTGCTGCTGTGCTAGAAGTGGTCTCAAATGAAAAACTATGAATTTCAGTCATGCCTCAGCAGTAATGGAACAGTTTGCAATATAGGAAGCACTGGGAGTATGGTAATTGCATTATAAGTCAAAATATAATTAATAAACAGGCCGCTTTTTAAAACAAAATATAAAGTTAAATAGTGAATTGAGCAATCCAAGAGTGATATATTTATGTTTAATAGACTACTGACCCAAAACTTTTCTAACTTCTAACTTTTCCAACTGTGTCTTTTTAACAGCCTAGTATTTGTATTAATTGTAACACATACAGAGTATTTTACAAGACATAACTCATGTAAATAAGGGCAAAAAATAATATGAGTGACTGAACTATATTCTTTTCACCGGAAACATTGTGATTGCAGTCTACGAGAGCTATAGAGCTCAAGCCAACAGTATTTAGGACAATGGTTTCGGTCCATAAATCCCACAGGATCTGAATTCTCTTGTCCAAAACAAACCAATGACATTCCCGATCCATGACACAGCGCCTGTTAATGCAGTTGAGATGAGTCATTGTCTAGTGTGGCTCTCACTACACTCCTAACAAAATCAACTAGCCTAAGTAAAACTGCATTGTGGATATTGCCACGTGGTCAATATTAAAAAACCCACAGCTAGAAAGCTCTAGTTCGTAACATTCTTCTGTGTTAAACACTCATCTGTGCCATAGCTAATGGTAACTCTATGTGCTGCAACACATTCACCACAGCTGCTGCTGTATCGGCAACGATCGCCAATTTAACACCTATTGTTTTTTTATTATCTTTCCACTACATTTTCCATTTGGTTTGATCTCTCCTTGAATTGGCAGATCTGAGCACAGGTTTTTATTAACACTGGCATCAATAATACTTAATGAATACTAATAAAAGAAACCAGAGAATTTCTGTTGAGTTGGTTTTGAAGAGATTTTATTCTTTGCTGCTTATGATGTCCCATAATCCCGTGCATGTGGTTAATGGTATCAGCACAGCAGATTTGGTTAGTGGTTGGTTGGCGGAAAGAATAAAAGTTGTGTCTAAGGAAAGTGGCTGAAGGAAGAAAACCTTATTTTGAACTATGAGTAAACGTAATGTGTGATACTTTGATTAAATCACACATGACGTCCCCAAAACACACATTTTGAAGCAGCTATATTCATTATTGAGAACATGTTTTTATTAAGTAACTAGATGAACGTTTGGGGGTGAGTGTGTGCAGTTAATACTGTAGAACAAAACAAGTATTGTCACGTTGTGTTTACCACAGGCTTTATTTTAATCATAAATCGGAAAACCTCACTATTAAACCCCATAGGAAAACCTCAAAATAAATTCAGCTTGGTTCCAACACTCGATTTACTTCAGCTGTCCCTTGAAGTAATATTATAAATGTAAATATTTTGGACTAATATGGAGAATTGGAAAAAAGTGTCTCATAGACACCTAGAAAGAGTTCCTAATAAGTAATTAAATGAAAAATCGAAATCAGTGGCGTGAGTGGTTGAGCTCATTTCATGTTTTGCTGAGTGGAAGTACTGTGACAGAACGTTCACTGACAAGCGAAAGCTTAATCTTATAGCCATTGCGGTGTAAGGGCATTACAGATTTCTTTGGCTTCGGAATACAAGATTAATCACATTAATGTCCTTTTTAGTTATGCTATGCAAAATGTGTATGTAGATTATGTACACTTCCCTCTGGCAAGCAGAGTGCTGCAGCAACAGGAATTGAAAAGAGGATAAAACCCAGGGTTTTTTTTTTTGCAGATTGACCCACCAATGCCTTACAAAACACTACAAACAATAAAATCACACTTCAGGACCTCTCGAAAAACAGAAACCAATATATGGATCACAACAGTGCAAGAGCATAGTGGATATATTTGGCATGTTGATTTAAAGGTTGAATTAAGCTAATTTACTGACATAAAACAGTTGTGACAATTGCTCTCTGAATGGTGCACAATACGCCGGTTGCCATATTCCAGAAGCAGATGTAAGATGCCTGTATATTTATTGCTAAAAGACAATTTAATGGGAATGTATGGTGGAAATCAGTCCACAATTTGGGTGTCAACTGTGATTGAGCAGTCAATGCATCTACAGTAAATGGTTATCACTTGAGACCTAATGACCTGGTGATGGAATGGAAAGTGCCTAAATTAAATTTGCATTCTCTTGCTACTACCATGTGAGTATATATACAATTCGCTGTACTGTTCTAATAGGCTTGAGCTGACTGAATGCAGATATATTGTCTGACTCAATGTCACAGGTCAGTTTGTGAAAGAGAAAAGAGAAATGAAGAATGTTGAGGTCTTGAGAGGCTTCTGACGCCCCAAATCACGTTTCACAACAGTGGGTCAGGCTTGCTTGAGTGAGACTATAACACAACATTGATTTCTTTCCAGGCCACAGAATGGGGGCTGAGGTTTACAGAAAGCTCAAGCCTCATGGGGAAAAGCAGCTGACCGGAGAGAACAGCTGAGAGCCTTATTCACAGCCACCGAGCCTTCTCCATCCCTACA
The DNA here is from genome assembly GCA_032361065.1 of Enteromius trimaculatus. NCBI lineage: Eukaryota > Metazoa > Chordata > Actinopteri > Cypriniformes > Cyprinidae > Enteromius > Enteromius trimaculatus. Next base: position 7,825,841 of record JAUMHP010000076.1, read on the forward strand.
GACTTGAAACTTCTCTCAAATTTTCACCTCACATCACCCCAGCCTTGTTTTTGTACGAGTGGCTTTGTATTTATAGGCAAAGAAAGAATCAGGGAATCAGTAAGTGAGGAAAAGATTAGACTCCTTATTTAGCCCAGCCTCAAGAGTGGAAAAGAATTGTGCCGGTAAAAGGACCTGTCAGGAACAGCTGATACACAGCAACAGACTCAAGGCCAGTGTTTCTGGTCCATCTTCATAGTCTACAGGGAAAGAACTTCTAAGCACATCTAATCAAAACACCGCTTGGCTGGTTTCCTACAGCTGCAGCGCCTTTCAGAAAGACACCGCCCTGAAGAAGTTCACGCGGCTCCTCAGTGACCCCCTGTACCTCCATGAGGCTAAGCTAGGGGCATTAGAGCTAGTGCTGCTCTGTGTTTGTCTCTTGTCCCCAGTGTTGAGCACATGATTGTTAAAATTAGCATTGAGATTAGCAACTGCTTAAAGCAGTGCAAAGATTTGACTGAAAATTTCATTTGAATTTTAAAAGGGCTGCACAGACCTTTTTTTTGCAATCATAATTTATGAAACAAACATTATGCCTTTTCAAGTGAAACAGTTAATCTAGCGTGATAACTGCTGCAGGGTTTTTAGCGTCTTTTAGGGTTTTATATTTATGACTAACTGGAATTATTCAAATTATGCATTCAGTATAGTTTCAAAACTTTGTGTTGTTTGGGGAACCGAAAAAAAATGCAAAAGAATTCTCATAGTGAAATTTGATCAAAAAAGATATTTTAAAAAATCAATGAAACACTATAAAATGATCATAAAAGTGTTCCATATGCCTTGTGGTACATGTTTTGAAATCATTTTTTACTTAATATTTCATGAACCTCAAGTGATCTGTTAATTGTTGGAACTGGGTCATTGAATCAGTGAGTTAATTCAAGAACTGCATCGCAAATTTTAAGCCCAGTTTAGACTACATGATTTCTTTTGTCAGTCACGACAGTCACTGTTCCGGATTATATGGTTGTGACTCCTAAAATGTTGTTGTGTCATGAACAAGAAACATGTCAGACTACACACTGCCACCCGATCATTCTTCACTTGACGTCTTTAAAGAAACACGCTACGCTTTTTGAAAACAGACTCATTTTCCCCAAAGTCCCCAAATTGGAAAATTGAGTGTTCCTTTAACAATATCATTTTTTATACATGCCCTTTTTCACTCTGTTGCATTAATAATCCCTTAAATAAACATCATAAATAAAGAAGTAGCCATAACAAAAATGTTCTCTACTGTAAAATTCCACCTAGACAGGCCGAAACGTTATCTCTCTTCTGTTTTAGCTTGTTAAAAAAGCACATATGAAAGCACTTCTGTGCTCCTATGGTCCTGCATCACAAATGTGATGGAACTCGTCATAGATGATGGGAAAATAAATTGAACATGCTGATCTTTCTGTGTTGTAGCGTGAAGAGTGCAGATGTAGCATCAGTTATTGTCCACAGTGACACACTACACCAGATAAACCTTTTATTTATTATGCATCCCAATGCCCATTGATGTTTACGAATCCCCACAACACCCTAGGTCAAGCAGATGATGCCAACATTGGCCTATAATCAAGCCTGAACCGAGAATTCGAGTTTTTCAAGCAATTTCTCCATTCAAGCACATAGGAGCATGTCTTGAATGCCCAGAAGAGTTGCAAATGTGGATGCAAAGTAAACTTATTTTCCTTGAAAGAATAGTTTTATAAATTGAATCAGCTTATTCATTTAAAAGATCAGACTTTTGAAGGTATTGGAGAGCCTGGATTTTAAATATCATCTTATTTTTACAGTCAGTGCCATAATATTGGAGTGTTTAATCTGAATAATCTGTGCTGAATTTCTTCCGAAATGATTTTCAAGGGACATTGGAGAGGCTTGTCTTCTCCTTATCCAGAAAATTCTCAACTCATTAAGGGTGCCAGATCTATATAATTTGCAGGAAGTGCTTTGGTTCTGACAGAAAGGTTATTGGTCATTTTGGAAGCATCCATGGGTATCTGGCTCAGTACAGTTGATGGGTTATGAAATATTTGGTATAATCTTTTCTTATGGTCCCAGTCATCAGTTATCCAGGCCATTATGTAGCTTAAACACTGAATTCAGTCAAGGGTATCTCAGAAGATGCTTGAGGCCTGAAGAATCTTTCGAGGACCACCTTTCAAGTCACAGCCTCTTTCTTGTCTCACGCACACATTCTTTTAATCAGTCTTATCACACCACTATCAGAGCATGGAGATTAAGAAGAGCGTGGACACACAGCGGACTAGTATCTGCATTTGGTTTGAAACCTCTGTGAAATGTTGAGTCCAGCTGTTCTCCTGTTCTCAGCAGTGGTCTTTTATTGCGTGTTGTTTGATGACTGAAGATTGACTTGTCTGGGGTTTTTTTCCCGTTTAGTTGTGTCAACACAGCCGTTCTCTCCCCTTCGTCACTCGCAGCTCAGAATAAAATATCTGTCTGCGAGCACACACACCGCTCTTCCCTCCCTGTTTTCCAAAACCAGCACCCCTTGCTGTTGACAGCTGTCCTGTTCCAAATCAACCTCCGTTCCCACCCACAACCAAACAGCAGGTCCAGAGTTCTGGAAGTACATCAGAGAGATGCGATACAGCAGGAGCAGAAACACTGCTGGACAAACACAGTATCTTTCTGTTTGATATGCATAATGAATGTAACTAAACCTTTGCTCTTGTTTTCGTTTTACAGTGAATGTAACAGTATCTGGGAGGCAGCACTTACTGGGATTGTACGATACTGCTGGACAAGTGAGTCAATGCTTCTGAAGTCTATATAGTCACAACAACAGAAGCAGATCTTTCCTTCTATGCTGTGATGTACATTCAAGCAAAATGGATTATTGAAAATTTGTTGTGATTCGTTGACTGGATGGATGCAGATTTAAATGAGCTTGCAGTATATTGTAAAAAAGAGTTTAAGCAGACAAAAAATTTGTTAAAATTCAATTACAACTTACAACGAACGATATGGGTTTTTTGAAGGCTGATGCCGATATCTTGGAAAGCAGAGTGGCCGATAGCCGACATTAGGCCAATATAACTTTGTTTATTTAAATTCATATTTAAAAATTCTAAATAATTTGAAAATTAATTAAAATATAAATGTGTAAAATAAACATACTGATACTTTAATACAAAGTATGTTTTACAAATAAATAAATATTTAATACATATTAAATTAAAAAGGAATTAAATACTGTAACCAACAGGGAATTCTGGGTAGTTTGTGTACTTTGGGAATAATATTTTTCAAATAAAGCCAAATATTTTATATAGCCTAGTACACAGTGAAAATGACATGATGGCTAATATGGGGGCTAATGCATAAAGCATAGAATAATTTGAAATCACAAGTTGAAAGGCTTGAAAATATCGGCCAAACATAAAAAAATGATTGGCCGATATTTGGACTTTTATTTTGACGGCACACCTGACTTTTATTTATATCAGCCTTGGCTATATATATAGTTGACCGCTACTAATTACCAATGAATATATAGCCAAATAAAACAGACATAACACATAAGTCATGTTTTTCACGTGGTTGATGTGTTTCCCCTACTAAATAGTCTGATTTCATTAACTGAAACTCTTAAAAGCATTACTAAATGCGTTGTGGCCATGCATCAGATCACTCTGAATGTAAACTGCTTTTGCAGCACAGTCACGTTTAACGACAGAATTTACAACCTGTTTTGAATAATGTTGTAAATAAAGCTGCAAGCAGTGACTTGAAATTACAACAAACCAGAGGCTGGGTTGTTTTTGTCACTGTCAGCCCACCATAATGACTTTGATTTTCGGCTTATTGCAGTGATTCTTCAAAAGGAAACTCACATGACTATTCATACACAGCCTGAAGAGATAGATGCATCTATCTGCAGCCCAGCTGTTTACTTTCCCTGTGTGTCTAAAGGCATCATAGAATCAGCCGGCCCTGTAATACGCATCTTATGGGGCGCCAGTTGTTAGAGTTTTAATCCTAAAATATATTGCGACATATATGTTTAGCAATATTAGCATCATCATTATTGCCTCTTATGACGAATATTCCCTTATAAGGACCTTGGCAGTTGCTGACATTGCACAGGGGGGTGGTGTTCATTAAACATGATGTAGTTTCTAACACTGCATGAATTTGAATAAATTATGAGACAATAAAGCATTCTTTTATATGCAAAAACATGCAATACCAGGGAAAATAGCATTATATGCATATTTTGCATTGCATGTCTCAGATACTGTACCAGACTGGTGAAAAGTGCTATAGGGTGCTGATTTGCATAACAGTATAAATATTTACCAGCTTCTACTAACAGTGCACTGGGGGTCACCTTTTTGACTATTTTTTTTCAAGGAGCGTTTTTACTTTAAGTAAAGAAAGCTAAAGTGTGAATATTGCTTTTCAGCTTGATATAATTAGGTAAATGTATCTTACGACATATAGCTGTAGCAAGCACAGTGTGAGCTGTAATGAAGAATATTTCCTGCATTTCAGAATTGAAAAGACTGACTAATGTAGTGAGCCACACATCACTGTATAAATGAAACTTATATAATTCAGTACATCTGCTCCCATAAGCAGTTCACTGATATAGAGGAGCATCTGTGTGATGTCTGGTTCTTCTCTTATATTGATCACTCACTATGAGATCAATGGCACTCAAGAAGAACTGACTTTTACAAGATGCTGGCACTGGTGCGGAGCTGTCATTTGGCACTGACATTTTAAAGGCCTGATATTAAATATTTATGTTCATTTGCATTTCATAATAAGTGATAGAATAAAGTCAAGAATAACAACGATGCTCTATGTGTTACAGTTTACAAGGACATTACATGTATTGACCCAGAATATACATTTTTAACTGTTTCACTGTATGGGTTAGTCGTCGATCCACCTGCCAATTCAAATTAGGTGCTTAAACATTTATTATAAAACATTTATTAACAAAATAATGCAGTATAAACTACTTTATTGTAAAATCTATTTGAGTTATTTTACTGATTCTAATTATTTTCACTGCTAAAAAAAACAGATGCTTAATATTTTTGTGGAAATCATAATTTTTTATTTTTTGGATGAACAGAAAGTTTAATTTGAAACTTTTGTAACACTGTAAATACCAATTTTGACATCCTTGCTGAATAAAAGTAATATCTTCTAGCATGAATATAAATGTAATGATTTCTTCTTTATGATACTCTTCTGAACTGTCAGGTTAAAGTGTCTCATTAAAGGAACAATTAAATAAGCCTCTCTCACACAGGCACTTTAATAAAATAAATGATAATTCCTGAATGTATTCAGCATAATGATAGTCAAAAGAAACACATTTGCGTTTGAGTTTCTTTATACTTGAAAATAACGCCAATCGACAAATAAAATACTTGTTTTTACAGCATAAACTGTGCTTTCCACAGCTATATATCCTAAGACATATATCCTTTGCATTATTATACCACAATGAATATGCACACTTTAGAGAAGGTCCTTAACTCAAAGTCTGTTGGTTTGCAAAGGTGTACATTTTTACTATTATGCATTTATACATTTACACTATTTTGCATCATATTTCAGTTGTGAGATGAACTGAGTCAGTACTTTACTTGTCGTCATGTAGGAAGATTACAACCAGCTGCGGCCCCTCTCCTACCCCAACACAGACGTCTTTCTCATCTGCTTCTCTGTGGTGAATCCAGCTTCCTATCACAATGTGCAGGAGGAATGGGTACCTGAGCTCAAATCCTGCATGCCTCATGTGCCCTACATCCTCATCGGGACACAGGTGCAGGAGCTTCTAGTTCAGAGAATAACTAGTATATTAATATCATATCAGATCATTTATCAATTACTAGTAATCAATACTATATTATTATTGCTGATGTGTTTTATTAGCAGATAAAATATTAATAATATTAATTATAATTGTTATTATTATTTTCACATGAAGCTCAAACAGATCAAAGTCGAAATATTAATATTTACAAAAAATAAAAACAAAACCAAAAAAATTATTTATTGGATGTTTTTTTTTCTTTTCTTTATATTTCCATTTAAGATTGATTTGCGAGATGACCCAAAGACACTGGCACGTCTGCTTCAGATGAAAGAGAAGCCACTGACCTATGAGCAAGGCCTCAAACTAGCCAGAGAGGTGAGGGATGTTCATGTGTTTGTTGGTTTGGCTTTATTTTCAGTCATTTTATTTTTGATCTGTCCCAGTTTCAAAAAATACAAAAGCATGATTCATAAACTTTCACCACTGTGTTGCATAGCACTGAAAGAAAACACAAAAAAGGTTAACAGTGTTTGAGCTACTCTTTTCAATTCAGTGAAGATGAATGATGACCACTACTGTCAAGCATGATTTTCATGGAGAATTTTCAGTTTCCTTTTGTAGGATCTCGACAATCTATAGTCACTATCAATTTTCTTATGGAAACTAGACGCTCAGACAGTCTTCCGAACCTCATCTGTGTTCCACGAAACAAAATTCCCTGTCTCTTTAACGTAACACTGTGATTTATTTCAAATGTGTATACTGATGTCCACAGATTGGGGCCCAGTGCTATCTGGAGTGTTCGGCACTGACTCAGAAGGGACTAAAGACAGTATTTGATGAGGCCATCCTGACAATCTTCAGCCCAAAGAAACGAAAACGGGGCTGCGCGGCCTGCAGGAGCTGCTGTGCTATCTTGTGAGGATAAAACATCTCCAACTGTGAACACCCACTCTCCTCCAAAGCTTTGGGCAGAATAACAGACCCTAAACGCCTCCAGTCTGCCGCACATCCTTCCTTTCTCCATCCGCCTGTTGTCCCTCAGGACAATGAGCGGTCTTGCCCTCGGTTTGTATGTCTTGTGGAGAGCTACACTGTCCAAAACAAGTGCCTTAATTTCCCCCCCACATTGCCTTAAAGGATTCGCTCTACGGGACTGCTGTTTCTAGAAACGACGTTGTGCGACGTCGTCCCGTTCACCAATCGAACATTTCAGTTTAAGCTCTGAGCCATTGGAATTTTTTTTTAAACCTGCTATATTATATGGGTTCTCGAGGCTTATGAAAAAATGAAAATCCATTCCTCCATGCAAGCTGGTTTTCTCTCAGTCACCTCAAATCAATATTGCGCTCTTTCTGGAGTCAATGCTTCAGCAGTTCGAGCTAGTTAATAAGGGAAATTCTCTGGAGGATGGCCAACAGTCATCAATAGAGGTAGAGCAGACGGAAAGGGAGAGAGACGAGAGTAAGGAATGCATCATTCTAAACTAACAATACTGATATACTGCTACAGTACAGTACAGTAAAATAATGTAATCCATCAAAAAGAGTGACAATCAAGCACACTGTGTGAAGACTGAAGTCTGCCAGTGACAGGATAAAGGGAAATGTATCTCGTTACAACATTATCCCATGAATCATTTATATTTCTTTGTGTTTTTAAAACCCTGAAGTGTACTTAGTCACGTTTCTGTGAGCCGTCAGACTAGATCTTTATACAGTGTAGGTGTAGAACAATGATGCCATAAAATGGTGCTATAATTGTTATATTTTTCATACGCATTAGCATATCTGTATTTTGTCTTGTCGAATGACTCTGCCTACACACATTTTAAAAAATACTCTAATTTTCCTCTATTGGAGAACTAAATGTATGGAGGACTGTATGTGCCACTTAAAATAAAATGAAGAAATCAATCACTAATGTATTATTTCAATTAAAAAAAATGATAGATAAATCAAGTTTCAAATTATGGCATATTTTAAAACATTATTTCATTAATGTTAAAAAATGTAAAAAATAATTGCAAATGCAATTTAACCTGGAAGTTACAATTACTGTAGTCATAGCTTCAGACTTCGCATTCATGAAGCGCTGGCTGAATGTTCAATGAATAAGGCGCACAAAACTGGAAACACTTTGGAAGTGCAAGTTGTCATCGTATGGATTAAATTCACAAGACGGTATTACTGGTATATTTTATGTCTTGGAATAACACAGGAAAATATTTTGAGCTTGTGCAGACCTTATTTGAGTGATTATAACAAAAACCTGTTCAGCATTTGCCTACAAAAATATCCCTGCAGCACTGTACTATTGTGATGATTTAAGTTTAATTTAACGGATAAATAAAACTTAAAATGTCTACTTTTTTTTGAAGAGTGAATGGTCATTTTAATTAATTTATTTTTTATTATTTTGATTTTATTTTTAAGTGGCACTCATAGTCCTCCACATGAACCAACACTGCAAAATATATATATAAATAAATAAATGTATATATATATATATATAAAACTCTCTATTTAAGCTGAAGTACTTGTATATTTACTGTGGACCAGGCTTATATATTGTCTAACTTCTCAGTTTTGCCTCTGGCTGAAACCACCCCCACATTTTCCCTTTAAAAGATCAGCGCAAACACAAATCGCTTTGTTCTTCAGACTTATTTTTTTCCTCAGGCTTGTAGTGTGGTCATGCTATAAACTGCACCATGATCATGGACTCTCAGCAGTCCCACGCTAAATATGTGCCTTTGTAAAATCCCTAATGTGTTTTGGTACAAAAGTGTAAACAAATATGGAAAATATTATGTGTAGCCATTACATTTTTGTTTTGGACATGTGTTGAACAATGTATAGGTTAACCAACAGTCCAAGCATCCATACTCACTTACCATAAGCTGTCCTTTGAGTACTTGTATGAGTGGTGAGTACCACCATGTTGGACACCAGAACTGGTACTGATTATCTACTTCTGATTGCTCTTCCCATCAGTCGTTCCTTAGTTGGACCTCAGGGACTTCTTTCTGGAACCCGCAAGGTGCTAGAGACCATCCTCAGGCTGAGGAATCAAGCCTGCTCCACAGAGAAGAAGAATGAGCCGTCATTCTCTTACCTTTAATGTAGCATAGTTTGTTTCTTTACCCGGTTTAAGTGCACTTACGACACTGTGCCTTGCATTGTACTATGCAAAAGTTTATATACTGAAATGCTAATGAGAAAACCAGTTTTCAGTTGCTGGTTGAAAGAGCTTGAACTCAACTGTAAACTTCTATTTAATATTTTTTATGTTTTTTTTTTTCTTTCTTGCATTTTTAATGGTTTGAATTATATGCTTAAGAATCATGACAGCTTTCTTTGCCAAAACTAAAAATGTGTTGTAAATATACTTTACACAGAGTGAATAAAGCTTGAGATAAAACTTTAGACCCGTCTTTGAAATATTCATTCATGAAAGTACTTACTGACAAGTTTTTCCCAATACCTGCGGTCATGCCACCATCGTGCCTGATTAGCTGCTAAATATTAGTTTTGGATTAATGTAGCCTACTGAAAGTTTTGCAACTGAAATGCTTCCAGGAATCTAGGGACATCCACTTCCGGTTTTTTTACCTGTACAAAACGGCTGCTAGTTTATTAATATTTTAATGTATTTTCGTAAATATAAACACACTGCTTGGTATCGCAGATTTTTACTTAGATTTTTACTTTTACTGTTTACTCCACTTCTAAGTTATTTAGCGGAAGTTAGCCGCTAATCGGAAATCTCGCACATTCAAATAAAACGGCCCACTTCCGCGTTGCTAAATGAAGCGCGGAAGTCAACATTTCCACATAAGAATCTTTAGTGTTTTAGGCTATTTTACATATGTGTTTTGTGAACCTTTGGCTTTGTATAACGTTAACTTTTTAAAATTGTGTGCAAAACAATGTCCCACCTTGTAAATACATTACAAACAGTAATTCACCAATATAAATAAGTGACTAAGTTCACTACTTCACTACTTTAAAAAGCGAAAATCGTGCCTCTTTAAACAGTAGATGATAATAGTGCTCCACTATTAGACTGAGTTTAGCCACAAGTGCAAGACTGAAGTATTACAATTAGAAATGGGTCCCTCACGTATGACAAATCTAGGCCTATTAAGATCGTTTAAGTATCGTATGTGTTTGGTTTCTTTAGTCAAGCTTGATTTGGTCTTTAACAACTAAAAATTACAATTCTGTGATAATTTATGTAATGGTTTACTCGCGCTTAAATGTCTTTCCAAAGCTGTATGTATATCTTTCTTCTGCTTACCACAAAATAAGATGTTTTGGGTAGTCAGAAAGTTATTGGTAGCCATTAACTTGCATACTATATTTCCCCATACTATGGAAATCAATTGCTACTGGTGTTTGCTCACCCCAAATATCTTAGTTTGTGTTCAGCAGTAAAAAGAAAGTCATAGAGGTTTGTAATGATAAGGGCGAGTAAATGAGAACTGCATTTTGACAACAGAAAATACATAAAATATCAAATGTTTCAGACCAATTATTGGTAATTGTTAGCAAGACTACCAACTACCACTTAGTTATTCACCTTTATATTTATAAATGAAATAATACATGCATCAAGCCATGTTTTGTTGACAGTGGAGAACATTATTGTATCATATGCTATCATTTTGCAACACTTGCTTTAAAAAAATAAAAATAAATCAAAGACTAATAAATTCATTCCCCTGTACCACACTCATTTGAGCAGTTTGAATGAGCCTTCTGCCACCTACTGGATTTAAACTGCACATTACTGCTCTTATTTAACTTGAGCCTTCCTATTTTCTCCAAAGTATTTTTTGTATACTTGAATACTAAGCTGAATGGGTTAATCAGATCAAAATGATGCAGGTGTGTTTTTGGGAAAAAAAAAAAAAAAATACATTTTTTATTAAGCAGTTAAGAAAAACAAAGCAGGCAAGCAAGTTTATCACAAAAAACAGGTTTATTTAATATCTCTTTCTTTTTAAAATAATTAGATTTATTCTATTCATCAAACCCTTTCTCTTGAATTTTTTTACATATCAAACTTGGTATGACTTGGCCATCATAAAACACACAATGAGCTTGAGAGAGTTAAAACAAAGAAGAGAGAAAGAGAGACACATGATTAAGCCAAAAAAATAAAATATAATAAAATACATCCTCCTCACATGTAAAATCCACAACCACGATTGTTGGGACTCCAAATAAAAGAAGAAAGGGGGCTGAAGTCCCACGAGAACAACTAATGAGCTATAACTCGAAGTGCTTTTATAGTTCTAACCTGCCCTGTTGGCTGGTATTTCAGAAGAGAGATTATGACCTACCGGATCAGCGTTTACTTACATAGGCCCTAAAAACCCCACCATAAGCAGGATTTCATTTCAAACACTCCATGAAAAGAAAGAAAGAAAAACCTTGTCTCGCTCAGCTCGGTCATGTAGACGACATCCACCAACCCTGAAACCAAAACCAACAGAGCCGAGCAGGTCAAACATGGGTGACCCATGAGAAGCAGTCCAGAATATTCTTTACAAAAAATATATTTCACTTAACGGTTTTAAAAACACTGGATGAGCTCTGAACACTGTGTGCCACTGAAATTCCACCAGTCCTCGCTAGTGTCGGAGAAACCGAGCTTGACGTACTCTTGGTAACTACTGAATTTCCACATTGGAATTCCCAAGAGTCTCCACAGCAGACAGCATGAAACTATGACCAGATCATAACCTGGTTCGCAAGTTAAAAAAATAAAGGTCCTCAGAGAGGTTTGTCCTCTTTATTGAGCGAAGGCTACCACCGTAGCCGACTGCGGCCCATCTCACACATTAAGTTATGGACACCTGTCCATACTGTACAGTTAAGGACTGGTTCGATCATCCTGTAAAAGAAAAAAAAAAAAAAAGCACACCACAGAGAGGATGTTCAAAGTTTGTTTGTTTTTTCTCTCCACTCCTGTTTTCCATATATTCACATCATGGGTTTCTGATTTGTGTCCCCCCAGTCAAGGGAGTCAAATTATGTCTAGATGGAAAAGTCTCTCTTCATAAGGGACCAAAAAAAAAAAAGATATGTGGTGGCGACGGGATCCTCACATAAGACATCTTTAATCGCAGGGTGAGCACAGATCCCAGGGCACTTCCTTGAGAACAATGGAGACGCTGAACAATTTCTGAACTGAAAAGTTTTTTTTTTTTTTTTTTTTTTTAAATAAATGCATT
>JAUMHP010000076.1:7847291-7861359 GCA_032361065.1 Enteromius trimaculatus
AAATCATAAAACAAGCAAAAAAAAAAAGAAATACACTAATAAAACAATAAATGGAATCAAAAAACTAAATCAAAAAAGTAAAACGAAAAACAATTATGCAAACAATAAAAGAAAACAAAAACAAATTCATAAAACCAATACCAAAACGAAGCAAAAGACAAAAATAGCAATAGGAAATTACACCAGTTTGTAAAATCCTTTAAAAGGACTGCAATGAAGAGTGTAATGAAAATCATTCGTCCTGAATAAGAACCAGTTCTCGGTTTCCCAAACCATCTTTTTCAGCTAAAATATTAACATCCTGACACTTTGCTATGGCAGGAGCCGGATGAGAGTAACAGACAGCTGATTAATTTCACAGCATGCACAGATACTTTGTTCTCCAGAGAGCATCTACAGGGGGTCTATGGATGTGACCTTCTGTTCTGCACGGTGTCCTACATTTGGACACACATTAATTTTAGATAAATGAAAGGGAAAACCAGGAAAGGGGGACTGAGAGGGGGGCATTAGTGTATCATCAGTTTATAATTTATTTAATTAATTAAATGTTAATAAGATTAAATTTTGCAACCAGTATAAAACTTGTTTTAATCCAAACTACAATGCAAACATACACATTACGACACCATTACACTTAGATAAATGACTGTGTAACACATTACTGACCTGAACCCTGGCTCAAAGTTAATAATCAAGGGCCTTTCACTTTCTTCTGGATTCCTGCAAGGGGTGTTGGCTAACAGAGAGACCTCAGAGTCAAGGTTACTGTGCAAATTCAAGTGCTGTCATTATGACATCTACCAATTAAAAACCTCTTATCTGCTGACAAGGAAGAAGAACACTCATCTGAAAGTTACAGTAATGAAGAAATAAATTATTCCCTTAAGTTTACTTATCTGACAGGTTGAAAGTTCGCTGATTCATCTTCTCTGCCCTGGCCTGATATTGCTTGTGTTTCCTACCAACCTGTGTTGAATCTCCAGACTTCCCTTCTTTAACATTGTCAAAATAAAAGGACTAATTTGCAGAAAATGCAAATGAAAAGCATGATAAGCAATTTCCACTGGCTATCATCTAATTTGGGGTTTAATTGCTAAGCTTTGTCTAGTTCCCTAACTCTAAAATATGACCACTTAAAAAGGATTTTCAATGTACAATAAATAAATGCATTCATTTTATGTAGTCAACCACTAGTCATGCAACCCAATATAGAGTTAAGTCATTTTACACAAGACTCTTGCCCACAGTTTCACAGACAAGGCTTAAGCTAGTCCCAGACTAATTTGCATGTTTGAGTGGTCTCAGAGGAAAATGTCTTGCTCAAACATATCTTAAAACATATCAGTGTCATTGTTCTGTGTTAAGATGCACACCTGCAATATTTTCTTATAAGTTGCTTAAATATCTTATTTTAACTAATGCCTAGTCCTGGCTTAAGCTAAGCCCTGTTTGTGAAACTGGGCCTTGGAGTCTTAAAAAAAAAAAAAAATAATAATAATAATAACAATCATAATACATACACATACATACATACATACATATGTGTATGTATATATATATATATATATATATATAAATTGGGTAATTTACAAAGCAAAAAGGGGAACAGCCTCCATAACGAAAGGCCATGATATACATTTAAGCAAGATCTTATGCCTAGTAAATATTCTTTGCAAATAAATTTCACTACTGAGTGTGTAACTGTCAGTTATCAGGCTGATAAATGTGAGGCTGTCATAACACCAGTCATAAACCAAAAGGACTTTGGAGGCAAAGCCACGCCATGTAGGGAAGTGTTTCTGTCATCTTTACTGCAGCTTCCAAACTGAGAAACAAGAACAAGTCGTTTAAGAAAAGTTACATTTAACATTAATTACAACTCAAACTTAATATGAAAGGCCCCCAATCTGAATTTATTCTTAACATCAGCTCAACTTTCGATACTGAAGTTCTCAGTGATGGATGCAGTCATGGATGCCTTACCAAAACAGAGATGAACTTAAGACCACGAGACCCTTACGTAAAAGTGAACTTTGAAGAACAGCCGACTGCTTTTCCATTCTGCAGATGTGTTTACATTATGGTGGCTCTAACATGGCCCTAGACGGCCTTCCAGTACGAGCCTGGGATTTCAAGTGCTGAGAAACAAAGCATTGCACACTTAACCACGGTCCAGGATTTATTCCCCATTCATCTAACTGTATTATAAATCAACGCTCAAGATATCAAGTTGTTTATTGGACGTTCAAGGTTTCATACGCAAGGCTTTCACATACATTGCTAAGTGAAGGATTGTGATCGTGTTGAAGTCTATTAATCGAATGTAAAATGTAAGCTCACCTTCTTCGTAGAGTGAACTATAAAACTTCTCACGTCTTGACAAGCGAGGAAATGGCAACTTTAGGACATGGTTGTTCTAAAGCATAAAACGTCATCTACTGAAGCTGTTTGGTTATACATTTACTTAAGAGCGTAGGATCATTGTTGTACAACATGACCCACATTCAGTTAAGCTTCGGCTCACAAACGGACACCTTGATGTCCTCTTAACCTACAGTAAAACACGCAGGCAAAATACAGAATGTGTCTCATTGCAATTGTGCAAAGTTATTGTGCAAAGCAGCTCTAAAACATATACCTCCTTACATCACAAACAGGATGTGGATTTTTTTTTTTTTTTCGCTAGACAACAGCAATGCAAAGAGTGTTTTCTAGGTGGTTGATTAGATACACAAACTGATGTATTTAGATATCATGCAAGTGTCCTGCTGGGGTTTTGTAACCTAAACATTTAAAACCTCTTACTTGGAGTTTGTTTAGATGCGCCAAACGAAAAACAATATATTTCTTTGCTTGACCATCACTATACACCTATTTTTTCAGGGAACTAGTGGCAGTTCTCTTTAACTTTGCGTTTTTGGTTAACTTGAAGCATGACTCAAGGCAAAAAAAAAATAAATAAAATGCAGCAACAACTTGTTGCACTTTCTTAAATGGACAGTTATGAATAACAATGACCACAATTATAATTTTATATACAATGATTACTTCTAAAAAAAAAAACTACTATACTAAACTACGAAAAAAAGTGACAAGAACATGAAAATCAGAGAAAGTGCAAAGGCAGTTTAAAACATGACAGTTTTATAGTTCTCACTAGACTGATCACATTTTGACATGCGCGTTAACAATATGATCAATGTTTTACTTTTTAATCCAATAATCATGCAGTTTTATTATCCAAGATACTATTTTGTTTCAACACCAAACGATTCAAAAATCTGCGTCGACACACCTGACTGTATCGCTATGCATCTCCAACCCCAAAGAAACCTCTTTTAATAATGCATCTCAAACTTCACAAGCTTTGAATTTAAAGAACATACTGCAAGACAGCAGCTTGAGTCTGTGTTTGTTTTATAAGGAAGGGCCCTGTAACATACTGACTCCTCTCATTGATTAGAACGCCTGACTCAAGTTACAACCATAATACGGATGGTAGTCCTTTACATTGACACAATGTTTTTAACAAAGCGCACACTGGATCTGAGTTTATAAAGACAACTAACTTTCCTTCTGCGTGCTCCAATATTCTGTACCCAAAAACATTTCATACAAAAGATTACAGACAAATCTGGCAAGTCACTCACGTTGCCCGAGGTTTAAACACATTTTTGTTTTCACACACAAAGTGACTGGTATGATCTTTCTTATGAAATGCGTGTCCTTGACAGATAAAGGTATGTCCTGTCTCACTACCAGACAGAAAACCAGGAGATCAGAAGAGTTCGAATCAGTGTGCCTGAAAAGTCTCAATTGTCAGTCCATGAAACGCATGACTGCAGCTGTGGAACAAAAACAGGTGTGGAGTATATTGCATTCCCGAGAGCCTGAAAGACAAGGCCAATAAACAAGACTGTTGACTTGGTAAAGCCGGCAAAAGCCAAAGAAAACCTGAAGGTGACAAACTCAACACTGAATATTTGCATTTACTCAGATTTGAAAAGCGAGATGATGTTCTCATCTCATCAAAGGCTGATCAGGCTGCCTACACATGTGCAAAAAATAAATACAATGCACAGAAAATACAATAATCCTCACTGCCCAGTGCACAACCATGGTTCATTTCATAGCATTATCCCATACCGACATGAAGAAAGCGTTTCTGAACACCTCAAATGAGCCAATGTGTCAGAAACCTAATGACAAGATTGTAATCAAAGCACGATCGTATGTTTAACTGCCTATAAACACAAACCGACCACAGTGGTGTTGATCTTTTAGAGTGCATACTTCTCTAGTTGTATATAATTGGCTGGCCACTCCGCTTTAAAAGGCCGGACGCTTGTGAAATATCAATCTAAAATCACGATTAACTTAGTAACGCAGTGTTTAATTGTGTTTCTTACCTCTTTCGATGGTTATCGGGTCCAGGTGGCTCGTTCTAAGCAGCTAACCTTGTACTTGCAGGCGACCCAGCTAGCCAGCTAACTCAAACGCTACACTGTCGGACTATTTAAACCGGTCTCGGCTTGGGAATACAGTCCGCGTATGAATGGTGACGATTTTTCCGAATGAAGTCACAGCAAAATCCCCGTTTATGAGATAATTAGCAAGCCGTCTGAAGGTATGTCAGCATTGCACTGCTAGCAGGAGCTCCCCGTACAGCTAATCCCTGTAGCTGCCGTCCCAGCCTGCACCTAAAGCCACATTCATAGACATACACTGACCGACTACATACCCAGATGTTGGTCACTAAGGTAAGAATGTCCTTCTCCTTACTGCTAAGCTCACTCAAATGGCGACTAATTGCTAACCTGTTATCACAAGTATATGTTAGCAGGCTGTGCTAGTGCTCTGTGCCAATTTTTTCCTGGCTCAAAACAGACCGTTAAAACCGACCTTGCTGAATGGCTGCTTTACGGTCTTAGGCCGATGATTGGCTACTCGCTGCATAACGGACGCGTGGATTGGTCGGTGAAATGTCAATCAAAAACTGTTTAGGCACGCCTCGAAAGTCAAACGTCATTGATGTCGAGGAGCTATGAAGGTCGGTTGCGACGTAAATGTCTGAGATGGGAGATTGGATGAAGACAAGGACCAGAAATGCCCGTATGGCGAGAAATGTCACCCGAGCTGTGGTCCGCTCGGTATCCGCCGGCTCTGTTTACCTCGAATGAGTCGCATTACAACAACCTAATTACGCTTATAACGACTACTAAAGAAACGATTCCGCTAACGTTTTCTATTCTTAGAAAAGGATTTGGGGATTTTTCCCCTCTTCAATTAATGAGTCCTCACTTGAAACACGGTGTTACATAACTTAAATGACACTGACCAGTTATGATGTTTCGTTGTCGTTCCTTTCAGTTGAGACAATTTAATGTTTCGGTTGTAATTACATGCTTTACTAACATTGTTATATACAGTTAGGCTATATAGTGATTATAGTCTCTCGAGCATATTTTGAGTTGCGCTGAATATCAGCCTCGAACTTGCCTCTGAACTGCGTAACTGGAGCATAAATAACCCCCAGTAAAGACATTTAGACCAGTTTTAAGAAAACAACTCTTGACTGTTCAGTAAGTAGTGTTTGGAATAAGTACTTTTGAATGAATCTTTTAAGTAAAAGAAGGATCCCATTTCCCTCTTCCCTCTTTTTATCCCCCTTAATTCTTTTTTTCACTGTTTCCCTATTCTAGATTTGTAGATGGGCATTTGAAATAATCTGTCACAACTCAAAAAAAAAAATACTCTAGTCGCCACCTACTGGTTTAAAGACGCAGATGATGTCAATGCGCAAATCGTCACTGAATCAAAATTGCCATCACCAGTGACCTATGTAGATCATCTTATATACAGACCCATTCTTAAATTGGATTTGCAGTGAACTACACCATTTCAAGTTACTTACATTAACATCTCGAGTTCTATTGTACTTTGTACGTGCGACCACATGATGGCAATAGAGTATCTTAACTTTTCTCAGTGAAGATACGAGATGATCAAATATAATACGTGATAAACTACTGCCTAATTCTGGTTAAGTCTATGAAACCAGGCCTAAATGTCCCATGTACTCCATGAAGTATTGTGAGGTCATAAAACTGCATTCATTATTTTTAAAGTAGTTTTAGAGCAAGCACAACATACTAGACACTGATGTCCCTGCCTTCATGTCAACTACCTTCTGAATAAATGGGATTTTTTATTTTGCAGTAAATGTGAAAAAATAAATAAAAAATAACTAGAGCTAATACTTCAGTACATAGAGCCTAAATATGTGTAATACACAATTAGCTATAGTGTGGAAATATACTTGAGGAAGGAAATAAGCAAGGTCCTCTAGCACTTACACAGCGGGTTAAAATCAATACATTATGCAGAAAGTAGACCTTTGTCCAAAGAGCTGACAAATTGAGAAATGAGTATATGCCCCTGAACCTTGCTGGATCAAGAGAACACGAGCACACACACACTTAACTCTGATAAGAGGAAACACTGCAAGCCAAGCATTTAGTTAGTCATAATCAAAAAGTTATTTTCACAAACATAATGCTGTAATACAAAATGTTCATTCTCCCCAGTCACCGCTTTGTAATGGAATTGTTTTATCAAAAATATTAATTTCAGATGACAAGGATGCAAATATACAGGTAATTCATATTGGGTTTTTTTTATTCACGATAATAATAAGAACAGAAAAATGGCAAGAACATTGCAGACGAGGAGCCATATTACAGATACACTACATGTGTGAGATGACAATGAACGGCTCAAAGTTCGGCACAGGTAAGGTGTACAAGCTTCATTCATAGTGCATTTCCTTGCAGGAAACCCTAAAACACCATCCAGCCGTCTGTGATATGATATCCACTTCAGCTCAGTGCACTGTAAAATAAAACAGCTTATCATTCAATTACGGAACATTTACTATATGCACAACTGACCACAATTGAATAGATGTGCAACTGTTTTCTTTATTTATACTGGTGCACACATAAATGTCACCTTCAAAATAAGTTACCAGAAACCCGGTAATAAATTCCACAAACAGCACATTAAAACAAAACTGTAGATACACATCATATGCAAAAAAAAAAAAAATTCAATTACATAACAACGAGTTATGCTAAAATAAACATTATGGCTGCCTGACAATATTTGCACCATCAAAACTGTTTACAGAAAGACAGCTGTGGTGTCTTGTGCCTAGTTGGAGGATAAAGTTGCCCTGAAAAATAAGGATGCAAGGCACTGGGGTTTCTGAGCAATGAATGTTTATCAGAGACCTGTCCTCTATGGCTGGCTTTACATCATTTCATTGTGAACCTGAACACACTGACAAAATAGACTTCAAGAATAGAGTACTAGTTCAAAGACAACATATCAACTACCTAGGTTAATACTGATCATCAGAAAATACATGTAGGATTTATTTTAGCACATGTCATCATGCCCATTATCGTATTTAAAGCGCTAAAACTGCAGTGATTTCAGACACGTGGACAAAGCAAGGAACCTCAGTCATTTCATTAAATAAAGTCACGCTGAGTGTGTTTCTGCTGAAAGATTTCAGTGCTCCTTTCAATCTTCTCCAAACTAATGACAGTGTGCTACATGATGGATGTCGAATGCAGAATACCTGCAGCACTCAACAGCTCTGAATTTTAGTTTCTCAATTTAGCCAATTGTTACAAAAAGAAATCTGACGTAATTTATTTACCCACGTCATTAAAAATAGCTTTTTAGACAAATAGGTTTGAAACAAGAAGGTAAGTAAATTACCAATTGAACTGTCCCTTTAAAAAGAACTGGAAGAAAATGAAAACCACTAACTGAAATATTACAAAAATCCACTTGCTTTGCACTGAGATATTCACTCACCGCATAAATCTTACTCCCTGTAATCATTTTTAAAAACGCATTTGACGCATATAAATAATACACTGACAAAGACAATGGTACAGATATGATGCATTGTACTGCCAGGAAGTTCCCTCCCCTCAAATCTCTCAATGCATTGCTGCTTATTGTGAGGCGTGAACTCAACCGGTTTTTAGATAAGAACAACTTTCTACACCTCCCAGATTTAAGAGCGTATTTCCCAAACCACTGAATGAACCGCTGGAGCCACGGCACTGATCTAGAATGGACCCATTGAGAAGAGAAACAAGCTCTAGGAAGAACAGAGACTTATAAAGTGTTATGAGAACGAGCCCTTGAGGGAAAACCATGACAAGGATACAAGAAAGTTCACTCAGGTTAATTTGTGAAAACAGACGTGAAGGACCGCAGACGGAGCCGAAATGGGTACAGCGAGAAACAATCCACAGTATTGTTGAGCAAGAGAAAGCACAAGGGTCCAGGATGGGTGGGTGTCAGTCTGCTGAAGGAAATGTACTGAAGACAAATGCAGGAAACATTTGAAACCTTTTGAGAAACACTGGCGTAAAAGAGACGGGAGCTTTAAACAGGTCCTCTGAAGATCAAGTCTCACTTTCAAGATGATGTCAACAAATATGCCCAAAAAAAAACAACCCTGTTTAAATTTATACGTTCGATAAACAAAACAAGTGAAATAAATTAGCGTGAAAATGGAGCTGGTGAAATGATCAAAACCATGAGCATCATGTGTGTTTGCAACCAAATGTTTGTTGGTTTTGACTACAATGGTGGACCTTCACTAGTTCAGGTCATGTATAGGTTAAGCTAGGATAAAAAAAAAAAAAACGGATAATAACAAGGCTAAACGGAGTGATTTCTTCAGGATAAGCCAAGGAAGCCAAAGAGAAGCGGCACCAGGAAAACGCAGCAATAGGCCACTGTGCCATAGACCATAAACCGGTACGCCAGCTCAATGTGTGCGTGTTGCCTAGCCTTCCGTACGTCATCTGAAGGCACGCCGAAGATCCTGCAGGCCAGCGGGATCGCCAGCGCCTTCATAGCAGCCCTGACGACTAGAAGCACAGCCACTCCTACCAGGAGACGCATGATGGAGCGGGTCAATAAGGCCCCGTCGATCAGGGGCAGGGTGAGCGGGAGAGCTTCTTCCGGGGGATCTGGCTGCAGACCCAGCTGGTAGTTCAGGCGGGACGCTAAAGCGGCTCCCACAGCTGTGGCCAACGCCTGGGCCGTGTCACCACGGGAGGTGCTCCATGAGTCCAGCGAGAAGGCCACCAAGCTGAAACCAACATGCACCAGCAGGACGACCGGAAGGGCGTAGCTGTGGGACAGGTAGAACGTGTCGATGTCGTGCAGCATGGGGTGAAGGACCGCCAGGATGAGCACACTGTAGAGGAAGCCTGTGATCACCTCCTGTGAAGATGAAGGAACAAACTTATTAGGTTGAAACCTGTCATCATTTGGTCAACTTCACGTCATTCCAAACACAAATGAAGATATTTTTTATGAGGTTACTGTCCCGTAACTTGTTTCACATGTATCCAGACCTTTTGTTTCTGTACGTTTTGGCTACCTGGGTGTTCAATGAAGAGAGGGATACTTCTCAGGTTTCTTTAAAAGTATCCTGTTTAGTGCTTCAATGATTAACCAAAGTCTTAAAGGTTTGGAACGACATGAGAGTGAACAATTTTTAGACACACCGCCATTTACATTCTCATTGTTTATTCAGTACTGGCAAAGCAAATACATGGAGGTTAGTGAAAACAGGTATTGCCTGGCAAGAGAAAGGTGGTGTTCAGGCATCAGTGATCTGTATAAACAGTGTATGAGTCATTATGGAAACAGCGTTCAGTTGTGTATAGAACTGAAAAAAAAAAAAACATTCACTCTGAAATGAAACGTTTCTAGGTATTTATTACCTATACAGTGAGTCTAAGGCATGGCTACCTTAACGTGTCAAAACAGAGGCTGGAAGAATATGGCATGTAGATCTGATAAAGACTCTTCAGATGCTTTATTCAGCCGCACAAAAAAGTTGGTGTTCAGGGCATCTCTCCATTTTGTCTTTGCTTCCAATGCACTTTGTCAAACACCCCAGCCTTGATGAACAATAGGAACTGGTTGTGTCAAATCCTTCCCTCAGACTTTGTTTTTTTTAACTGATTTTGACACTGTAATGTCTTCGCAAAGAAATGATAGATGTGTTATGTACTAAATGTGTTTCTGAAATGAATTTGCCCTTGTGAACACTGCCACCAGCGAATGATTTATCTTCAAAAAAGAATGCAAAGGTCATCTGTTGTCCAGGCTAAGTCATACGATAGCTTTGTGTGAGAAACGGACTGACCGGTCATTCATTATTTACAGAAAATCTTGAGATCTGCCCGACCTTTCTGCATCACAATTAAGCGGCAGAATTGTTTTAATTCAATATTAATAAAAATAAGAAATGTTTGTTGAGGATCATGTGACACTAAAGAATGAGTAATGGCTGCTAAAAATTCAGAAATTAATTCTGTGCCCTAATTATATCATTTCCTGTACTGTAATTTCACATTTGAAGCACTTTCAGAGTGCTTGACAGCCTCAGTTTCATTACGTGGGAATGATATGGAGTGGCTAATATATTTTACTTTTTTTTTTTTTTTTTAATTGT
Source organism: Enteromius trimaculatus (assembly GCA_032361065.1). Lineage (NCBI taxonomy): Eukaryota > Metazoa > Chordata > Actinopteri > Cypriniformes > Cyprinidae > Enteromius > Enteromius trimaculatus. The sequence continues at coordinate 7,857,856 of JAUMHP010000076.1, forward strand.
GCCACAGAAGACAATAAGTCACAAGCGTCCGGAGAGGCTAAATGATTTGCTCCTTGTCTAATCTGATGTGAAGCACATTCAAGGTTAACAGAAGATTAGAGCCTGACTTTGGACACCTCACGAGAACACTACAATCTGATTGTCTGTACGTGATACACCTGTGCTGTTACGTACTTTAAAATGGTTAAAAGGTCAAAAGAACCTGCAAAATCTGCAGAAGGAAATGTCTGATCGTAATCCATCCACATAGTTATGACAAGAAGCCTCTCTGTTCACTTAGATCTTACAGACATGTAGCCAGTTTAACCTGTCCGTGTCTATTTTATACATGTACACACGCTGCTCCATGTACTCTCTCATACACCACTCTCCTGCTCTAGTCCTCCCCTCTCTACTCTCTCTATATCAGTCTTTTTAAGTTAGAGGGTTGAATGGATGCTGGAAAGATCTAAGCCCTCAAGACTTTTTTCCCCCCGTAATCTTCTCTACCAAAGCATTCTGATCACAGGCACTTCAGCCCGAAGCTGTCAAACAGCCCATCAGGGGCTCAACAATCCTTTCTATGCTGGAATACTTTTTCATTTTCACACAAAAGAAGACATTTTTAGTAACATTTCTATAACGACTATTCGAGTTTGTACATGCCAACATTTTAACAAATAAGTCATATTTTTTAATCAAATCCCTACTTGTCTACCTTTGGAAAAAACCTGCATCATTGATCTGATTTCTGGGGTATTTGGTCCCCCCTCTGGATTTCTTGAGAATGTATGCTGAATGTGTTTTTCCCCATTTTATTTATTCATTTGATTATTTTATTTATTTAAATATTTTCTTATTTGGTGCTACCGCCCTTCCCAGAGTTCTTTAATTACAAGCTGATGGATTATTGTATAATGGACGATTATACATGATATAAGACACCTACATTATTGTTTTGTTTTTGTAAATTCATATTAAAATAATAAATTAAATTAAGCAATATTTTTAGCACATTAGCACTATTAATGTCATGTTTCTAACACACTGTTCAGTATTAGTATTAATAATAAAATATTTGAGGGTTAATTCAGGATAACTGGGACATTTTTCCCCAGTGTTTATATAGTGTTGAATTTTGCTCCTGAGCAACAAGTACAGCTGAGCTTATCATATTTAATGAGCTATATGAACCCTTTGAACTGTCAAAGTTCTTTACACAGACATCTCTCAGGCTTTATTAAAAATATCTTAATTTATATCTTGTAGATAAACAAAAGTATTATTGTTTTGGAATGAAATAAAATCTAAATGCTGCTTAAAATAAATAAAATAATTTAAAAAAAATAATAAAATACTACTACTACTAATAATAATAATAATTATTATTATAATATAATAACACAACCAAAGACATCCCTAAAGTACACATAATGTACACAATTAACGCCATTTAATTTCTTCAATAATTTTCTTTTAATTGACAGTCTGTTTTTAAACATTAAGACACAAGCTACAATATAATTTTATGACAGCTATATACTTTTGCTGAACAACAATGGCACAAATTTGTTGATAATTTAACTACTGTTTCCAACATGCTCTATCAATATTGACAAATTCAATAGTTATTAACTGGATAACTTTACCTTGTCATACTTTTAATAAGAACAATGTGCAATGAAATCCGTTTTAAAAACTTGCATGTGCTCAAAGCAGCACATAAGATATAGTAGTGACCATAAAATGTTGAACCCTGAGCCACAGACTTGTTCCCCCACAACATTCACACAGTGCGTGATCTAGACTCCCTAAAACATTGGGTGTGCAGATTTCCACAAAGATGATTCAACCACCTCCATCGAGAGTGCAGCATTAAAATAACAAGGTTCCCATCACCTAGGCAACCAGCATCTGCTTTCTAAATCTGTCTGCTCCCACCAACAGTATTTAAACAGATAAAGAGACGCAGCCTCTGCCAAAAAAATAACAGGTGTAAGAAGTCAGTGGTAATTGTTTGTACATGTGCAACCTTCAGCACTGATGACTAACACTCAGCATGTCAATCTTGATGACTAATGCAAGGCTTGTGTTTCAAACTGTCTATCGGCCTCTGTCTGCTCAACGCATAAAAATGTAAATGATCACCGCTGGCTCATGCAAGCCCAGGGGAAGCAATTATCCAATCAGAGATCTTCTATGAGGAAAAGTAAAACAGATGAGCATTAGAAGATCAGAGGATACTGAGTCAGCCGTGATGACTCACTGATTCGTTACTTGGTTGCAAAAGACTAAAGCAGCATATATTGGGCTGCTTCTTGAACTGCTCCCAAAACCTTAGTCACGAAGCTGCAGAAAAGTTCCTGAACTTTATAAGCTGTGCAAAGCTGAAGGTGCATTGAACTGCATTAATATGCTCTGAATAACCATTGTGCAAAGCTACTCACAAGAGACGGAAATGGTCATGCTTATAAAAAAAGAAAACTTTGTTCATCCAAAAATGAATCTGTCCTCATTTACTCATCCTCGTGTTGTACCAAAACCTTGATGATCCATTGGTTTAAGACGGTAAGAATGATTAAATGTGATGAAAACGTTACTCACCAGGACAGAGTGCATGCCCATATAAATCCTGCTGATGCACACAAGGACACTCCAGAATAAAGCGATGCTCAGTCCAAACATGAACGGGTACTGTTGAACACAGAGAGGAAACACTTGAGGAATTGCAGCTCAATAGTCATTAAATAATTTGTAAACGCAGGAAAAAGCCGGATTATATTCTTTAGTCTTTGATAATAATATAAAATATAATAAATGTTTGTTTTTTAACCTGATGTACTAAAACTAAAACACAATGAAAACATTTTTTAATATTACATACAGACATTTACACTGAAATGACAAAACAACACAACGTTACAACAACCTGAACTAAAATAAAACAATGCTAAACTAACACCAGTTAAAATTAACATTTCAAACAATGTACACTACTGTTTAAAAGTTTTTTTAAAAGGAGGTAAATGCTTTAAGTCAGCAGAGACCAAAGAAAATATTACGCAGCACAGCTGTTTTGAACATTGTTGAATCTCTAGAGCAGAAAATGTGCATGTTAGAATCATTTCTGAAGAATCGTTCTTCACTGAAGACTGGGGTAATGAAGCTGAAAATTCAGCTTAAACATTCATGAAATAAATTACATTTTAAAACAGAGGAAAGGTTATATACATTGTAGTAATATTTCACAATATTACAGTTTCTACTGTTTTAATACAAATAAATGCACCCTTGGTGAGCATGAGAAACTTCTAATTCCTACCGAGCCAAAACTTGCATCCTAATAATCATGCATCCTCGGTTCCACACAACCAAGTTGTGTTTTATTCACATGAACGGATTTTGTTGAATTTATGTGAAATTGTTACTTCACTGTTACTTAACCCAGTTAACCTGTTAAACTCTGCGGACCCGCCGAAGGGGACAAAATTACATTCAAATTGTGCCTTGAATTTTTAACCCTTT
>JAUMHP010000076.1:7870984-7898102 GCA_032361065.1 Enteromius trimaculatus
TATAGTATTAATGACTGGAGTGGCACTGGCTAATTTAAAACATACTAATCACTCCAGTAATAAGTGCTTATGCATAGCTCGTAGTATAAAATAAATGCTAGTTAGTTAAGAATAGAATGCTGTCAGCTTGTCTCACGTGGATATGATTATCGATTGGTTTGTGTGAAACAGTTTTGGTTTTGAGTGCAACATACCTGCCACCGGCTGCACGTGAGCAGGAACAGACAGAAGGGCAGCGCGGTGCCGGACATGGCGTGTGTGGAGGGCATGCTGTACTCTGTGTTGTAGAAAACCTCCACTTTGACCACAGGAGGAGAGGCGGGACGGGTCCAGCGGACCAGATCTTTCGTGGACTGCCCGAGAAACAGCACCCAGGCCCACACCACGATCAGCTGCCGGCTCACATAGGGATCCACGTTCCACATCAAGAAGGGGAAGAACACGATGAAGAACATCTCGTTGCCGAGCTCGGTTCCGATGGTGAAGAGATAGAAGAGAATCCTGTTCTCGATGATGAACTCCTGGCCAACATCACCGGTCAGTGAGTTCCTCCGTAACGGCTTTACTGTGCCTTTGGGGTCTATCTCCGCGTCTTGCCTCGAGGGTCCATTAGCGGAGAATTCGTCCTGTTCGACATTTAAACTTTTTCTCAGCCTTTGGCCCGGAAGTCCGTGTGCTGAGTCTCCACTGCCCGCGCATTGACCCACGCAAGCACCGTTGACCCCAAGCGTCTCACCAGACTCGGTCGGTTTTTTGGAAAAGGTCCCGCGGACGCCGCAGAACTGCTGGAATCTGGCGACATGGCAAGGATCCTGTAGGTATCGACAAAGACAGACGAATTTGTGGAGCGCGTCGCTTGCCATGGTGAAGGCAAAAGGGCTGAATCAGTACCACACGCGCCGCTCGCGAGAGGCTGTAAACACCAGCGCGTGCAAAGCTGCCCTGATCAATAGCTGGTTATATTGTACGGCGCATAGCTATACAAACCTCGAGTCTTCAAACCGCAGGAGACGGTGGTAAAATACAGTCTATATGACTGGGAGCTAGGAAGTAGCTGTCTGTTATTAAGCAGGGAGGGCGACAGTACGTAGTTGAAGGCGGGGACGCGCACTGGCAGTGACGCACAGTAGGTCCCGGGCTTTCTCAATTATGGTCAGCTGGGAATATATTTTTAATATTTAATATAGCAACTAGAATGAAACAGGAAGATCAGAAAATGGGCGGAGCTTAGCGCTTTATTAAAGAATAATTAATTCGAAAATATGTTTTCCTCAATTGTTCAGTGTGCATATTATGTTCAATGGCTATGCACAGTTTTCTGTGTTATTTTAAGTGTAAATTATTATACAGGACAATTTTGAAGCAGCTTTTTGATGTCGAGCTCACGTGATACCCGTTACTTTTCTCCGCGCTTAACCAATCACACCCTGTGTCCCACTCCCAACGAGCATGCTGTCCACCTTATCTGCCCTAAAAAGTATGGAAAATTACTTAAATATAGAATTTAGGGTGGATATCTAGCACATTGGGACGCAGATGGAGTCATTTGTAAGCAGTGGATAACAGTTTATAAAAATAATTTCAGAGGGATTGCTGAGTTTTTTCTGTTCGTACGAATTAATGTACAAATGCTGATAACTTTGATACGTCTCCCAAAACAAAACCTTTAAAAATGTATGCGACCCAGTTGTGTTTTCAGTTGAGTAAGCAGTCGAGCGCCCCCCTACGGTAAAATAAATATTTTGGTCTGGACTGTAAAATGTTAACCTCTGCAATTTTACAATTTGACAAAATAAAAAACATTCATGAACAGAAATAGCATAAGAATGACGTTAACTTCGTGGCTCTTGAGTAGATAGGATCCTTTGTCTCAGGAAATACCATATGCAGAATTTCCTATGTAGGCCTAATTTTTGCATACAGTTTTTTGAGTTGAGGATAGGATGACACTGGTACAACTGAATCTCGTTGATTTTAGATAGACTTGACAAAGCCCACAAAAAAGGAACACTGTATCAAGCCTGGAATCAGGTGGAGCACATGAAAGGACACAGAGGGACCTTTGTAGTCTGATAAAAGGGGTTCCATTAAGCACAGGATTTCATTTACGCTGTGGTGCTATCGTATGTCAGGTCATACTTGTAGCAATTGTGGAAAAGAGTGGGGTCAGTGCTTTTAAACAAAAAAAATTAAAATTAACTCAGTGACATTGTAAACATTTCTCCACTAGAGGGAGACTTTTGCATGGATTCTTTTTTATTTTCTAGCGGCCTTTAATCATAGTTTCATTAATAAAAATAATAATAATAATAATAATAATAATAATAAGATTTGGCCAAAGCAATGTAACACTACTAATGCTTTCTGAAAACAAATCCCCTAACCTAAATTTGGTATTCCTTTTTTTTTTTTTTAATAAAAAGTCCTAAATCTGAAAAATCTAAGCATTCCTCGTATGAAGAATGTAACAGCAGAATCAAACTAGACCACAACAGCAGGATGGTCATTATATTTATTTATTTTTGCCCAAACTAAAACAAAACCAGTGCTTTCACATTCATATTTCTATTATTAAATAAAGCACTGTTTAATACAAAACACAATGTCAACAAACTCTGTTCAGAGCTATACAAATCACCACTTGAATCTTCTAACTTCTCCACGTTTCACTGAAACGAAATTTTAAAAAGAAAAAATAAATAAATAAATATAAAACACACCACAAACACATATACATTTTATTAACGTTATTAAAGGAACTACAGACTTACAGGCCGTCTTGTCTTTTTCCCTCACAGTCAGAAGCCAGTCCTGTGTTTTTTGTGGCTCACCTTTTTAAAACAGAAAGTGAAGAACATCACACCTGCACTTCTGACCCACCAGTTCTTCATCTCAAATTTTTTTAGGTCTAAAAAGAGAGGTTTAGTCAAATCTGACCTTGTTTGCCGAGGTTCTGCCAGGTTCGGTTCCTGAGCGACTGGGGTTTCTTTTTCTGGCCAATCAAGTCTTGATCGTTCCCAGAGCCTGATGTGACCATCTCAACCTGCCTGTGGCGCCTAGATTTTGTGCCCTTTACACCATGTCCCAAAGCCACATGAAGGGAAAAACAAACATTTCCGGCATGAGTTGTATCAAGTGTTAACTGTACATAGGCATGGATGTATGGAGATGATAGCTGTATCCTAAAAATTATCTTAAACAGGGCAGTTATCTTTAATACCAACCTCAAATACTAATATGCCCAATATGTAAACCACAACCTAAACAACAAGCATAGTAAAATTTGTTGCAAGATTTCAATTCCAAACCTTTGACGCATGACCATATGATTTGGACTTGATGGCAGCAAGCATGTTAGCTCTACTGGAGGACTGCAGAAACAACGCCAGTAGTCTTTATTAAATTCAGATGCATGCTACAACTTTTTAAATAATATCTATACTATTTGAAAGCTTGTTTCAAGTGGGGAAAAAGTCTGAATTGTAAAAAAAAAAAAAAAAAAGTCGTAGTTACTTTTTTAAATTCTGTACCATTAAAAAAAAACAAAAAAAAACTTGTGATTAGTAAATGTACTGATATTATCAGAATTCATATTTTCTAATCTAAAGTTTCTCCAACAGTTCTGAGGGGAAAAGAGCCAAATTGCAAACTACAAAGATCTGAATTGTGAGAATTATCATCCTTATTATTTCTCATCCCACGGTGGAAACAAGGTTCCATGTTTTACGGTGGAAAGTTTCTGGCAGGGTGTAACGCACCTCATCTTTCTGAGTGGTTTCCTTCTTTGAGTATTTATCCTTTTCAGCCTGAGTACAAATGCAATTATTAATATTACAAATATACATATTACAAACTGAGAAGAACATAAAGGAACACTCATTTAAAAAAAAAAATGTCTTGCTAGCTGGGGACTATTTTCCACAGGCGCTGCATGATAGCATAGTGCATGCTGTGGCCCAGAGCTGCAGCCATGGTACGGCAGTGTAGTTCCTTATTATAAAACTCAACATTTTATCTCTGAGGGAGTTGGAGAATGAGCCCATTTTCAAAACAATTGGAGTGTTCCTTTAAAAGAAAAATTATTAAATAAAGTCAATGGATAATAGACTAGTACAGTTACTACATTAACTTACTGCAATTTTGTCCTGCCACAGCTGGTACTCAAAAGCACATTTCTGAACTGAATGTGTCAGGTTAAGCAGCGTTACTCCAGATAATGTTGGCACTGCTGATTTCTTTAGCCTCTCATAATGACCATGCACATTTGAAATCTCCTGCATTAAAAAATAAATAAATAAATAAAAATTCTCCATTAATTTCAAATAGAGTTATTTTAATGCAGTGAGAGCGGTTATAAAAATCTCTGTAGTAAATACTCACTTCCAGCATATCAATGGAAGCAAGTTCGGCCACTCTGTTCTTGCGGTCTCGAAACTCTTCATGCACATTATGCTGCAAGCGTACATTCGGTTCAAAATTCAGCTGCAAGGGAGTCAAATTAAGAGCCTTTTAGACGCTTTGGAAGATACAGCCCTTCACCTCAAAACACAATAGTAGAGGTAGAATCCGCTGACCTTTTGGGGCATGGCAGTGAAACAAAAGGCCTTAGATGATAAAAGCCTTTTAAAGATGTAAACAACATCCAAATGCTGGCAACTTCTTGCATCCGTTATAAGCTTCTGCACATCATACCAGTCCTTCAGAGCAATCCTGATCTGAGTAAATCAGACATATACGTAACTGTATGGTTTTCATATTTAGAACCAATTTGCGGGAAAAAGCAGAATCATTGGTCTTGATAGAAAAGAGAGTGAGAATACAGAAATAGATCACCTTTTCATTAGGCCAAATAAGTTGTGTGTTGTAAAGGCCGTAGATCAAATACAGACCTCCCACCCGAATTTGAAAACTATATGGGGGCAGAATGTATCTGTAGGCTACGATGAATGAAAGCTGCGTGAAGGATCTCCTCTCATGGTTGGAAGGTATTCCACTGTTGGGAAAAAAAAAAGATTGAATTAAAACTCATAATAAGAACATGCTTCATGTTCACTTTATGTGGGAAAACCATTAAAATGAAAAGACAGGCATATCTGTATTATTTTTATTCTTCAGAAAATGGATAGGGGTTGGACTGGTAACCCAAAGGTCGCGGGTTCGAGTCCCAGGCCTTGAAGGGACTGAAGTGAACAACCAGCACTCTCTCCACCTTCAATACCACAACCGCTCCCCGGGCGCCGCAGCAATGGCTGCCCACTACTCCAGGTGTGGGTTCATGGTGTGTGTGCACGTGATGGTTCACTTCTCACAGTGTGTGTGCACTTGGATGGGTTAAACGCAGAGCACAAATTCCTTGTATGGGAAACCATAATAGGAATTTTCCTTTCCTTTTGCATACAGTAAAAGTGACGCTGACTTTTAAGATCCAAAAATGAAAATGATGTCATCAAGTAGTTCCAAACCTGTAAGAAATTCTGTTTTCTGCCAAAAACAAAGGAAGGTATTTTGAGAAAAAAAAAAGGGTCACCATTTACTTCTATATTACTTTTTCCCCCCCTTTTTAAGTCAATGATGACCCAATAGTTCGGTTAACTATTCCTTTAAGTGCTGCAAACAGAATCAGCCTGACCTATAACTTTCATTTTAGAGTGAGCTATAATGTGTGACAAACATCTTAAACTCATCATTTGTACAGGAATATGCACTGATAGTATACTGTTTTTTTACAGTCTATGTACTACACCGAAGTGACTGAAGTGCACGTCTGATAAGCAGATATGCATATTCCTATGAAATATTTGTAATACTGCCAACGACTTTAAATGTAGCAGAGCAAAGCTGTAAAAGTGTGACTTACAAATACACAGTAGAGAAGTCCATCTCCCTCCAGATAGCAGAAAACTCCTCATACCGAACCGACTCGGTTTGCTGGAAGCGGCCCAGAAGCTCCTCACAGTCGCTCTTAAACGGAGCCCAGTAAAATTCACACAGCTTCTCTACCCGACGACACACTCACATGAGAACACATCACTGATGACAAACAACCCCATCAAAAGATAACATATACAGTAACTTACTCCGCGACATCACCTCAAGGCCTCGATCTTTTCTGTTCACAATCCGCTATTATCACACTTTTAACAGTAATTGCCCGTGCACCTGCGCGCGTGCTCATTTGACGAACTAGCAGGTGTGTCGTGTATGCGCGCGTGCAACCAAATCCATAAATATGCCCAGTGTTGCCAACTATTTCCAATGAAAAGTGGCTAAATGTTGCCATATGACGTCATGCAGTTATTTGCATATCAGTGATGTCATCATGTAATATCTGACAAGGGTAAGCCCGTCATGTCTCTATTCCCTTAAGCGCTGTGTATTATATTACTGTATATTAAAACGTTACATCCAGATGCACAATTTTTTTTTAACATATTACTTTACGTAATGACGTCATTACGTAATCGCAACTCAAAACTACATCTTCAATAAAATAATTAATGTTTCCTCAAATTGACTGGCCATCTCAGCAAAAACATTATTTGAAATATGTCCGTTTAGATTTGTATGAAAAATATAGTTGACTATTTGTAAAAGTAATACAAACACTTTTTGCTAAGAGTTTTTTTTTTTATTTTTAAATATAACTAATAATGAACAGTTACATTCTTTTTAACAATCACAGCTTGTGTACTTACTCTTTTTAACTTGTGAAATAAACACATCTGGGAAAGTGACAACAATTATAGCACTATTGGAATTTATTGCTACCTAAATTGCCAACAATTATACATGTTAACAAATATCAGAAAATTAGCAGTTATGAAAAACAATTTGAGATAGCAATTTAACTTGAATGTGATATGTGTGTGTTGAAAATTGCTAAAAGTAGTAAAATGAATGTTAAAAAATTGCTTAATTTGTTGCTAGGTGCTATTTGGAAAAAAAAGTTGCTAGGGTAGTATGAAAAGTTGCTAAATCTAGCAACAAAATTGCTAAGTTGGCAACACTGAATATGCCTCCGGTTCCTAGAAAATAATTGCACGCCATAGATAGATCGTCAGCCAATGAGATTTAAGCATTCAAAGGACCCGTAGTATGACGTTCTACTATGTACATGTAACATCTACTATGTAAAATATGTAAATGAAAATTGAATTGTGTTCAGAAGGCTTATGAAGGCAAATGTTTGTCTGCAGGTACTAACCCGTTATCGTTATAGTAATAGAAAACAGAAATATGTGTGTGTATATATAAATAGTAATCTTAGAAAAAGGTATCTGAAAAGATCCAAATATATAAAATGCTTTTGTTTTTATGTTGTTTTTAAAATGGCTTACATTTGTTTAATTTATTTTATACTGAAACAACCTTATTTTAAAAAACAAAATAAAGAACAAACAAGTTCGAACACATTTATATATTAAAACAAAGCTGCTTCGCTGCTTATTTCTTTAATGAAATTTTAATTAGAATTACACCAAACTATCCCAATAACTTTTCCACCAAGAATTTCAACCTTTCTTTACAATGTCCAGAAAGTTGAACCTTAATTTAATTCAGATATTGAAAGAAAGTTCATCGTGGAGGTGTACTGCCACTATGTTTGAAATGCAATTTAATGTACTCTTGAATAACTTAATAGATCCAGATAAAAAAATAAAGTGTCACGTCAATTGAAACGTACATCACAAAATTCTGGTCCACAATTGTCTTTTACTGATTATGCAATAAACAAAACATTTAGTGTTAAGAATAAAGGAGAAGACTGGAGACTGCAGAGATAAATGAAGATTACAACAACAAAAGAAAATGTCTTTTCTACTGAAAAACGAGTAAAAGGTCATAAAATATTCGCAGGACTTTGTCAACAGGCTGACATTTATCTGAAAGCATGATGAAAACAAATATGGTCTTACTTAAAACTAAGCATTCATGTTCTAATGCCATTATAAATACTTGTAAAACTGGGATATAAATGATACATCAGCTTTGCATGATCTAAAACCGCTCATGAAGCAAAAAAAAAAAAGAAAAAGGTTACCAGCTATGACATCTCACAAGCATGAATTAACTTAAGCATCTACCACAAAAACAACTAAACAGAAAAAAACCCCACTAAAAATATAAAAATCTATTGCATAATTAAACTATAAATCTGTTTTAACCTCTTTGAGTCAAAAACCATCATGAGAACAGCATTCTTTTTAATTCCCTTTTTTGCACAATCTCCATCATTACTTTCAGTGGCTCTTTTACAATTCTTCTGTGCTGTTCAAGAGAAAACTTAAAGTGATGTAAGCAAATAAGAAAGCGACACTCACAAACATCCAACAGCATTTAACCATTGAACCTATGAGTGCACACAAAGAACTCACGTAACCGCTACACAACAGAAGAGAAGAGAAAAAATAAACTGTTCAATCTTTCATTAAAAGTACATATTCATAAAAATGGTTTCGTATATTGCATGGCGTGCTGGTATTCTGTCTTAAGAAAATAGATTATTGTGCGACTGTAGCTACAATACACACGCTTTGGGGAGGGGCATAAAACACAATAGAGGGGGTTTTCGGTAAAATTAGGGAATCCAGAGGGAGTTTGGGAAATTGTACGCATCAGCATCAGTGTGCATTTCATATTAAGGCTCTTAACTCTTGTCTGGTTGATGCCACTGTTAAGTTACATTATGCTCCTCTGTCTCCAGGCTCTCTATACACAGATGCATGGACTCCCTCTGGGCTCACTGGCGAGATCAATGGAAGGTGCAGGTCTAGTACATTTTTAAAACACTTGGGTTTGAAGAGAATATTAGGGCTTGGAATAAAAGGAGACAAGTGGAGGCAGATTTCAGAGATCGGGTCAGGGGGGTAAGGGGCGGGAGAGAGAAAGAGATGCAGTGTCCGGAATTGCTAAACAAAGCAAAGCTCAGTTGACTTGGTCCAGAGCATGGAGGAGCTCCTCTCCCTGCAGCAGATGGTGGCGGTCCTGCACGGGAGCGTTGACTTCACAGTCGTAACGTGTTAGCTGAGGCAGCCCGCCGCTGACCTCTAAAGAACTGCACAACAGACGACTGGCCACCTCTGCAGAATCAGAGGAGAAAAGAGAGAAACTGAGTTAGTAAGACAGAACAAAAAAAAAATGCCAAGTGGTGTTGCTGTCAGGTAAAAAGCACTAAAATATGTCTCTTTACACTTTTAAATCGTTTAAATAGTTATGTTTTCTTGAAAGATGAATGATGGTCTTGTCACTCACCAGAGGGCAGTATGAGAATGGTTTTGTTTCCTCCAAGCACACTAGATCCTTTAACCTCCAAAACCTTTGCCCTCTTTCCAGGCTCTAAAGCACTGTCCACACTCTGAAACAAAGCACTCTGCAGGAAATTGGAGAGAGGCCATTTGTCAGAGTCACATGGAAAACAAATCTTTAATAATCACTTGTCATGACGTTTCTCAAGGTTTAAGAAAAAGAAAATAATACTAAGTAATAACAATAAAATAATGATTATAACAAAAACAAATGACATTAATCTGAACAATATTATAATCATTTTGATCTTTTATTTGTGCTGTCAAATGATTCCTTGCAATAAATTGCATAAAAAATAAAAGGTGTATTTACATGTGTGTGTACTTTATATATTTATTATGTATACACACACACACACACACACACACGTATACATTTATTTATATGAGATGTTTATATTTTAAATATATTTATATATAAATTATATGAATATAAATATATGCATGTAATATTTTCAAAATATATATGATGTGTGCATTTATATGTACATAATAAATGTACACAGTATGTAAATACACCTTTTATTTTGGATGCAATTAATGTCTTGACAGCACTAATTATTTTTAAATATTTATATGTTAAATTATATTATAATATATAATTAATTTTATATTATACATTCTGAATTCGTCAAATTTGGTCATAGTTTGTGCGCTTTAACTTTTAACTTTAATCTTTGCATGAATTCTATTTTCCTACTGACCAATCCAACCGCCTCAGAAAGTGTTGTCACTTCCTCCAGCTTCCTCTTACGTTGGGCGTTCTGGATAGCTAACATCTTTGGAGACAGCTCTCTGGGAAATAGGAACAACAAACACAAAATTAGATCATCTATTAGTAGTGACTTCTAAAGGAAGTTCAAATGCCAGCTCTATGCTCATAATAGAGCGGTTTTTGGCTCAATTCTAAACCACTTGCAGTTTAATACAGCTCAGCTATCTGATTCCTCCGCTAAAAGGCTGATCTGACAGACTGCCAGCAGGATGTCATGCCAGAGAGCGCTTTACCTGTTGTTGAGCTGATTGCTGCTCGGTGGGGTGGGGGATCGAGTAGGTGAAACGTCCCGACTGCCACTGAAGGGTGAGACAGGGGCACTGCACACCTCCTGCAGCAGGTGCAGGGGCGAAGGGGCCCGAGATGACGACTCCTGTTTCACTGTGCTGCTGGAGGAAGAGGCTGGAGATGCAGGGGAGGGTAAGGGCTGGAACAGGGAGCTCATGGCTGACACAGAGTGAAGGCCAGAGGGGAGTGGATCCAGTGGAGAGGGGATGCGCAGCTGGAAGTCACCATCCATGGGGATGTATGGAGCCAGCATCTCTAGGTCGAGATCCTCCACTACCTAGAAATCACAGATATTGGTCTTGTGAAGTTTTTGCAATGCAATAACCACCACAGAGAGAGATATTTTGAATGCAGGGTTACCTGGGAGCTAAAAGAGGTCTTTGTCTCGGTATCAATAGCAAAGAGTTTCTCAACCTGATCCAGTTTGAATTCAGAACCGATGTCGGAGTCCACTTGGAAACAGTAATCCATGGGGCTGTTGGGCTAAGAAAAAACAAAAACAAACACACTTGAACTAAGTCTTTGAGACACACAGAATCTCATTTTCAAGAATAGCAGCTAAAAAAAGCAAGTGCTTATTGAGTTTTTACCCCTGAGGTGCCCAGTCCAGATGAGGAAGGTGTGTTTGTGGAGTCTGGACCACGATCAGAGGCAGAGCTGAAAGGGAAGTCCTCCGCTCCAGTGTCTAGTTTGGTCAGAACTGGGGTGGAGTCGCTGGGCGTCAGAGGACACAGACTGATAGGCAGCTCGCTGCTGGAGGGCAGCATGACATCATTGTAGAGGGGTACCTCCTTCAGCAGTTGCATGTCACAATCTATTGGAAATTTCATTGTTAAATTATTATTGTTTGCACATCAAGGAACTGTGTGTATATTTATTTTTGTATTTATTCTAAAATTGAGTTTATGAATCCATATTTCTTAGTCTCAGAGGACTAGTGAATACTCTGTATATGTTTTAAGATTACAAAGTTGCCTAAAGATTGCATTATTAAGGCCTGTACACACTGGGACAATCGAATAATTACCCAGTCGATTTTCGCTGACAATGAGCTGACGGCGCTTAATAAAAAAATAGATATTCCCCCAGAACACAAAGCGGCATTTGTGTAACTTTGTATGCTTCTGACACTTGCTTGTCACACAGAAGAAGAAGGGAGCCAGAAGACGCTTGACAAAACCATTTACATATTTCTTTGTTAACTGGCAAAAAAAACATGGATATTTCAAGCAGCATCTTCGGCGATGAAGAAAACAATGAGACCAGCAGCTCTACATTCATCTTGCCGAGGTGCATCTCCTTTACTTCGTTTATGCATTTAACGCTGTTGTGCGCACACTCACTTTGGTGCCCTTTGTTAAGAGGTGTTAAAACTATGGCGATATTCACACGATATTTGTCCCAATGTGAACAGGCCTTTATATTAAGGTACACTCAAACGTTTGGGACCAGTAAGAATGTATTTTTTGATGGATTTAGCAAAAATGCATTATATAGATCAATAGTAACAACTGAACATCATCTGAATTTACTATTCAAAAATGTCTAAATGAAAATAATTTCTGAAGGATCACGTGACGCTAAAGACTGGAGCAACAGCTGCTGATAATTTAGCTTTGCTACCACAGAAAAAAATTACATTTTTAAATATATTAATATAGAAAATTAATTCTAGATTGAAACAATATTTCACTGCATTTTGAGTAAATTTAAGTATAAGAGACTTTTTTTTGGATAAACATTACAAAAAATCTTACCAACCCCAAACTTTTGAATGGAAGTGTTTGAGCTGTCAGTCGCTAGCAGACATTCTTCTTCAACTTCTGGTTGGCTTACATTACTGGTGGGCTGCTCAATGAGCCACAGCTATTGAACTTTTCTGCTGTTAAAAATGTCATTAAAAAAATGCCACTAAAAATTAACACTGAAGGGGAAGCAGGATTATCATCTATGATTAAACAAAATTAAAAAAAAAAAAAAAAAGAAGTAATGAGAATAAATGTATTTCCTTTGCTCATGTCAACTCTGACTGTCAGCTCATTTCATTTTTCTCATGTCACGATCAAAGTTAGAAAATCTGTATCTGTTTCATTTTAACCATCCTTCAGGAAGCACCTGAGTTGTTGAAGTTCAGAGAGATGATGGTGTCTCCTGCATCAGGTGCCAACACATTGAGAGCCTCAGGCTCCTCTTTTTTTAGCTTCTCATACATGACAGTGCACTTCGAGGGACTCTCGAGGCTTTCTGACTTGAAGAGCTTGAGCATGTCCACTTCAGAGGCCTCTTCTTCCATCTCCTCATTCCCTTTCTCCTCAGCCTTGGACTCGTTTACGGTCTGCTGCAAGGACAGGACAACGCCCCCCTCCACAATGCCACTGGAAGGGACAGAATGGCAAGTTGAATTATGATCAGACACATTTGTATACACAAAGCACAATATTTTGCATCTATAAATCCATAGGTCTACTGAACATCTGTAAACTGAACCCATACCTGAGAACGTAGTTAACGCACACAATGCACTGTGGCTGAGAATTCTTGGGGTTGTAAATAACGGTGGCCTGAGTCTCCACCCACACAAAACCACCTTTCTTAGCCAGAATGCGGTACTGGCCTGTGGTGGCCTGACCCTTTGCGAACACTAGGAAAAGTAACACACTCCAGTCAAAAGTATTCAACAAGACATCTTTTGTAACAGTTCTGCATGTTACAGTGAAAGCTTGTCATGACTAGGTATGCATTCTGTCCAGGTACTCACAGTTGTGATGTGTCTTGGTAAGGTGATCTGAATCCAGGGCATGATAGTATTCGTACACAGACTTGTTTAGCAGGTCATCTGGCTCATATCCCATCAGCTCTGTGATCCTTTGGAAAAAGAGTGAGTGGTTTGAGTTTGCAATTAAGCAGCTAATACTTCAATATGACCTGGATATGAGGAGTCTAATCTTCTCTGTTCTGTAACCCATTTTTGTTCTCACATCACCACATACTATATTTAACTTCGATCTGCATTTAGTCTAATCCTGGTCAGTGGCCACTGTTTTTTGTTTTTTTGTTTTTAGTTTAGTTCAGGGGTTTTCGTAATTCTTTTCTTGCATTTTATTATTTTTTTTATAGAGTTATTATTCCTATATAGCTTTCAATTGGTTTATTTTTCTGTTCAGCTCAGAAATAGTAACTAGGTATTGTAGTATGTACATGCAACATACATGTACAACAGTGCATTATCTACATCTCTAGAGATGCCAAAACTGAGGCCCTGCTATGACTTCAGCAAAAAAATAAAAATAAAATACTACCAGCCTTTGCCACTAGGTGGGGTCAATAACATTTGTAAAAGAACAGAACTCAGGCTTTTGTTCTTCCACGTCCTAGACTCGTTCTGCAGCATTGCTTTTATTCAAAGAGATCAACAACTAGTTGGCACGCACAGTATTCATTGCTAACCATAGATACCATCAAAGTGAACCCAAATACAGAAAATAAAACAAAAAATAGGGAAGTAAAGTAAAGCAGGCCAAACCATTTACACATCAACCAAACAAAGGGAAGAAAGAAAAGGAGCTGTGTGCCAATCTCTTTACATAATTCAGGGGAAACTGTTGGTTTATTTAATGTTTGGTGCATGCATGGCATTTTTAACATGTTTAATTTTACTATGCTTGGCTTTCGGTTTCCATGAGCTATCAGTTATTTTCATGTTTTAAAAGTCTGTTAAACTGCTTTATACTGCAAACTTGTATTTTTTTGTGTTATTTTAATCTATTAGGCAAATCAACATATTTATTGCACTTTGTTAATCTTTTATATTTACTTACCTACAACAGTTAATAAATTGCAAGTCTTGCACATCACAGGAAATAACTTTCTTGTACTTAATAAGGTGGATATGAGGTCATTACATCTTCCTGCTAACCTTTCATCACAGTATGAAAACTTCATATCCAGAGTGTGACGGCTAAGGAAGGTCTTGCTGTCCAGAGGCACCTCGATGTTTGAGGGATGAGGAATGGGCTCACAGATGAGCACAAGGTAGGTCAGAGGAGGCTCTTTAAAGCCAGAGTCTCCCGAGCTCTCGCTGCGCTCCTGCTCACGCACATGGCCAGTGCAGTGAAGAACCTGTAGTAGGAGAGAGAAGGGGAAAACACCTGTTCAAAGTCTTTGTATAGCAGGTATGTAGTAAAAACTATACTACACTATAAGGATGCTCAGTGCACAGTAAGACTCAACCCCATTTACTTCCTTATTCCTCGTTCAATTTCCTGTATACATACAATGTCAACAAAATAAAGGAACCATTTAAAAACAGCAAATCAGGGTAATACAAATGTTACCCTTCTAAAACAAAGAGTTAATAATACACCAGGAAAAGGTAACACTAGGGAGGAAATTATATTCAGGCTGTCAATACCAAAATATTAGTGATAGTCTGTGAAAACACTGTTAGTATTCAGACAGCGTCTCACCTTCCATGTAGCAGACTTGATATTGACAGTGCGCCCTCTGCTAGTGAGCGTACATTTCATGCGCAGGAAGAAGTTGCGCGCTGTGTTTTGTTCCTTGGGTTTCTTTGATCCTAAACACGGACAAAAAAAATCAGTTAATGCATTAATTTTTGATGGCTGTTTTATTTTTTTGATTAAATATGCCACAGTGCTGCTTGTGTGAATTACCTGTCCTGTGGACCAGCATCTCTCTCAGCTCCTCATGGTCACATGGGTGTGAAAATTCAAAGATGCTGTGACCAGTCAGATCAAACTGAAAGAAAAGATGGTAGAGACAGTCAGCTACAACTTAAGCTTTAAATCTAAACAGCAAAAAAACAAAACAAACATTCAGCTACCTGTGTGAGACCCATACTCTTGCTGACAGTCTCAGAGAGATAAACCATGTCTCCATCCTCAGACAGGACCATGAGGAAACCCTCTAGGGCCTTCAGATAAAAGCTGTTCAGCTGACTCTCCAGCTCATTCTCCTTCTCTGAATCATCTGAAAAGCCAAACAGCATCTTTTAGCAATCTATTAAGTTTATGTTTATAGCGGTACACTAAACCTCCTTCACACTGTCAGAAAATATCATATCTTAAGAGTTACAACTTGTCACTGAGCCCCAGTATGTGTTACAACCTAGTACTAATAAGTGTATTACATAAAGTACTAATATCATCATGCACCCTTGAAGAGCAGATGAGATATATATTTGTACTAAGTACTATTTAAAGTTAATACTATATACAACTACTGTAAAATTACTATTCATGGCTGTCTTGATTGCTGGGAAAATCAAGCTTTACTTTTCTTAACAACAGGTGATTTATAAGTGTGTCTTATTTTAATTGTGGAAAAATGTGTTATAAGCATCCCAAAGTCATAGCAGATGCAGAGATGAGTTTAAGTGGAGCAGCATTTACTGAAAACGGAGCTGTTCCAAGACTGCTTGCGTGTAAAATAGCACTTACTTAATTAAATCCCAGCCTTGCAAGTTGATAACCATACCATGTTAATCATGGTTAATCATGCAGCCCTAGCACATACAAGTATATAAAAAGTGCCTCTGTTCATCAGCATGTTTACAATGTTAAATGGTGTTTACAGCAATTACAAAATCTAGTGGGGGCAATGTTTTGATTGCCATTTGAATGCGGTGTAGCCTAACTATTTTGCATACGTAGATGCAAATATTCAAGTCTGTGTACTGACCAGAGCTTAGCAGCTTCCTCATGCGCAGGTAGCTGATGGTCAGCCTCATGATGGAGGCTTTGTCCAGGTGGGAGGTGACATTGTGTGGCAGGGGGAGCTGGTGTGCCAACTCGTAGAACACCTCGGACTCCTTTCCCCTGCGAGATCGTGCTGCATCCCTGGACTTCTCCTTCCTGCGCTCCGAGCTCACCCTAAAAATATAACGAAGGACAGTGTTTTGTTAGTTTGGCTAGGTGTTTGACAAAAAAAGCCCTCCTGTGCTAGTGCTTGAGGGCAGCAGCAAGGTCAACTTATTTTGAATCTCTCATTTGAATGGCGTCAAAACTTGCAACGTCACAGGCCGAAAAGATAGTTTCAATCTGACTGGCTAGGGAAAGGGGTGTGGACATGCTGTGACAGACACAGTTACAACCCTTGGAACCCAGCCACCGGTGATAAATGTCATGGTGCCAGACAGTTTTTAGATTTTCCAACATAATCCTTTCTGCACACTACAAGGAATATGTGTTTATACACAAACAAGCCATAAAGTCTCAATAACACGCAAGGTCAGGATCTGTACAATAAAAAAATATTAAAATAAAAAAGTTTAAAAAAAAAACTCCCTTTCCTAAGAAATAGGTCATCACGAAACAGCTCCTTGCTAAAATGAGTCTCTATCTCAACATGATTTCTAAAGCAGCCTATCTATTACCCTTGGGACCTCTGCCTATTCTGTCCCTGCCAAGACCAACTCCCACACATTTAACAAATGTTTCAGTTCAGTGCAATAATGGAAGGCTATGGCAACAAAGTAATGCATACTCTGTTACAAAAGCCACCACCTTCAGGCGTTCACTCATGCTTTACCGATGTATAAATCTGTTCGTTGTTTACAAAAGCTACAAGCAAACTGACTAAAAGGCTGATTAACTTGTCCTTTCCTAATTCTGGGATTTCACAGAAATCTTGAAGTGGTTTTAAAAAGACAGATAAAATCCTCAGAAGCTAGCTAATGCAAAAATAACCCACATCTTTTATCTCTTCATTAGACTGAAGAATCTAAGCCTCAAACAAGCTTGGAATCAGAAACAGAAATACGGTTAAGGAACTTGATTTAGCCAGCGTTTGCAAAAACAGCACATGCACGTCAATGCTTGATAAACAGCAGACTGTGTGGGGTGAGTCAACGGTGTTGTTCTGTTTAATTCGATCAGAAGCATTTCAGAAATAATATTGCATTGGACAGTTGCAACAATATGAAACTTCCTACTGCATTTTGAGCAGCCGGAGGTCAAGACCCATCAGAGCTTCATTGTAGCGTTAGTTCATCATAATTATCATCAAAAGAGACGAATATCTCCTTTAAATTTTCAAAGACAAACCATTAATGACCAAGCAGCAAATTGCACCGCTTGTCTCAAACCATTTATACAGCTTACAACTCCCTTTGAAATATAGCATGTTCTCTGCATAGAAACTTTCTGGTTTTCTTAAAGTTGAACATTGGCATTTTTCTGGCATGCATACAACTATAATAAAAAGTTATAAAAAGCAGTCGGATTGTTACTTTTATATTATGCTAACTGGATTACGTTACAGATTATATACACTAACCACTTGTAATAAACATCAGTGTGTTGTTGTTTATTTCTATACTAAAATGCATTAGGGAAAGCAGTTAAATACATTTATAATAAGCTTTTTTTAATATTCAGAATCAAAATAAATTGTTTATTGAATTGTTCTGAATTAGCCACATTAAAACCCAGAGATTCAAACAAGACAAATGCACGAAGAGATGCATATTTAGGCCCTTTGTAAATCAAATGACCAATGAAATCCCCATGCAACTGGCAATGAATCCATATATTCCCTGTCCAGAAGCTCCAAGGTCAAAGCAGCAATGAGAAACAATAAGCAGGCATTGTGTCAACCGTCAAAGCTACGCAACACAAAGAGGGGGAAACGCTTAAGACAGCCTAGTGCCCTAACAGGAAAAAACAGCATCTTCAGACAGACGGCACCCTAACTGCTCCCATCCTCCCTATCAAACTATTTTCTGAAGCAAAGCGGAAATCATTCGGCCAAAAAGAGAGGAAAACCCTTATGCACAGGGGATGTTAACACACGCACTTCATTGTGGGTTTCAGCCTGTTTATGTCTGTGCGTGCTGGTACATTGTCTTCTTATGTAAACTCCATATATGGACTGCTCAATAATATAGGTCTACATTATTGACTAAATTCAGGGTAGCTGGAAGGCCCCTTTAGCAATACCATAAGTATGAGGTATCATTGTATGGCTTTAGAACACAAAAATAAAAGAGCTATCTTAAAAACAAACATTGCCAATCACCTGCTTCTCATTAAGTGGCATTACTTAATCAACTATTTGATTTGAATTATTCAAAGGCGTATAACAAAGGGTTTTACAAGAAAACATTTCATGTTTAATTAAAAAATGTTACTTGCAGTTTGTTTAGTTGAAATTTCAAAAGCAAGAACGCATTTAATAAAAACATAAATCCATCCGAGTACGGTGTGGTGAAGCCAAAACCAAGCCAACCACTGACTAGTCAATACAGAACAGTTTAACACACACTGTCTGCTTGATGCCTATATTCTATATAATGCGCAAAATACAGAAAAATTCCTTATGGTTAACATTTATTTGAAAAGTTAATACATCTGCACATTTCTTGCACTTAAAATAAAATCGAGAATAATCACAGTCTGGAAAAATGATATACTACTAAATTGGTTAGTCAGAAGTACTCACACCATGAAATAAGATTTGTCATACCACCTAATCCTAATTGCCTGGGTGAACATTGATCACTAAACCAAAACTGACACAGGTTTAAAAGGTGGCCTGTTTTACAACCTGACACCCAGTCTAATGGGATTGATCAAGATCATACAGGCGCAAGACCTTGAAACACAATGACAAAAATCAATCAAACTCCTTGCCCCAAGCCTTATGAAAACACTTTTAAAAGCAGCAAACATAAGAGGATCACATTTCAACATTCAAACTGATACAGGTCTTGCCACAAGACCGGGCAGGAAGCTGCTTTGACGTCAATGCTTAGAGTGATTAAGATTTAAGAGAAGAGATGCAAAAAGTGTGTTTCAACTTGAACTTGGATGCCAGCCAAAATAATGTCAGAGGAAAATACTGGCACCTGAAAACAAGGCATTATTCTTTTTAAATCAGGTAGACGAACGACCTATCACACAGTACTGTTACTACAAATAAAAAAATAAACTTTCAAAATCTAAGCGACTAAGCGAACTAAATTCAAGTCACTAAAGAACATGCAATTATATATTTAAATAACTTTTTTTAAATAAACTGTAAATATTATGATATGAAACTATGTTTTCGCATGTGAGTGTTTTCCCAAAGCGCACAGTAAAAATGAAGCAGGAAAAACTAATTAAAACGTCTTTAATGTAATGCAAGTTTCTTTGAATAAACTTGTCTGCAAAATGCATACACGTCTGTGTAGCTGCTTCTAACAACGAAAAACACCAGCCTAACAGACCTGCAAATATCTTAACTATAATAGAAAGTTCGTACACACATTTCAACACTTTGCATGCATGTTCCCAACCTCAAATACTCAAGAAAACAATGGTAGGTTAACCAGAAATTCATCCCAACTACTGAAACTAGTCAATGTGCCAAACTGACCTGTAACTTTAATATAAAATGGTGATACACTAGATCTTAGATTATGTTTACAGCCAGTGTCATCCTTCTAGTAAGTTCACTAGTACAGCAATAATTTCCAGTCTTAGCAATGCCAACACTTATTTCCATCTCATCTCATCTGAGCCCACACTGATGGCAGGCCTGACAAAGAATAAGACGCTGTCAGCAAAATCCAAGGATAAATTTCTGCTTCCAGTCCTTCACCCACAAATATGCTAGACTGGCTGGCTGAATAAGGCCAACGAGTTGATATGAACTATGGAGTCAAGTAGGGACTCATCAATATGACTTAGCACATGGCCCATCTTAGAAAATAAACTGCATGAAACATTCAGAACTGAATACAGTACAAATACCAGAATGCAATGTACACATTTATCCACTCAGAAGAGATTACGCCATGTACTTTCTCCTCATGAAATGCACTATAGGAAAACGCGTGCATTTGAATTTTTAATATAAGCATTCGACATTCATGCTTAAATATGTCTGTGCCTATATAAACAGCGTGTTTACACATTCTCATGAGAGCTGAATTACGGCTGTACTACTATAAACAGTTTATAACCGTTTAAGCCATAAATCAGGGGAAGTTTAAGTGAGCGTGCAGCTAGTTTTGTTAGCTTCCTTCCACAGAAAGACACTGGGCAAAAAAAAGCCAATATAACGCGTTACAAAGCAACAAATATGTCTATTTAAACGGTTTAGACTAACATTTAATGGTTGTTTAGAAAGACACAGCCGGCATAGGGCCTTTAAACTCGCTCTTAGTTGTTCGGTTAGCTATCCAGCACAAAATGGCGACTCGTTCTGTGTGACGGGGGAGGAATATCTTTCGGCCGGTTTACTATACAAAACAAAACAAATTCCGCTCAGCAGAGCACCTTCTTTGACATATACACGTTGATCCCTACCTTTTCTTTTCAGTGACAACTCCAGTATCCATTCCTGGGTGGAACCACTCAGAATGTGTTAGGTTTTTCCAAACCGCGAGGCCAGAAAAATCAAGGACGTGGCCACCTCTCGCTAACAAATAAAAATCTGTTTACGAGAGAAAACGAGCAGTTGCCCTAAAACGATCCGATGCTGGTCCGGTGTGGTGTGCTGAAAACGTCTGGATAGAAGAGATCAACCCTCCGGTTCGCTGAAGGTCAAATCACTTGCCCAGCACCGATCGGTGCAGCTTGTAGTCGGTACAAAGAGTTAACCGCGTCTGCGCTACTCCACTCTCTCTGTGGCCCGCGCGCTCACGAGGCACTGGCGGGAGCGCGCGAAGTCATATGAATTCGGTGTCGCACTCAAAAAAAGATTCACAGAACCGATGGGACATGTGATGTAACCAGCACCATCGATCCCATTACAGATGTAGTAAATTCAATTTACTTGCTTGTTCCACAATCATCAATCTCTAGGTTTTTTCTCATCCGGTCAATACTTTGTATGCTACTGTTTACAACCAGTATCCTATATAGCCTTGTGTTTTATATAGAGTTACAGAGATACAGAGTTTATATGAGATTATAATAATGATGATGGCAACGGAAGACAATTATTGTACAAAATATTCAGGCTACATGGCTGAAGAACAACTCCCAGCAAGAAGACCTTACTAGAAATCAACCAACAATGAGGCAAAACACCCTAGCAACTAGCCAGAGCACCTTAACAGCCAGTTAAAACATACCAGCCACCGAACACCCTATTAACCACATACAGGTAACCAACCAGTAATGCCCTGGTAATCTGTCTGTTGACTGTACAGTCTGCTTAAAACCTGTGGCAGTTTGTGTTCCTTCGCTCATGATACCATTAATTTTCTTTTAAATATTGCAGTCGTGGCCTAATGGATAGGGAGTTGGGCTTGTAACCCAAAGGTCGTGGGTTCGAGTCCCATGTCTGTCAGGGATTGTGGGTGGGGTTAGTGAATAACCAGTGCTCTCCCTCAATGATCCGGGTGTGTGTGGTTGATCACTTCTCCCTGCTGGGTTAAATGCGGAGCACACATTCCTAGTATGGGAAACCATACCTGGTCACATGTCATGTCCTTCAACACTGTTGAAAATCACATCTCTTGTGATTTAGCCGATAAATACAAAGAAGAGCATTTAGGCCGATGATACATGGGCAACCTTTTGAGGAAATTTGACTGCACAACTTTTTTTGAGCAATGTTGCTTGGGCACTTTACCGTAACAAATTTCCATCTGGATTTTTTAGATCAGTTGATGGGTTTGTATTTTACCTGATCGCTGTTGATAGCAACACTGGCCGAAGTTGCCTGGTAACATTGCTCAAAATATTACCCCGTGTATCAGCCCTAAAGTATCAGTTGTCTTCTGCGCAGAACAGAGCGTTATTTTGTGTTGGTGTGGCTGCTAACATTTATCACTAGTTGTAATTTATTTATCATTTATTCACTCTGAAACAGATTTTTGACATTGTTCATAGGCATTATTTTAAAAAAGTTATGCTATTCCCATTAGTGAAGAAAAGCAAGCTGCAAACTGAACCAGAGAAGTGAGATTTTTAGTGTTTTTTATGCTGTATAGACAGATTTGCAGGTCATAGCGAGGCAGTTTTAAGAGTGCTCTGGTTGGTTACCAGGTTGTGGTTAAACAACTGTTGGTTGTTATTGGTCTTAGTGTAAATGGGCTTAACTTTGGCCAATGTTATGATTAGGGAAGTAGCTGGTGTTGATGACTAAATATTCAGCAGAATTTCAGCAGTTTCCTCAAATGTGTTGGCTTTCTGTTTCTTCCTGCCAGTACAACCTCATTTGCACTTTATAGATATTTCCTTTCCGCACTACCAACCTAAATTACATATTTAGGTTTTATGTTTAATAGGTAGATATTTAAAAGCACATGTTTAATCCACAATTCAGTCAACTTCTCTTCAAGATCAAATTGCCAGTATTCCATAAAAATGACTGTAAGTTTTAAATTGTTGTTCATAAGTAGTGTGTCAATGGATACAGTAGCCTGTCATATGGGTTTATTCTCAGATGCAGCCCAGGCCGTGGTGATCACGGTGATCACTGACAGACATACCTCTGATGGACACGGTTGAAACTAATGAAACTGAAGTGATTTAGTGGAAAGCGCATGATTGGAAACAGATTTTTCAGAAGTTCCTTGAAAAAAATTGGACTGATGAAACTAACAGATGAAACTTGGACTGAGGAAACTAGCAAAAGATTGAAAGCAGTTCTTCACTGTCAGCCAGCTGACTTCACAGAGGTTAGAAGTTTAAGAAAAAAATAGACTTGCACAATTCAAGTGGGTTCAAGTCTTACTTTATAAAGAATGATACATGTTCTTAATCCACAAATGAAAGGTAAGATTTGAGCTTTTAAATCAGTTTGCTGATGTTGATGATTGTCTTTTGCTGTTTTAAAAGAGTCCTCCCGCACCTGACAGCTTTGATCAAACCTTCAAGTAAAGGAGTTGCTTTAGCAGGTGTTAAACTCTTTCACCTGTCAAAGTGGGTAGTGAGGAGCTTTAAGGCTCTAAAAATAAGCAGTTGCTTCCTCACTGCCACTCAGGATAGAGGCATTACCAGGTTGCTGCTGGGAATGCTTCAGCAAAGGCAATCAGCTGCAAAATAACACAGTAAACACTGTGTTCCCAGTAATGCCATCTCATGTAGCATGAATCCCAAGACCCATATTACAGACTATCAGAGTCAAATATAGGCAAGGGAGGAAATTATGATAGAAGATAAAATGACATATTTGAACCATCCTGCTCCAGTCCTAAAAATATCATTACAGTATGCCATCTCTAAGATCCAGCAAATCAAAAATAATTTATTTTCCAGTTGGGACTGAAGAGTCAACAGCTGATATCATGCATCATTCACAGTGTTTTTCCATAGAGCACTGCAAAGCAGGACATCTGCTAATTTCAACTCCAAACTCACAAACCAGTGAGACCAACATGTTTGTCTTCATGTGAACATTACCTCTGATGGTGAAAAGTGAACAAACTCTACATGAACACTAGGATACAGAAAAGAATTAGCATGAATCTTTAAAAAACACTTTACTTCCAGTAAGAGCTTACTCTGCTTGCCAAGACCATTATTTCTGAATTTGAAGCAGTAAAATAAATGCAATACCTTTGGCACATTTTCACTGAAGGAACCCAGTGAACTTCTCAGCCGTGCTGACTCAATGAATGGACTGAGTCATGAAGACACGTCCCAACCAGACATGGCTGGTTTTTAGCAGTTTAACACCACAAGTCTAACTGGGAAAATCACCAGAGCACCTGACAAGTCGTCAAAACTTTTCACACAGCATCAGAATGAAGAATATTTCGTCATGTTACCCGCATGAAACTCATGAACATGAAACGATATCAAAATATACACACTCATACAGTGTAAAACTTATAGAGGAACTTACAAGTGAAAGAGGCCAATAAGTAAATGTTAGCATACTCATGTCACAATTATAGCCAATAAACAATATGCATTTTAACATGATTTTAGTCTTAAAGGCATACCACACCCCAAAATAACTTTCACTGTTTCACTGTCCTTAGAACACAATTTAAAAAACTTTAGATGAAAACCTGGAGGTTTTTGACTGTGCCATTGACTGCTAAATAACTTGCCACGGTCCAGAAAAGTATGAAAGACATCCATCTGCCATTAGTGGTTCAACCATAATGTTATGAAGTGAGAGGAATACCGTTTGTACTAAACAAGCCTCCCGGTTTTCATCTAGAATATTTTAAATTGTGTTCTGAGGATCAATTAAGCTTTTATGGGTTTGAAATGACACGGGGGCAAGTGATTAATGATTTTCTACATTTTAATTTTGGGATGTAGTAACCCTTTTCTATCACTGTAAAAAACGGCCATGAATTTAACCGTAAAAAACAGTGAAAATGCTACGGTAAACACCCGTTAAATGGTTCATTCCTGTTAAATTTACAGGAAAACATTGTAAACTGACATTCCCAGACTTCCCTGCATTGCATTTAAAATTTTGTTTGAATTTGATGGTTTTTCTTTAAAATAACTATGTTTCTTCTTAGTTGTTTTGTATCAGTTATGTTTATTAGGGTTGTATGTTACATGTAATGTTGTTAAATTAATGTTTATTGCCCATTTTAGTTTAATAATTCTTACCATGATGGTGTTTAGTGCTTGTGTGAATGACGCTGAGCACATTCTATATGTTTTACTGTTTAAAAGCTACAGTACTTGTGATGAGCGTTGGTTTATCATGTGACTTTCTCATAACCACCTGCATCAGTGTATTTCAAAGGTACAAAATAGAATTCAATATTTTAATAGTTTGGTATATTAACATTATATCAGATATTACGGTTTCTTATTAGAAATTATGGTATTTAACTGTAAATTTAAAAATAAAACCGTAAAACTATTGACAAAGCAAAACATTTTACATTATATTTTTCACAGTTTTATACTAGCAACCACAGCTGCTGTTTTTTACTGTAAGTTTTACGGTTTTCTTTTTACAGTGTACAATATTTTGCTGTAAAAGAAATAAAGGTTTTACCATTATTTAACCCCAGCTGCCGGTATATTACCGTAAAAAAAAACAAAAAACATTTTTTACAGTATATGTGAAGTTATTTTAAGTCCAACTTTACAACTTTGTTGAAGAATTAACTTGCTTTTAAGAAAACATGTTTTCTGGCATCATGCCTCAAATTCTCTTGACTGATCCTAAGCCGTATTAAACCTGCAATAGTCCTTGAATCTGGCGTGAGTATATTTAACTAATGCCAAAAATAAATAGTTTGACAATAAATAAGCAGATCATTCTTCAACATCTCTAAAACAGCTCTGTCATGATTTACCTCATTATCACTGCTATTGTCTGCCAGATAAATACCAACAAATAACACGCAAGTCATCAAGTTTCCAGTTTCAACTGGTTTGGGGCAAGCACGTCAAAACCCTTATTGGGTAATGTCACTTTTCAAACAAGATGATGCTTGAATAGAAAACAATAATCACTACAGCCAAATTCCCAGACATGTAATTCAAGCACAAAACAAATCAATAGAAAAGAAAAAAAGGGTTCTTTGCACAAGCTGCTTAATGAAATTGAGTTGGCATCGCAGAACAGATCTCGGTTTTAATACTTCATGCTTATAAAACCGTCTTAACCCCATTAACAGTGTGCAGCACTAGTTAATAGTGTATTATCAGTGCATAAAGGCAGTTTCAAATACTGCGGAAGCTCGTGAGAACAACAAATGAATCAAGGGTAATAAATTATTTACGTAGGATTTCCATGTCTATAGAGAAATGTGACGTGTTTGTCCTTTGAGGTGTAAAGGATATGCTTTTTTGTTTTTCTCATGAAAGTTTCATGTTTCTATCTCACGCAAAGTGTCCCCTGATTCATTATTCAATGAACTGGACAGGTGATACGTGTTGTCACATGTGCTTTAGGTAAACCTAAATAGTCTCTTATAGCCTGTTACAAAAGAATTTTCCAAGATCATAATTTAGACTTTAGATAGAATTACTTTACAACACAACACATGACAGCTCGTTACACTGAATTGACAGCTCAATGTAAGATACATACATTTTTTCCCATGCTTACTAAAGAGATAAAGCTCGTGGTAACAGCATGAATATGCATATTACCATGCTAGGAATACACTTGTAAAAACAATATATGACATAGAAGTTAACATACATTTATACAAATAAAAATATTTCAAAAAGCGTCAGTTCATTTCGAGAAATCGTTATTTGCTTCTAGTCATTGCATTCCTGTGGAGTATACTGTATTGCCGCCGTCTAGTTTGAGTCACATTCTTGACAGACTTGGCGAAAAAGTTTGTCAACAGAATGTACGACAACAAGTTTGATATCGATGTAAGTGAAATAAATAATCAACAACTGGTCTTAGTGCAGTCGCAGCTCTGGAGCTGTGTAGGTGAAGTCTTTAAAATCGTCCTGGTGGAAAGGAAAAAGACTGTCCTCTATGGGTGTAAGACAGGGCTCCTCTTGAGTGAAGTCAGGGTCAAAATTGTTCACATCCTCAATAGAATCCTACAAAAAAACAAAACAATGGATATTTTTGACTAATATTTACACCTTTTTAATTAATCAGTTATTTAATGTTTATCATAATAAATGCCACCATTTGGTGGAATCGGTAAAGAACAGAATTCATCAACAGCATTTTAATGTACATTTAAAGTATTTATTTTTCACTTACACTGTTTTGTTTTATGTCTATTTATTATATAATATTTAATATAATTGATTTAACATTGTGTGTGTATATATATATACATACATATACTGTATGTAAGTGTGTGTAAACAATGTTAAATAAATTATAAAAA
>JAUMHP010000076.1:7898288-7957940 GCA_032361065.1 Enteromius trimaculatus
TATATATATATATATATAGTGCTTTGACCAATACAGATTGTAGCAAAGCACTGAACATTATCAAATAGGAGAATAAAGGGATAGTAATGTATAATGAGATTAAACTATTTATTTATTAAATGCAGAGACACAGATAAACACTAGACATTAGGTGCCCCATAAAAGATAACATAGACTATTATTATTAATATTAATAAACTAGTTATAATTTGATATGAATGATAATACATTATCTTAACAAATATACAAATAAAAATGAATTTAAAAAAGTAATTAAAATAGATCTCAAATATTCAATATAAATATAATCTATGTCAGTATCAGTCATAAATGGCACAATACAAATATTGCACAATACACAGTGTATAATAGAGAAGAGGAGATGTAGGCTTACTATTCGAGGTGTGAAAGGTGGTGTGATCTCTCGTCTGTTCAGCTTCTCCCAGTCCAGTCCTGTGAAGAACTGGTGTGCAGTGATGGCCTCTTCTCCTCCATCTCTATTCATGCAGCCCAGCCGATCAGCCGGGTCTCTGGTGAGCAGCTGTGTAGAGAATGAACAGAAACCATCATCAACTGGCTTTCAAATGCAGTGTTTGAAAAGTGCACTTGAGCTACAGCATCTTTCAAATAAATGCCACTTGGTGTCTTATGAAAAAACATGACTATATTCTAACTCCAATATATCTTTTAGGAGAAATTTGTCTTATGCGGATAATCTAGAAGTGATGTTTTGTTAAGAATCACTGGAAAAATACAACTTTGTCTTCACTATGGTGTAGAAAGTTTGCTTCACTTAGATCACTGACTTGAGGCCTTGGAAACAGAGTTATTAGGGATTTTACTCCACTAATGCGAGAAGACCTCTACTCAGTTAATCCTTCTACCATGACACAGCTCTTTAACCCTTCATGGGGCACAATGGAGCTTATATAATGAGGCACAAAGGACAGGGACAGGCTGTGATCCTGACATCCTGGGTCTTTAGAGGGATGAAACAGCAGCCCGCAGGCTGTGCTCTCTCCGCAGCATATTAGCCTCGGGTTTACTGGTGCTTACATAGGAACAGCTGGCCAAAATCCTCTCTGCTGCAGTAGCCAAGAAACATGTTCACTTGGAGCTCTTAAAGGAAGCAAGATTAGATTTTTTTCTGGTGAAAAAAGCTGAAGACCCAAGTCATGTTTCAGGCCACTGAGTAGTTTTGTTTTGGCGATGAGTGATCACAACAGAAGAGGAAGAAAGTAGTTTAATGAGACGTCACTGCCAGGAAAGTCACAGATTTCCCAACATAGCCGCCAGTCAATACACTAGTGACCTTAGTGTAAAAGCAGTCTGTCTAGTAAAAGTCAGACAAATGTTCTTGCTATGCAAAACTATGGATTTCCTTAAAGTTTCATTAAAGTCTGTGTCACATCTAGCTTTTATTCTGTAAGTGAGCTACAGTTTTCATTGCTCTGGTTTTAATTTAGCATTTGCACATTGCCAATCAGTCCTGGTCCTTACAGTTTTACACACAATTAATAACATGTACTCATATACAAGGTATAAAATAGAAAGTTCAATTTAAAGATTAAATTCTAGACTAATGCCTCTGTATTTTACAATACAATCGCAAGTTACAATCACACTTTTCTTTTCAACTTTTTATTTTAAATGCATGTAAACAACCTTTGCTTAATCAGCCTTATATTTTTTACTGTAGATCTAGACTCACTCCTCTAAGGATGTCTTCTGCCTCATTGCTGAGCCAAGATGAATAAATGATTTCATCTTTGAGGATGCACTCAAACAGCTCGTCCTCAGTCTCTGCTTCAAACGGAGCGTGGCCCGACAGCATCTCGTAAAGCAGCACACCCAGAGCCCACCAGTCCACTGACACTCCATAGGCGTTCTCCAGGATGATCTGAGACAGACTCAGCATTAAACAGCTATACAGGAAGAGAACATACTCCCACATAATAAGCATCATCTTCTTTTAAATGCTCTTTTAGTGACGCTCACCTCAGGTGCAATATAATCAGGAGTCCCACAGAAGGTATTAGTGAGTTTTCCTTCACATATACCCTCTTTGCACATGCCAAAATCTGCCAGTTTGCAATGGCCATCTCTATCCAGGAGAATATTGTCCAGTTTGAGGTCCCTTTGACAGAAAACACAAAACATTTTGTATTACTGCGCATAAACAAAATGGATGTTTGTGTGTATTTATTATGCATATATTAATACACATGCATAAAGCATTAATTTTGAAAATATTGACATGCATAAACATTCATTTATTTATATTCTTATATTTTATCTAATATATGAATATATTTAATATAAAATCATAGCATGTTTGTCTTAAATATATACATGCATGTATTTGTATTTCTATATACATAATAAATATATACAGTACACACATATATTATGTAAAAAAACTATATATATATATATATTTTGGATGTCATTAATTTAAACATCTTACTACAAAAAAAAAAAAAAATTTAAACATTAATCGTTTGACAGCACTAGTAAGTGATCTAATGTTCTACAAAATTTTATTTAGTTTTATTTAAAATCAAACTGAAGTAACCTGCTGAAATAAAATACAAAAGCATATATCAAAATTATTAAAACAAAGTAAAATTGGAAATCTAAAAATAAAAATGAATTCAACTTATTTAGAATATATATATCATATTTAAATTTTTAATATATTATTTAAATATACAATTTATTTATTTTATATGACTAAATATAGAAATCATATGGATTCTCTTTACTTAATCAGTGTAATTCAGTGTAAATGCTTTAAATAAGCAATATATATTTTATAAATAGACCGAAGGATTTGTTTAATTTTATGAATGACAGGTATTACAAATCATGTGTGCTTAAGCATTAGGTCATCAATAACAAATGAAACAGCCTGTAGTAGCACAAAAATGTAAACAAAATATTGCAAACACATCATGGTAAATAACAAATGGGGTTCACACAGTTCAAATAGTATTGACACACAATGACAAAATGTGTAGCAGTGTACAGCAAATGCTTGCATGCTTGACACAAGGGTGAAGAGTATTCAGCCTCCTGTCATCAGAGACGGAGAAGCAATATTGATCCCGTGGAAAAGAGAGTCACGGAATGTAAACTGGACTAACAGCTTGTTGTGGTTAAAGTTTCCCTAGGAAATCTGCTCTGATTTCATTAGAACACAATTAACAGATGAGACATTGAGAGGTGACCTCGTTACTATGTTGTTAAAGCACGTGACTCTGCCACATTACCTAGTAAACAACAAAGCAAACACTCATTCTATCTCTCACTGCTTCATTCAGTCAGGGCATTGATACATCAGTGTATGGGCAACACTGTTAATGATCTGAGCATTTTTGGAACGTTCACAAAATTATTCTCTTTACTTCAGAATAGTTGAATCAGTCAAATAACAAAATAATTTTCCTTGCATATCTGGAAAGATATTAGCATGTAAGAAAAACATTAACTGCTACGACAATATATACTGTGTTTTCAACATTGATAAAAAATAAGAAATGTTGTTTGAATGGCAAATCAGCATATTAGAGTGATTTCTGAAGGAAATTACATTTTAAGTAGTCTTTTTGTTTCATCTCAAAGGTTGTTCTTGTTTCATGAATCAAGTGAATGGGACAAAGATCTCCTAACTTACTGTACTTTATGCCTAATGAACGAGAACAGAGACATGCAGAGCCTCACGCTCGCAGTGTCAGAGAGTTGGCGCTAGCCTAGCCATCAACCGCAGCCCAAGTCTGCAGCTGGAGAACTGGCAGAAATACTTCAGGCTCTGTGAAAATGTCTCTCTTCTCCCCAACCATTAGTGACGCAACCGCATACTTTCTTCTCTACGTAAAAACAACCCATGTCTCTAGCAATGTTGCAACAAAAATCTTCCACCACCAACTGTTCTGATAAAAAAATCATTGTTTGTTGGCACCGATAGCCTTGTGGTTAGTGTGGTAAAATATAGCACAAAAGTGCTCATGGTCTGATTACAATCTGGAGGGCCTTTGATCCCGATCCCTCCCTTCAACCAGTGCTTGTCTGCATGCTCCCTACTGTTCTGTCAAATAATGGTGAAAGCCCATAAACACAACTTTGAAAAATTAAATGGTTTATCAAGTAAAGTTCACCACAAAAGTGTAAATTTAATGATTATTTATTCATGCCCAGGCAGTCTGTGCAGTGAATGGGTGCCGTCAGAATCAAATTTAAAACAGCTGATAATAACATCACAATAATCCTCGTAACTCCAGTCCATCAAATAATGTGTGGCTCAAATACAAGCCCATAATTCATAATAACACCTCTTTCACAAAAAAAAAAATCACCAACATATTTGTTAAGAAATGTGGACTGTGCTTGATCTGTGTATATTTCTCGCCTGATTCAACTGTAGAAAGCAGTTTGATGAATATTGGACCCTCAAAATGGATTTGTTCATTAGAAAAATACGGCTTTTCAC
The DNA here is from genome assembly GCA_032361065.1 of Enteromius trimaculatus. Taxonomy (NCBI): domain Eukaryota; kingdom Metazoa; phylum Chordata; class Actinopteri; order Cypriniformes; family Cyprinidae; genus Enteromius; species Enteromius trimaculatus. The sequence continues at coordinate 7,902,778 of JAUMHP010000076.1, forward strand.
TTCAGAAGATGGCAATTGATGGACTGGACTGGATATACATGGCTTGCTTGTGGATTATTGTGATGTTTTTTAACTCTCATTCTGACGGCACTCGGACGGTATAAGGGTTGAACATTCTTTATTAAAAGTTAGAATTTTTGTATATAATATACCTTTGTAATATAATATTAATATACCTCAATATACCTTTGATTTAAAAATTGAAAGCAACATATCTCATAAAAATATGTAAAAATATATCTCTGTGCACTATTTTTCCATCCCTTACTGCACGTTTCGCCGCATAGAACTGTCCACTGACTGGCGCTAAAACACAGGTTCAATACATGAACCCTGGCACGTTTTATTACGTTGATATAGGTACGTATTACTGCGTTTTTATTATATGAAAAACCAGGGACTGTTCTTAAAAGTTAACGCTCTATCATGTTGGAAACATGCCCTACACCAAACTCAGTTTTCAAATATCCCAGCATTTAAAATAGTTTTGAAGTCACAGGATATTCTTCAAATAATTGTGCAAAAATTACAATTCATTAATCAAAACTCTGTAAATATGTGTGAAAGGAAAGACTGCCTCTAGTGATCCATTCTTTTGGAAACTGCAGTGATATGTACTTGTTGGTACATATTTCGTGCATCGCTAAAAAGTGCACCCTGGTACGTTTATACCATGAGACCGGGCAGTTGAAACCACATGCACTTTAGCAACAGTGAAACCGTTTGAGAGGTCAATAAACACTCTGCATTTGCAGTTTCTCCAAGCCTCTGGGTAGAACCTGCTGAAGCGAGACCAAAACAGTGATTAACGGTCTGATGTTTTCGAATGAACCCAGTATAGTCCAGTCCTCAGATTAGAGCAGAGCCCGATTACACGGCATTACAGCAGCATCTCACACAGGATGGAGGGTAAGTGAGGTAAAGTGGACAGGAACAGCTTGATGACTCAGAGGTCAACGAATCGTTGTATTGCTGGATTATAAAAGGCCTGTGCTATAGGTGGATCTGAAAAATCTATGCTGAAATGTTGTTATGGGCATAATGAAAATCATTTTTAATATATATTTGGAATAATCTCAGTGCACTTCGTAACAAACAAAGTCAGGTGATAAACAGGCCGCTCTCTCTCTCTCCCTCATGCTCTCTGTTTCCCTGAGTAAACAGCTTATATAATAATAGCTCCACTGCATGCTGGGCAGGGCTGTAACCCTCAGATCAGGTCCTTATCTAAAATGTCCCCACAGTCCTCTTGCACTACAACACTGCCATCTTTCCCAAAACTCTTTATCATTCCCCCCTTAAGCTTCGCTTCACAGAAGTGTTATAATTACACTAAAGTAATTAGCTTTAAAGCCCAATAAAAAGAAAAGGAAAGGAAAGAGTGGTCATAAAAGGTGCCATTTGATTGTAAGAGGACAGGGGTCAGCAGAGTTCGCCGGCATTCCTGTAAAGGTCCAGCGGGAAAGCTCGTAAATGTCACAAGCCTTATTTGAATGGGAAAGCAGTTTGTCAGGTGTGTTTATATTTGGGCTTGGCTCTATTACGGGGTGATCCGAAAGCTTACTCAGGCAGGCAAAGGTCGTGTGATTACAGCCAGGAAGAGCACAATGTCCTGGCATGAAAAAGGAAGACTAAGCCAGGGGCGGAGACTGTCTGTAAAATCTGACTAAGTATGTCAGGACATGCGCAGACAAGATTTCACAAGCATGTCAAAGCAAACATCTGAGGGCCACGGCACTGCAGTGTAAACATCAACAAATTTCGAATACCCTTTCTTTTTAAATTAGGGAAATAAACGTGTTGTAAATTAAACCCGCGAAGAAACCGTTACATCCACAGCTCGCTCAAAAATAATGTACAATGTTAAAATGATCTTCAATAGTCCTCACCTGTAAATGATGCCTTTGGAGTGAAGGAACATAAGCGCTGAAATGATCTCTGCGGCATAAAACCGTCCTCGTGGCTCGTCAAAACGCCTGCACTTCTGGATGTGGAACATGAGGTCACCACCATTCACAAACTCCATGACAAAGAATAACCTCTCCTGAGAAGTTAATAGCACAGGTTAGCATACACATGGAAAAATAAAATATTTTATAAAAGGAATATATTATTGTACTCCTTCCAGCATTTTTGACTACAGTATGTGTACAAAAATGCACTTATGCAGTATAAATTCAAAAGTTTGCGATCAGTGAGATTTTTAATGTTAAGGCTATATCTGTTGGATCAAAAATACAGAAACAAACATTTTATTAAATCATATTTGTGACTTATACATTTTTTTAATATATAAGTTATACCTGTCAAGCAAAGCAGTGCTGCTTCACAGAAAGAAATCATATTTAAAATATTATAATATTTAATATATTTTACTGAAATAACAAAACGTATATTTTTAATTAATGTATTTTAATCAAATAAATACAGCATAAGAAACTACATTAAAACATTTTGAATGACAGTGTACACATTTCTATATATAAAATCAAATATTTATATTTTTTATTTTATATTTTGAAATACGTTAAATGTAGCACTACAATTGAGGTATGTGACATTTTGAAAAAAATATTTTGTCTTTGTTTGCTCAGTAAGGCTCTATTTGTTTGATACAGTAAACATTCACTTTATAAAAAAATATTTGATTATTTGATTATGTCCTTGCTGAATTGAAGCATCACTTTCTCTGTCTCTCTCTCTCTTTATAGAAGTTTATATGGTTTATTATGACACAAACCTTACAATGTGTCCATGGTTTATGAGAAAACTTCCTGTGTCCTTGTAAACCACATGACTTACAAAAAACATACAAAACATCATTTTTGTTGTTGTTATGGTTTGTTTTGGAAATCTAAAAATGCATGTAGTTTTGTGTGGGGGGTATGATTAGAGTAAGGGAATAAACGTTTGCACAGTGTAAAAACTATTATGCTTATGGAGAGTCCTGTAAACCACGTTCTAATATACAGTATATAAGAGAAAGTGAGAGAGAGACAGATTAGGAAGTAGTTTGGTAAAGTTTGAGGTCGGAAGACTTACAATATCATGTGTAAGTCAACAGAAATCTTGCATCACTTCCCTTTAGCTATTCCTCCCACACTTTCACTCTGTCACTCTGGTATGCAGACCATACTTCTCCTCAGCAGGAAGTGAATACTGTTACTCTAAACGAGAGGCTCCATCTGCTGTTTACATTTTGTATTGCAAATATGTCATCACATATTTTGAATATTTTTAATGCTTTCATAAAGGGCAATAATCTTATTTAAACAATCTATAAACACAGATTATAGTATGTATTTTAATGAATAAGTAGCTTCTGATATCACTTCTATGTAACCTTCTTTGTTACTGAATCTGCTACTCAGCTGTCAGATTTTTACTGTCAGGTAACATTCTTATGAAAAATACAATTACTTTCAGTAAAGCCCAAGGCATTCCAGGAATTTAAACACATTTTGTTGGTATGATGTCAAAGGGGTTTTGTCAAACAGCATTGTGTTTCCTGGTTCGGTGAGGGACATTCAAGTGTCTACATTCAACAAACTTTTTCCCCGGTTTGTCAGTCGACATGGAAATCACGGTAACAGGAATCTCTACTGCTAGTCTAGTGTGATTTCTTCTTGGCTCACATTACAGATGTTCTGCCCGATTACACGTAAACAGATCGAACACTGAATTTGTTCACCCCTGACCGACTACGATCAGCATTTGCTTGGGCTGCTTCAGCCGAAGGCTGTTTGAGACACCTTTCTAGATTCTTCTGTTGTCACACAGACTTATATATATATATATACACACAAGAGCGCACAATTAAAACAAGCTGTAATGTCCCGAGCTCAATATTAGCCCAAAAATGTAAATGATTTACTTCTATACATGATATAAAATGCTATTTAGCAGCTTGATGCTGTTTGCGGTTTCTTACCGCAGTCTGAAAGCAGTAGTAGAGCTGTGTAAGAAATGGATGCTGGTGAGCCAGAGTCAGCACTCTCTTCTCAATCATGGTTGCTTCCACATCATCTTCTTGCAGAATGACATCCTTCTTCAGCATTTTTACAGCAAACACTCTGTGGTCACTTTTCAGGCGAGCCAGCATCACCTATGTACACACATATACAATTGTAAAAATAGATGTCTGGTTTATGCTTTTAAAAATACAGGATATTAAATGAGGGTTTTGCAATGAGGCCACAGACTCAGTAAGAATGAAATGCCATCAATGGTACTGTGTTTCTATCATTAAAAATCTGTCAAATAACTGTTGCAATGCTGCAAATAACGTTTCGCCAAAGCAAAAATAGTAATGCACATTGAGCAAATTCCAAAACTTACAAGTTAATACTTTTACAAATAATTGCAACTGTATTAAAAAAATTGTTACATTTCATATAGGGACAATAATGGCTGTTAATCAGTGCTTATACAGCATGAACATATTCTACAATTTTTGCCCAATATCTAAATTTAACTTTCTTACCAACTATTAATTAATAAAGGCAATGTTTTTTATGCATTTACACTGATTAATTTTGACAAATGATATCCTATACTGTCCATTGCTGTCAATTATTGCCATTCCAAAGTGAAATCTCAAAATTATATTACGGAAAAGTGATTCATATGCTATTCCCAAAACTTTGCTGTACAGTGTATGTAGCCATTGGCCCTCTTAGTTGCTCAAAAATAAAATCTTCCGAATAGATTATGCGCAACCTAAATGGGCAAAGAGACAAAAAGCTGCCAAAACTGTATTTGATATAGTTGTTCAAGAAATCAGCAGCTAGACTATCTGTGATTGGCTACACTACAAAACATGCTACTGTAAATGAAAATTCTGATGCTATCCAGAGCACAAGCAGAAAAAAGTACTGGAAAGTTACCAAATATGTATCCTCTAAATGTCCTACTACCACAATTTTAGGAGAACTGCTTATGCTTTCTTTTCACTGTGTGAGAAAATGATTGTGTGGCATCAGAGTGTGAGCACAGTGACATTTGCACGAGTTTCACATTGAACGCACGAGTTGGAAGCCCTGCCAGTTTGTCTCACCTTGCCAAAGCTGCCTTTTCCCAGAACCTGCAAGAAACTGAAGTCTTCTAAACCAACTTTAACTGCATCGTCCTCTGACTCTTCAGAAGAGGGCTGTGCGCCTTTAGAGTTCTGACCCTTTATTCCTGTCATGTGCAGGGAACTCTGTAAAAAAAATAAAAGGCAGATATGTAGGAAAACACAAATGTGGAGAAGTATCTCTCAATCAAAACCAAATATTCCCTCATAAAGTTGTCTTTTTAAAACCATTCTTATGACATTACCTGAGACTTTCTTTTAGAAAGTGTGTTGAGCAATCCAATCTCTGACAATTTGCTGGCCAGCTCAGCACTGTTCACCCCACAGTTAAGTGCTACGTTCTGTTCACAGCGTTTGTGGATGTTCATCTTGCAACCTGGATGAATCCACACCACACAGATGACAACAATGATCCTGGCCCTATTGTGTTTCAAAGTTGAATAAAAACGCGCTTACTCTGGCATTGGAGTCCCTGTTTTACCAGGCCGTAAAGTAAAGATCCACAGTGGTTACAGTATGTGGGAACTTTGTAGTTGTGCTCTCTAAACTTGTGAGGTAAGTTGATGCTAAAGCCCTGTCTTTGGCCCTGTACACAAAATAATATGCATGCGGGAAATTGATCTGCAAGACACAATTTTGTAATGTGCATTTACATACACACTCTTACCTCATTTGCATCTTTCTTCATACGTGTACACTCACTTACAACCAAATCATGACACCTCTTGTGAACCACACAGGCACACACTAGAATTAATGAAGCATAAAAGTAAATGTTCTCAATCATCGTGCATGCAGTTTTTTAACATACGGCGAAATTATTATTCCACGACTATTAGTAAACAAGCTCACCTTGACACTGATAACCCTGCTTTCCAAACACACCCCTGGGGAATGATTATACACTTTCAGTCACTTGGCATAACGCATATTTTGCGAGTCTGATTTGTTGATTGTTTTGTGTGCATGAAGGTGTGTTTTCAGTGCAAGTCTCACCAGATGAAGTTGCTGCAATGGCAGCAAAAAGTAGGCTGGGGAAGGAAGGTTGCCATAAATTTATGTCCATAGACTTGGTGGACCTTTCTTCTCTTCAAAGCCTTTTGCCTTTTTCTTGTAAACTTTTTACGGAGTTTCATTCCATTCACAGCTTCATCTGAAATGCATGGCAACACTCAGTAAGCACAATTATATCACTTACTAAATTAAGCAGAAAGTTAAAACAAAGCATTGTGGGTGAGTACTGGTTTATTTGTTATAATCCTTACACACTTCCAATAGAATAAAACTTAAGAGAGCACTTCTGTATCGTGAAAATACAGCAAAATCTCTGTTAAAACCTGAACAAAATATTCCTTTCATCATTCATCATTCATCAAGAAAAATAGCACACCGGGTTTCATTTATGACAACAATTAACATTCGAATTAATAATCAATAAATCTTCATAGCAGACAAACACAGAAACACATAATCAGTATACTTATATTCAAATTTAATAACCACAGAGAACATAATTGCATGTTAAAATAAACAGATATGTTTAAAAAAAATAATGTAAAAATAACATCTATAGAAATCAGACCATCTAACCATCTGTAAAGGAGCCGGTGAGAGAGATGGAGATATACACACTTCCTTCTGGCTCCAGATTCACCTGCAAGATATATTCAGAAAGATATATTAAGTGACATAACGCTTTAAAAGCTCACTAAAACTACATTAAGTGCTGACAATATGTTAAAATATCAATTTTAACAAAAGCTTCCTAACATTTAGCAGGCCTGGTGTATATGTACAGGTAGGACATACTGTATTTCCTTAACAAACAGGCTAAAAACAATATCTTTTCACTAAGCTGGTAACAATGACATTAAAGGTGACACATTTAGGTAAATGGAAATGTTTTTAGAGTGAAGGATGTGGCTACTATGTGATGTGGTCACAACTTAGCATAAAATAAAAATGAGCATGCGCTCTTATTACTATGAGTGAAAGCTTGTTTGGTCTAATCTATAGCATATTTAACTGCATATATTTAGCTCATCGCACTAACCCTCTAGCACAGTCTTAGTCATACTATCTTGCCATCTAAGTCATTCTCTCAGTTATAATCATTTAGCTGGCTCTGCCATGTGGGAGGAATTCCTGTAACACGAGGCAAGACAAGGAAAGCAGGACGAGCTGGTTCAGGGAGTCAAGTCCACAGCACGCACCACCAAACACAACAAGCACTTCAGGGATCGGAAGGTTTAAGCATTGGCCCAACCACTTCAATAGTATTTAAAAAGCATCAAATGTAAAGAGAACAACCCAGCATGTGACTGTACACTTTTTGTAAAAAAAACAAAAAAACAAAACATATAAAACACACTTTCTAGTAAACTGCACATGACATAGAAATCCTAACAAGATGTCAGTTTAAGCTCTGATAACTACTGAAAGTCATACACGAGGAAAACTTAAGATGCAGAACACAAAAGAGGTTATGAGGGGCAAAGAGAGGAATCTAGCTAGTTTGGTTGAGCTGCATGTCTGCACTAGTGGTACGTGAGTTTGGAAGCACGTTCCCCACAAACAGAGTGAGAGAACCACATTTGCAAAATAACCAGCACATTTTCTGCAACCTGTAATGAAACTGTGACCAAGTAAAATATTCTACAACTCTAATGCCGTCCAAATGAGGCCTAAAGGAAATAATGGTATCATTTTTATTGTCAAATCCCAGTAACTTCGAATAAAAATGTTAATGTGTAATTTTTAAACATGTTTTAGCATGAAACATAACCTTACACACCCTCACCATCAGATTTCAAGACTTCACAAGGACTTGTTTGATCTGATTTAATCACTTGGACTGAAGTAAAAAAGCGGAGAATGAGTATATCAAACCGCATATCCCTGGTTACCCTATAGATGCAAGATGATTTAACGCTTTGAAAGTTTCCGTGCTACATGGTGGGGTGCAGCATGTGGTTTTGAGCACAGCATAGTTATCGCACAAATGAAAGCAACAGGTCCCTTTTACAAGAACCCAGATAGGCCTGTAGTCAGGAAAGACTAAAAGTACAAAGAAAAGAGGCCAATGGTTTCTCCACATCTTTGTTGTTTTGTATTTTGTTTGTAAATGTACATCAAATTGTTTATATAAAAAATTAAAAGATGTGAAATTTGGGGTGGGGGTAGTTGGGAATGCAATATGCAATTCCTCTCCTTCATTTCACACAAACAGAAAAAAAACTAACAAACATTCAAAAACATTTCATGCAGGGTTGCCAGGTTTTCTCTGCAAAACCCGCAGCTTAAAAACAGCCCAATCGCTTTTCAGGGGGATTCCCAAACAAAAGTTCCGCTGTTGCAAAATACACAGGTTCCCCTCATAAATGTTACATCCCAGAGAGTAAATGGCACGTTATTGGGGTCGCTTCAATTCATGGACATCCCGCATAAGAGTGTCAAGTAGTCTAATTTCTGTGCAAAACTGTGGTATTGGCAACACAGATTTCAAGTCAAAAAGGTACATAATTAAAGAAAACACCTGCGCTAAAGGTAACCATAGCTCACTACATTCATAAAACAAAATGTCATGAAATAAATGTATAAATCAATTTAGCCAAATATTGTATCACCAAAGTTTTGATTATATCAACATTTCCACCTCATAAAACCCATCTAATTTTGGCCAGCTGCATTAAGTAGCCACTATGTTAATGGGATAGTTTGCCATTATTAACATTTCTCAACCTCAAGCTGTTGAAATCATGCACGATTTTGGCATTTTGAATAATGTCGCTAACCACAATCACGACAGCCGTTGACTTTAAAGTGAACTGATTAGCAGAGATGTCATTAATGGGTGCACTATCTCTTTAAGACGATCTCTTAAAAACCGGCTAGCAATTAGCCAAATGATATTAAATTCAGATTTTAATTAACCCAGTCCTCTTTTTTCGAAGCAGTCAGTGCAGCCGGTGTGTACACAGCAGAAACTCACCCATCCTTCAAACGTTTGTCTTGTGTTTGACGACGTTATCAATTCCTCAAGCTGGATTCTGTAATTAGCGACAAAATCGTCGTATCCTATAGGAGTGTTACTGAAAACAGCCAGCTCCAGCTCTTTGCCATTTGTGATGTATGGACAAAATTCATCATTGAAGGTCGGATTGTTGGTCTTCGGTTTTGTGGCGGTCTGTCCAACTTTAACATTATCTACATTACAAACGATATAAGGATCCAGCACGATTTTCTTATTAAAAGTGTGACGTTTTGAAGAAGTTGTTGGTTTTAAATCCACAGCCTCGCCGATACGCAGCCTCAGATATCCGTTGAATTTCATGTTGGAGCTCCAATATTTAATATTCGATGCAAAAAAAAAAAACTTCAATGCAATAAATTAAAACAAAATAGTCATATAGTAAAAAATCAGCTAACACCAACTCATAATAACTTCACGAAACAAGTCTTTTTGTAACATAGTCATAACTAAAAGAGCAAACCAGAGAGAGCAGCGCTGTCTGTCGTCCTCTGCAGGAAATCTCTCTCTCTCTCTCTCCCTGTCTCTCTCTCTCTCTCTCTCTATACATGCCTCATTCCGTGTTAGTGCCGTCATCTTGTATAGAAACTATGCAGACAATGCGAGCATAACAAAGACAAAAACCTATGATTAGACACACCTGACGCTGCGCTACTTCCCTTACCAACAGACAACATGGGAATCCATTCATTTTGGATTAATCACTATTAGGGCTAGACTGCAGCATTTTTTGTACTGTACACAACTATTATATATGTGTGTGTGTGTGTATGTATAATAGTTGCCAATCAAAAACCATGAGACTTAATACTGATCTATATGTAACAGGTGCATTAACAGGACAATGCGCGTGTGATAGATTGGCTAATATAAACTTTTCCATGAAAACAGAGCGAAGACAAACTTATGTAGGTTATGATATCCGCTAGAACTAGAGGAAAGTGAAAGAAAAGTCATACTTAAATATAGCAGCTGCTTTGCCACCAGGCTTGCCGTATATGAATCTTAGCAACTAAATGTAATATTTCTTTATAAAATAAAGTAGAATATAACTATAAGTACAATATAACGAATATATTAATTAATGTTTTACATATTATTAACTAATAGATTATATATATTTTCCAAAAGAAAAAAAAAGTATACATTTTATTATTTGATTTGTGACCACGGTGATGCATGAGAAATAAAGATTCAATAATGTGATTGAGCTTTTTAGCTGTCATTTTAAATTTTGGTAATTTTATTATGCGATTTTGTAATTTTAAATGTCATTATTTTTGTTTAAATATTTTTATTTATCCCTTTTATGTTAATTTATTTATTTTAGCACTTATATATTATTTCAAAAGTAGTAGTGCTGCTCTTCTTGTCCAGAAGAGGGCAGTGTTGCGTAACGCTGAATTGTGGCCAGTTTAGGTTTCAAAGTTTCTAAAATGCTCTTCCAGTCCTTACAAATTTATCTGGCTTTGCAAATTCATGCGTTTTATGGAAGATAATCTTGCTAGTTTGCATTTAAAATTATATTTTCATGATTACTAAATCACAGCCATTAGGCCTACTGAATTTTGAAAATAATTAACGAGTGAATTCTAATCATTATTATGGCCAGTCATTCAGTACATCTCTTCCATTAAATATCCTTAAGGTCTAGTTCCAGAGTCTGACCCACCCAAGTAAGTTTAGCCCAGCCGGGCAACTGCATCCCTACATCTTCCACTAACCATCCAGCCCAGCTTGTAAAGTTCCTTCTCTTGTGGTAACTAAAATAATAAAAGCTTATATCTGTGTCAAACAGTGTGTGTATAGATGCACAGTCTATACACAAAGAGCACTAGATGTCACTGCAACTCAAGAAGTGCCCTTAGTTTAAAGATATGACAAAGCTTCAAATGTGCCAAGAACCTAAACATGCCATTTTTATCATATAATGCTTGATAAGCATGTGTGCTCTTCTTATGTACACAATGCAAATACAATCGTTTAAATCAATAAGAGAAAAAAAAAAAAAAAAAAAAAGACATTTAGAAAGCTATACGGCATCTTAATATTTCAGAGAGGCATTGGAGGACAAGGCAGTGTGAAAGATATGACGTGAAACTAACAAACAAACAACAACAAATATGAAAACACAACACCTGCTTTGCCATCACAGTCCTGCAATGTGAATGTCAGCAAGTGGGCTACTGAGTTTCTATATTGGCAGCCAAACGAGTCAGGCCTCAAACTGTGAATAGCACCTCATTCATCATGCTCCATAAAGAACCCCAGGGAACACGTGCACCATAACCACAGGCACAAAAATAGACGCTGCAGATTTACAAAGCCTCTGTCAAACACCTTCATATACATATCCGGGCATATTGATCTGAGGAATCAACTATAGGTTTCGTAAGTGGAATAAGAGCAGACCGTTTAGACGACTCATGCATGCTTTTTTCTTTAATTGTGCCATATGGTGTCAGAAACCAAACCCGATACTAGTCTATACTATTACTTACGACAGGAATTTTCCAGTGTATCCACCTGCAAGCTGCCACCCATTTTGCCTATATAAAACTATACATGCAGTATATATTTTCCTCTTTCTCTCTATTACTATATTCTCTCTCAGCTGGGCTAAAATAATTAATACTACTTGTAAAAACTTGTCTGTTGGATTGCAACCGGCCTGTAATTAACCTTTCTTATGTGGACAATGCAGCTTACACTCACCACCTTCTATTCTGTTCAAGGAGCATGACAGTCATTTCTGTCACACTACAACCTCTTGGCAATGACTCGCAGCATATCACATTAATAGCGAGCCTCTAATTCAAAGTGGTCCCATTTTAAAGTTATCGACCTCTTCTATAAGCTCTTCACCAGGTCACCACAATTCACCTTTGAAGGAAGAAAAACAGCATGTTAAGGGTCCGATTAAGGAAATAATGTGGACACGTGTAACCCAAGCTTCCCGCTGCTCATTCAGATGATTGAGAGTGGGCAATAAAAGCTTCGTCTATTTTCTTTCGGTTATTCCTTCAAGGGCAAATAAGCTTGTGCCTGTGTACTGTATGCATGTGAGAGAGATAGAAAAAGAAAGGTATGATTAAATTAGGAGTTATTATGAGATTTTGTACTCAATCAATATACATATTTTGCAGACGCCAGGAAAGAGGTTCATGTCTTATGGACTTCTGCTTTTAGGACCCACACGTACAAACACAGGCACATACTGTAAGCATGCTGGAAATGGAAACCAGTACTTTAGTGCTGAATTCTGTATCGATATCCATCTCAGTCTGTTTTCAACTTCTAAAGCAAATGCGTAACTCGATTAAATGTATACTTTATGGCCTGTGTTAGCACACAGCCTAGACAATGTATAACTGCACAACTCAAATCCTCCATAGGATTTACCATAATAACTGATGTGGACACTCTTTGCAGGAATGTAAAGCTTTGGACACGCAAGGTCTGCAGGCTGACAGACCTATTTTTTTTTAAGGCTTTACCGTTAGCTACACTTTCCACGCTTGTGAGATGAAGCCATACGCCTGTGACTGTGGAGCACGTGGGAAACATTTGCCCACTAAGCTCTAATTCAGCCCAGCTGTGTGGACACACCACTCTGAGGATGAAGCTTCAGCCACTGCTGAATTGATTCTCACCAGAGGGGAGAAACTGAGAGCGAAACGCAATTTTCTAAACCTGGATCTCAATAAGCCTTTCCAGTGGATCCCCCATCCCACAAGCAGTGCTAATCTTTGTCTGGCCTTGCAGTGAGAGTTGGTGCTTGGTTTAGAGCTCTGCATTGGTTTGTTTTTAATCACATTGCAGATCGGTGCAGTATGGTGACTGATTCAACGATTTGATAAATAGACAATGCATGCTTTATATTAAGGTTAGGTAATGACATAGCTAATTAAACAGTATCTCACCAGCAGGTTTGCTGTATTGAATATCACAAGAGCAGTGAGACCAGAAACATAGTAAATAAGAATAGACCTGCAGTACATGGAAAAACTTGATTTGCTGCAAAGACAGTGTGTTTATGATTATGATAACAAATTGAATTAAAATAAACGGATTCAAATACTATGATAACAAATATAATGTAATTATGCAATATAAAGCAGCACAGTGGACTTTTGTACAGCTGAAATAATGTCTGTGCACACTCTTATGTTAAAAAAGAAGTTCAAATAAACAGGTCAATAAAGTTAATATTGAATAAGTTACATTTTAAGCACAATATTAACAGCTAAATGATTCCAAACAAAGCCACAGCTAAACCGCTGAGCATCCTTTCTGAATGGCTCATTCCTGAATCCTGAATGAATCAATGTTTTTAAGCGAATCGATTCAATGAATGATTCAAAAGATTCACTCGGTCGCCACCTATTGGCGTAACAATGTAATCTGCATAAGGAAACCGAAAAATCCCCACCAGTAAACCAAACAGTGAACGATAGTGACTCGTACATAGACAAGAAGCATTCCCAATAAAGGAGCAATAGCAAGTATATTATATTATTTATATATTATATTAAAATTGTTGTCTTGTATATAAAAAGTTATGTGGACTTTTATTACTGTTTGAAATCTGTATAGAAAAACTTCATTTTCTATGAAAACAAACACATCTAATCACAGTCACCTTTAGTCACAATTTATACCAGGTCTCAAGATATACATCAACTTCACAAAGTAACAGCGGTGTGTTATGAGCCCCAGATGGAAAGGCACATTCCAGTGACAAATTCGTCACCGTTAGGCAGGTAAGCAAGGTGCCTGTTGATTTGTGGTCAGTAAATTTGGCCAGGAGGGCAAGCCTGAGGGTGAAAGGCTATTTCTGGGAAGACTGAGACCTACAGCTGAGGGACATGTCAAAATAATCTACGAGCTTGCTCCAAAATAAATACTATTCTGAGACCTAATGAGAACACATAATCCAAAAAAATATTCAAAATAAACAATATGGATTGAAGCCAAGACTCATTTTCCGCATCTTTATTCACAGCGTGGGCCAGCAGGTTCAGGAAATCTCTCGGAAAGCCATGAGTATTAGTATCCAGGCCTCGACCGGATGCCCCAAAGCTCAGGGTTCAAGCTTCATCCCGTTCTTCCCGAGAGCAGAGGACGGGGAAAATAAAGAAAATATGATGAAGACAGAGCCCAACATCTCCCACCATTTCTTTTGCATTGTTATATATTTTTTTATTAACTTTGTTTGCTGTTATTGAGAGCATACACATATATCTCTATATTTATGTGGCAATCCCCACTCTGTCCTCATAAACTACACATCATCCATGAGCTTTAAGCTTTCACAACACAGCACAGCGTCCCTGAGGGATGTTTTACTCCAGGTCTCGGCAAAGGTAATCCCCGGCCTTAGACAACAAGTAGTCCTCTTACACTGTCCCATTCAGAAACAACCCTCCCGCCCCGGCCTCTCCCTTTTTCCCCACCATCGGCAGGCCAGCTGTCACTGTAAACTGAGCCGGGTGGACCCTCGCGAACAGCTCAGCCTCTGCCCAGCTGCCGCCTTGGGATCTTATCAGCCATGGGACCATGCAGCACAGACAATCTGGACCTGGTTTGTGTTTCAAGGCCATTCAAAATGACCTAAATGACATCAATAACACACTTGTGGTGGAAATAGGTCAAAAAAACAGACTTACGTGTTGAAAACCAGTGCATATCTGCATTTTGTTTTTATTAAAACTAATCTGAGACATAGTTTTATTTAAATGAAAAAAAATTTAAGTTTAATATAAAGTTCAGTAACAGCAGGAGACGAAAAAAAAGGGGTTATGAATTAACAATCATAAGCAACAACACGAACACAGCTCACAAGAACATTTCTTCAAATTCTTTCTTTCTAATGACTATAATAAAAAGATGGACTTTCATTTTAAAATGGGTCACAAATGGCAGTGCACGTTGACAGTAACACAATAACATTTTCCAGAATGTTTTAGTATTAATGCTAGAATAGATTATACCTCCTTTTCTATTAATTAAAATAATTATGCATACTGTGTTCATGACGAAAACTTTATTTATTGTTCCAAAATGTTTTGCATATACATTTATTTTTATATATTTCTATAGAGATATATTTTGTATCCCATGTTTAAAGGAATAGTTCACCCAAAAATTTCAATTCTGTCATCATTTTCTCTCCCTCTCTTTTCTTTGTTCTGCTAAATATAAAAAAATTGAACCAGGCTCTTTTGGGTCACCATTGGGTCAAAGAAATACTATGGGAGTCAGTAGTGAACCAAAACAGTCTGGTTACATACTTTTTTCGTACAGATTTAGAACTACTCAAGGGCAAATGGGAAATTTTTGGGTGAACTATTATAGCGTTACCAATATTGTCTGTGCAAGCTATAATATTTTACAAATGTTTTCATTTTGAGATAATCTGTTACTTCTCACACTTTCTGACTGTAGAACAATAAACAGATAAGAGAGTGAATGTAAATGATGACTAATGTGAGTATTCATCATTTAGGTTGAGAAAATTATAAATTTTCAATTTTATTTGTTTATTTATTTGTAGATATTTTTATCTAACACAGCAACCTATTTCCTTGGATATGATTATTTAAGCTTACCAAGTAATCTGGATACAAAAATGTATCATTGTTAGGTCCAGACGGATTCCCCTAAATGGCAGCAATGTTCTGATGTGACAGGAAATGTATAAAACTCTCAGAGTGAAGTACGGGTCTTCATGCCAGCGATGGAATTCATGACACACCAGAACCTCCAACAGCAGCCTCTTAATTAGAACAAATGCCTTCCCTCCAGGCGTTCTTGCAATAACAGTAGGACTGTAATTAAACTCAATTAGCTCATCAGCTTTAAAGTGGGTTAAGTGATGTTTACTCAACATGGGCTAATTGTGTGGCATATGGTAAGCTTGGTAGATGGAAGTGTAGGGGTGGGTTTGTTGTTGGATAGCTTGGGATAGGTCTGCAGTAAAGCTATTAGGGATTACCTGGGCTGATGGTGGTGGTCCTGACGGCCCCGGAGGGACCTGAGGGTTGAGAATTCAGAATCTGCCCTATACAATCAGCAAGGGGCTGATAGAGATCTCTTCCTTTTGAGAGAGAGAGAAATCTACAATTTCATAAAACTATTTATATTCACTTATTAATAAAATAATAAAAAACTAACCATAAGTTAATAAATATTTGTATGATACTTATACATATTAAAATATATGAAACATTTATTTAAAAAGATATAAAATAAAATGACTAATACATTTGGATATGTTTTTTATGTAATAAAATTAAAAACACATATATAGATCCTATTAAGTGCTCTAATGGCATCATTGGTAAACAAACTGATGTTAAACAATGCATTTCAGTGTCACTGTGGTTGGTTAAGAGTAAAAGGTTGCTATTTTCTATCCAGGGAACAGTGACAGCTGTGGGGCCAACAGTGGTTCCAAGCTCCCCTGCAGCTGTCTTGTATGCCTTGGGTGGAATGACTTGGTGATCCTTCTCTAACTGGACAGATCCGGACCAGCACAACACCTGCTCTTTCTGGCAGAGCACAGGCAGGCCAACCTTGGTATGGAGTTATTGTGCAATAATTCCACAAGACAGGGTGGTTGTGGTTTCTTGTGACACTACATTTGATTACCTTTATCTGTGCATCGTTCAAAAAGAAACCACAGATGAGGGATTCTTCTCCCAGAGTTATAAGGAGCAAAAAAAAAAAGAACAAGGCATTCTGGGAGCCGAGAGAACAATAGGCTGGAATGCCCTCTGTGCTCCTGAATTTGCAACGTTCAGTATTTTTCTGTTTCTGTTAGTCAGCAAATGAATCATATTGTAAATTCTGATGACTGCGGACTATCCAACTAGTGTCTTTTTCCCGTCCCTTATTTCAAAGGCTTTGAAGGCTCTTTGGTCATTGGATTTCTTTTCCATCTTTTCCCTTGACCTAACTGAGCTGATTCATCTCCACGTCTCATTATCCACTATAAGAAGGCCTGGCTTCGGTTAGGTGACCTCTATATGTAGAGTCAGCAGAACAGACTGTGAAGCTTATGGCCTTTAGGCTTCTGATGGGGTCGACAAAGTACAAAGTATCAATAGGTTTCCATTTTGCTGTCCTCGTCCATTTTTTCTTGCAGAAAACTTTATTTGTTGCACTGAAAAATTGTGAAAACGATAGTGAAGGTTTGTTATCGGCAAGTTTGTCGGCGGTTTAGCAACTACTCGTCATTGACAATTGGTTATGCGCTTGTACCTCTATCACAACCTCTCCTTGGAGGATGTAAGTTATTAGTCTCGTTGACAGACAGATATTCTGTATGGCTACCATTCGCAAGGGAGTAAGAGGCTTAGCAACAGCTTTTTTGGGATTCTACCCTTGCCAAGTTTGAGGAAGTATGTGTTTAGAGCATTCATAAGGATTGCCCTCTGGAGCTTACTATCATTGACATGTGGGAATAGAGGGGCTACCATACTGCTGCCCTTCTGAAGGACAACCGAAGGAGTTTGGAGGGAGAGGGAAGAGCAATGAGGAGAAGAAAATGCTGACAGGGTGATGCAGTAAGACGAGAACAGCATGGCACAGTGTAAATGGAGTTGGCACCGTACTGAGAAAGCAAAGAGATTCAAAGTTCTAGATGGCACCATGCTTTGCAGCAGAAGTCAGTAGTCATGGATTAAAGCGTCCAGAACAGCTTCAATACATGCTGTTCAAATAAACACCTGTTAATTGGGATTTGAGAATTCATTAATTGTCTTACTTGACAAATATCAATTACCGCAAACTAGAGAGTTATTGATGTCTAAATGTGTTTTTGTGACAGATGATGAATGAAATAATTGGTGAGGGAGTTAAAAGAAAATAGACAACGGATGAGGAAAGTAGGCCAATGTCCCTTTGGGAAACAAGCATCCTTCAGTTATTCCCTAGACTCAACAAGCAAACAAAGTACAGAAGAAATAACTTTAACAGGATATGAAATCTGGGTTCAATTGTTTAAATAAATCTAATAAGTGTCTTGGGGTCTTGAACATTTTACCAGACAATCCCAGACATAAATGATAAAAACACTGCAACATTTCACAATAAAGCTGATGTTTATTAACTATTAAATACACTATTAGTCATTGTTAATTAATATAGTTCACAGTAGAATAACTAACTAATAATTAAAATATTAATATTTATAAAAATAACCAAAATGTTGTAAAAGTGCTGACAAACGATGCATAAAAAGACAAGTTTTTGTTTGTATAATATATGTTTGGTATTGTATAGATGCACACAGATACAGTATATTTATTTGAAATTGTTTAGATGTATTTACATGTGTAACCCCCCTGGGTCTGCTTCCTACACAACTGGTCTTTGGGTCTTGAACCCAGGTCTCCGGCATGGGAGGCGGGCGCTCTAACAAGGAGACTAAAGGCTATGAGCATCAATCTCTAGAGTGCCTCTTTGAGGTTACCTGCACAGCACCTACTTGCTGGCCTCTGTCTATATTAATTTATACTATATGTATATATATATATATATATATATATATATATACATACTATATATATGTATATATATATACTATATATATATACTTTATATATATATATATATTTTTTTTTTTGGATGCAATTAATTGTTCTTTATTGGTATCAGAATACCTAATATTAAAACACATATATTAAAGTCATATATAAACATAAATGTAAATGTACATAAAAATAAATATTACTTAATATTACTAAAAAGAATTCTTAAACACTGCTAAGGGACCCTACAAGCTTCATGTGAAACCGGGGGGGTTCACCTCATCCAAACCAGACACCAATATAACTGCCAAACAACTGACCTTTGACCTTAAATTACACTAATACTTCCTGTGTTCGTTACAGCACATCTCCTAGCCCAGACTGACTGGAGGGAATTCACGCAGATATACCGCCAGAGGACACATACGAGGGAATACACCAGTGTATATGGAGATGCTGCCATGAAGGTGAGCAAAACTTAATAGGAGATTATCTGTGAGAGGCCATCAGCGTATTGATTTGCTCAGAAGTTTTTTTTCTTCCTCTGTCAGAGCTTCAAGGCTATTTCCAGCTCAACGCGGGCGGCTGTCCTTCCTGGTTTGATCCCCTAGGCAACCGATGTGGTCATTCCTTCCAGAAAATGGAGAGCAGTGTGTAACCAAACACCAACAGGGGCCCCAGAAAAACTAGTGTGTGTGTGTGTGAGTGAGTGGTTAGGTACATTATACTTGAAAATGGGAAAGAAAATCAATTTGAGTTTTTTTAAATAACATATAATTGTTGTATATGTTTAACATTTATCAGTTAATTTATGATAAGCAATTTTTTAATATATAAATTAATGGTATTTTTTTTATATTTAACATAACGTGTAACATTTAAATATAACACATATATATTGTTTTTGTACAATTGTAATCTAATATAATTATTTTCATAAATCAATCAAAATTATGTTAATTGCATTCTGTGTAGTATAACTTACCAACCATATTTACAACCCAAGTAATGCACATAAATTCAATGTTGGATTACAGCCCTTATAAAATTAATATAGTGGCATACTTTCCACAATCTTCACCAGATTCAGTTCTTCAGACTATTTCGTGCACAATCATTTCACCTCCCTATCCATTCCCTCCTGCTCGAGTGTCTTTCATACTCTTTTCCCCCTCCCCACGTTTGCCCTCCTTTTTATTTCCCAACTCTCCCCCTGTATAATTTCCTTTCCACAGGCTTTGTTAGGCACCTTGAAACCTTAGCCGTTTCAAAAAGCAACGTCTCTCAGCAGCAGGTCCTTGCTATAGCATTAGACGCAACTTGATCTGGGCCCTCAAGCAGAGCCTTGTTATTGGATAAATACAGGGTCTCCTGCCATGACCGATCTGTTCTACAGGGGGCACTAGAGGAGAGAAGATTCAAGGATGGCGCAGATAGATACAACTTTTTACGATATTTTGCCAAAAAAGCAGGTTGATAGCTATTCCTATACTTTATCAAAGTGTAATATGTTGACTGTCAGTATAATCTGTAAAAGGGAGGACGAGCATCTCTATAGGAAGCCATCTTACTCAAACAAAGAGGGTATGTAGGCCGGCCCCACATTAGCACACACTCTCTCAAGCTCCATTAGGGACATAATGAAGATACAAATCAATCTAATCCTATTGTGGAGACAGTCCCTCCCACTCATCCACATAATCCCGCTGCAGTGAGGCTGGGTCCTGCTGGAATGCTGTGCTAAAGGAATACAGATCTCTCGCTGAGATAATTAGCATTTCACAGCTCAGAGGACCATGAGTGCTGCCAGCATAATCCACAAAAGATTTCCCAAACACATGCAAAAAATTAGATTTTTAGGTAACATTTAGGTTGTGATTGAAAGGAAAGAGTTGAGGTGACTGATGGGAAGTGATGAACATGAGAGTGACTTTCAGGGGCCGGGTCTTCTCAGCAGGGCTGCAGCAGGTTTGGTCCCACATGTGTTCTGCATAAAGACTATCAAAGGCTGAGACCCCCCCTCCCCTGCGGCACAAGCCCGCCCTGCTGTAAAGAGCCATCAAACGAAAGTGTGACAGACTGAAGGGGCTGTAATGGGTATATGAGGGGCTGGAGAGAGTCCAGACACACATGCACAAATGCAGGTCCGCATGAAGACATAAACTAGAGGTTTTTTTCTCTGTTACAGTCACCGTGTCTCATGCAGGCACACATCGAAATGAGAAAATCTAAAAAAAACAACTGACCTGTTATTCACGGTGCATTTGAACAATCAATCAATGCGCTTGACTGCAAAGGCTGAAACATACGACAAGATTTTTGTCCCTTGATTTACAGTTTGTATACGTTGATACTAGTTGGCGCCAGTCAGAGATTCTGCAGATTTAAGTTGACTTACATTTTAGATACACAAGTGTCAGTTACTTTGTCTTAGTGCTCCACCAATAAAAAAGTGACACCCTGGCCTGAATGACGAATAGGTGAATGATTCAGTGGCTCACTGGTTAGCACAGAGGCCCTGTCCCACAATTCATGAGCACTAACAGTCTTGTGCACGTCCATGTCTCTTAAGTTCACAAGACCGTAGGGCAGGGCTGTCCAAACTCTGTCCTGGAGGGTCGGGTCCTGCAGAGTTTAGCTTTAACTTGCCTCAACACACCTGCCTGGAATTTTCTAGCATGCCTAGTAAGACCTTGTTGCCATCCAACATCCACTCCAGAATTTCATGCAAAAACATACAATTTGTCTTTATTGTGATGCTATATTAAGTTGGAGGTGTTTTACTTTCAATTGATTAAAAATGGATGCTCTTTCAAATGGTTGTGTATCATGAAATGCGTTGATTAGGTGTGATTATGTACATTTCTATATTGCACCTCAATAACGAGACTAAATATGAATACTAAACATCTTCATTTGATTTGCGTTTACTTCGAGTATGGCTTTAGCTGGATTAAGGTGATAACAAAAATGCATGGTCTATTACATGCATTGTCTTTAAAAATGTATATTGTTGTCTATGTAAACATTCTCAGTGGCCTTTTAGGACTGAGTTTGGACACCCCTGCTGTAGGGTGTCCGTTTTTATATTTAATAACTGCCCCCTTTGCAGTTGGTGTGCATTTTTGCCGAGCTTTCTACTTCAGCCTGACCAACCTGATCTCACAGCAATTCGTACGTATTTTACGAGGTGGCTAATTCGTATGAATTTGTACGAATGACCTAAACATAACCCCGCCCCTAAACCTACCCATCACGTGATTTTAGACAAATCGTACGAAATCGTACGAGTGAGGTCGTACGAATTGGCACAAATTTGCCACCTCGTACGAATACATACGAATTGCTAGTGAGACTGTGTTGGCCTGACAGTCAAAGCGGCATTATATGTGTGGACTCAAGGAAGACTTCTAGGTTTTTTTTTGCTATTTGGGACAGGGCCAGACTCGTTTAATTCCTGAATGAATCGTTGGAGTCAATGACTTAATGACTCAGGTAATTTGTCGCCACCTGTTGGTGTTTATGACACAACTTAGAGAAAAAAAATCTACTTGAAATGCATATATTCTAAAAAATATATATTATGTATTTTTATTTATACTGCATGCAGAACTGGAAAAGTATGAGCTTAGCCGTGTAGTCCGGCAGTCGTGTTGGCTCTGCTGTGAGGGATGAGTGGCACACCTGCTGAGTAATCTGTCATTACAGCTGGGGGACAAATCTCAGCTGCCCACACCAATCATCCTCTCCTCTGCCCACCCCTGAACACCCCCAACATTCCTCACACAGCTCTGTTTTCAGACTCTGTGTACGTGTGTGTCACAACACATAGTGTGCTGTCGTTTATGTGGCCATGTTTAATTTAGATTTGGGACTTACGTGAGAGCTGACAATACATATTTGGGTATAAAAACCAACATCATAATTTTTTGAAAGATGACTCTCCAGGCAAGACATTTATCTGATCAAAAATACAGTAATATTGTTAAATACAGAAATATATATACTTCTATTTACAAATAGAATTTGTTGATCCAATGACGTCTTCAGTATCACACGATCCTTCAAAAACACTCGTTGAAACAGTTGTGCTGCTTAACATTTATGTGAAAACTATGAGATGTACAGTAATCATAGTGTGATGTAATACGGTTGGCAAAGACATGAAACCGTTAACCGTTAGTAGACTGCATGTCTGCTCAAGTTAAGGCTGTACCTATAGGCACTGACATGACCACTGATAGATAGAGAGAATAATAGTCTAATAGACAAATGCAAAACCCAGGAGTTATCCTGGAACTACCGTGGAATTTGTAACTTGGTATACCTCACAATACAAATTAAATAATTGTCTGTCAAGTATTTGATGTGTGATTGGTTAAACTTAATTAAGCATAATTACCGTTCCCTACCAAATCATATGACTAAAAGGAGATCACATGATCACTGACTTCCCTTGTAGCTGGCTCTCATCAAAAACGAAAGACTTCCGGTTTCTTTGTCAAGACAAATTGCTGTCAATGCGAACACCTCCTCTTTACGAAGCAGTAGCTTTGAGCTTGTGCTGCTTCGGTGTGAAACTTGATCTAGGAGTTCCCAGCTGAAAGAGACTTTATTCCGGAGGGAAACGGTTGAAAGCATTGAGGATACCTTGTTGAATGGTCTGGGAAAAAGGAAAATAAGTTCAGAACAGGCAAAATTCCAATGAATTTGTGTGATTCCGGTTCCTTAAACATTTACAGCCCAGTACAGACTGTGACTGAATTTTTTGAATATTAAAAACACCCCACGAAAGATAACACGGTCTAACCATGTGACTTACATATCAGTCCTAAAGAGAGAGTTGAGGCACTTGAGGCTCCCTCTGTTAGTGAAGCAAGGGCGTTAGCTAAACTAATAAACATTAAATTATTAATCATGACCTTTTCTAGCCACTCAGATTCCCAAAGGTCCAAAAGGAGGCTGGGCGGAGGCTGAACTTCCTGCTTTGTCGTCATGCTGCTTGGAGAGAGGGTGGGAGCGCACTAAACACTCATCACTGCTGTCCTTCTCTTCTTCCTCTGATGATGAGAGATGGTTTCCTGACAACTGCTCCTTGGTAAAACAAATGAACTGAAAATCTTCTGGGTATCACACCAATTAACCCGAAAAGGGGAAAATGCCTTTGGAATGTTCTCCTGATTGACAGTTAGTGAAGAAATCTGCGTCCCACTGAGGTGAAGTCATTTTCTTACGCTATGCCAACAGCAACAAGAGAAGGATTGCTCGTTGTTTCTCTCTCTCTCTCTCTGTCAGCGCTTGGGGTTTAATTCGGGTTTGAGGAACTACACTGCAAACTCTCACAATCCTCCTGTGTTTTTTTGTTTCTCCCTTAATACACCACATGGTGCCTACTGCCAAGATATGTGTAAGGAAAACATTCGCTCACGCTGCGAAAATCAGATCTCAGCAAATCAGAATATATGAGTCAGAGCACTCAGATACATTTTCTACCACTTATCGATGTGAATAAACTGCATATGACTATATAATATAATGGCTTTCCACTTTTAACGTAAGCTCAAAGATCAATCCTGATCTTCAGCAGTGACTTATAAATTAATTTAGGGGTGTGTGTTTCTAATTATTTTAAAATTGTTTTATGTTTATATAGTTTTGTATCTATTTTTAATAAAAAACTTGTAATTTTAGATTTTTTTTTATTTTTACTTTTTCTTTATTTCATGTATATGTCTATTTTATAAAAAAAATAAATAAATAAATAAAAAAAATATATATACACTGTATATATATATATATTTATGGTTTTAAACTTTTATTTCTCAAAATTCTGAAAGAAGGTATAATTTTGTGTTTTTCGCAAAAATATAAAACAGCACTGTTTTCAGAATGAATTATAATAAATAATTTAAACTTTAAAAGATTTATTTTTGATCAAACAAATGTGGCTTTGATGAGTATGTAAGCATACATCAAAAGCATTTTAAAATGATTATTGAGCCCAAACTTTGCTCTAAAGAACACTGTTTAGTAAAAGAGAAACAGCAACAAAAAAGACACTTCAGCACTGTTAAGGTATAAACCTGTTTATTATTAAAAAATAATAATAATCTAACCACAAACTTTTTTCATTTTGACTGCTTGAAGAACAAGTGTTGTCCCTGTATAATAAACAAAGAGTTGAGTAATGGCAGCTGGCCTGGCCACATCCACGGTTCAAGTTCCAGAATCACACTGTAATATGCTGGGTGATTTATGATGAGCCGATGTAGGTCTCCTGCAGCTGGCTTATAAAAACCTGACAGCAAAAAACATGCCTAAGTAAAGAAAAGAGTGAGTCTGTAGATATATGTGTGTGTGTGTGTGTGTGTGTGTGTGAGTGAGAGAGAGAGAGAGAGAGAGAGAGAGAGAGAAAGAAAGAAAGAAAGAGCGAGAGGCTAAAGTAGTGGAGGCAGAGATAATGGCAAATAGTAATGGCAAGAGAGCACTCACTCCCCATCTCTAATGACCATTTCTCATCCTTCTAGAGAATAATATTGATCACAGACAAATGAGCAGGCCAGATTAAGATTGTCATGAGGACATACATGGAAAAAATAGAACAAGATAAACAACGGCTTTACAAGAGGGATTCTGTGAGCACTGTATTGTATCAGTTATGTGTTTGGGGTTGACGGCATTATCCGTTAAATGATGCAGCAACTATTTTTACAAAAACAACGGCACATGCACCCATAGAAATGTTTTTTTTTTAAAGGGGCGTTATAATTTCCATATCATTACCAATACCAAATGGCATGGTGAAAATATATTGCATACACATGTCAAATACATATTTTCTGAAGAAATTGCAAGTGATGCAAAAGACACTGTCAGAGTGTTATGGGCTGCTTGGTGTTTCTGTAGGTGTTTATAACCAATTTTTCTTGAAACAGTTTATTTTAATCCCTAACTCCAAAGTATGAATAATAGTAGTAATTCTATCTATCTATCTATCTATCTATCTATCTATCTATCTATCTATCTATCTATCTATCTATCTATCTTCGAGTTTATTTGCAAAACCAGATAATAAAACAGATAAAAAATGTTCAAAAAACATGTTTTTATTATGTTATTGTTATTATGTATGTTATTATGTTTTATTAAAATAACCAAACTATAGTTTGATTGAGATTAATTGGAATGCACAATGAAAATGGAATTATCTGTTTTTCCAAATGAACCTTTATATGTATATATACACACACACACACACAGTTGACAACATTTGAAGTGGATCAGAACCTTTCATCAAAGTTATCCTAAAACCTAAATCCAAAACGTTCTTGTCCACTTTAAACGTTGACTGCCATATATATAATAACCTTGAAAAAAAGAAAAGAAAAATTCTGTTTTCCACACAAAAAAATCAGTGCAGCTGTTTTCAACATAGATACGTCACAAGGAAATAAGAGACTTCTGTCAAAAGCATTTTGCAAATCTGCAAACCCTAAACCTTCTAATCACATACAGTAGTCTACATTTCCACTGCCATGTCTCAGAAACCATTTCCAGTCAGTAAGCAGTTGCTGATTTGCTGTTAACAATGGCTGAATTCACAGATGCTACCAAACCAAAAGTCAAATTAAGCAGAACTCTCCTTTAGTCAATATTATCACCGTAGGAGGTTCTGTCAAACAGCACGCCTGCTTTGCTTATGTAAACATGTAGCAGACTGGTGAAGAGTAATCATCTTCATGGGGAGCAGGCACTCATCCATAAATACCTTTAATGTGGGTTGGATCACTACGTGACTGGCAGGAATCAAGACAGATGTGTTTATCATCCCTTCAAAGATCAACATGCAAGTCTGTTATTTAAAGCTACCTATGATAATGTACCTGTTTAATTGGATTAAAATCGTCTTTTTCCCACATCATAACAACCAAAGACCTAATTTGCAAAACGAGAGGCATGGATTATACCAAATATGAGTTCTTTTCTCCAAGTGAGAAGTGGGAAGCCAAGAAAAACACATTTTCTCAAGCGTCTCTTTAACAATAATGACTGATAATGACACGCTTGATGGGGAGATGGAGGATTAAATACCTGTGAAAGGTGGAAAGATGCCAGAGGGTGGGATACATCAACAATACAGCGAAGGGAGCCAACTATGCCAACAGCTAAAACCCTGACGGAGCAGACTTCACACCTGCAAGCTCTCCGCAGCAGCCCCTATGCAAACACTGCAAGCTCAGGGAGAATGAGATAGTCAACAGCTGATAAGATAAGACAAGACATTTCCCACATTGATGGGGCTAGAAGGAAAACTACTGTGCGAGGTTATCAGGTGCTTAATGAATTTCCAGAGGTCTTTCCTCATTAATATACTATACTATTCACTTTATTTCCACCTCGTTCGACTAGTCTTTTTTATTCTGTCTTTTTTAAAGCCTGGATGTCAGCAAAGCGTTAGACTTTCAAATACGGCATAAGACAAAGTCCACTGCTTAAGCTCCCTCACTGAGCAACACTGTTTAGAAGTAATTACCAAAAAACAACAAAACCTCAGAGTGGCCGTTATCCATTGTGAGCTTGTGTGCACACATACTTTGTGTTTGTGTGTGTGTGTATGTGTGTGTGTGTGTGTGTGTGTGTGGGAGTGAGTGAGTGGTAGCAAACTTGATTTATTTGCATATCCAATAACAACAACAACCATGAAATAAAGTATCTAATCAAAAGTATATAATCAATCTTTTCCATTATTATTATTACTAGTACCACCACAACCACCACCGTATTATTCACAATAATATCTTTAATTAATGTATATTTTACAGAACAGTTCAGAGAAAGCATCTTAACTTAAATACTATTGACAATAATATATAATACACAATTAATTAATATTAAAATAAAAGCTCTACAGAGCAAAAATTGGTTATTAAAATCATGGCTGTAAGTCATGCAAGTAAGGTCTGTTTTTGGATATTGATTTATTCAGCATTAAGCTTGTGTGTGTGTGACCCTCCTCTGTTGTTGACAGTACACAAGGTTAAGACACACCCTGGACAGAGAGGCCTGGGAATGGAAGATTTGTTGGCAATACAAAATACTGCAACAGTCATCACAGATGACACACTACAATATACAAGTGACATATTTTTCATTTGAACGTTTTAGCTATATTTGTTGCGATTAGTAACGTCACTGTATTTGACAATGAATGCATGTCATATATCATTACAGTCTTCAAAGGCATAATCTTAAAAGCTTATCTGCGGCTGTTCGTATTCATTGGTGGAATCTGATATGGCTGAACATTATAGGACTGATTAGGTGATTTTCCCTTTCACTGGCTCACAACAATGGGTTTTGTGTTGACCTCTAGCTTCACGCCTTTCTATTTGCAGATAAGACAGTTGAAATTGCATTTAATTATATTTATTAAGAAACAATAAGTGATGACAGACGGCAGGACCCTTGCCAAAAGGTAGCAAGACTCTTAACTTGATATATACGGCGTGCAAGCTTAGCTGTTGATGATTAGCTGCAACAACCTTAAAGGCAATATGACTGCAACAAAAAGCACATTCTTCGAAGCTATGACTTGTCCCACTGTCAGTCATTCTTAAAAGGCTGAAGTCGGTTTTTACCCTCCAGCAGAAAGTGACAACTAGATTACACACATGTATGCCTGCCGCAAAGGCCTAGAGGTCATAACATTAATCTGATGGTATTTACTGGTAGAGGTTGCCTGAAGCATTTGACAAGACAATTATTTCTTTAGAAATCAATTAAGTAGTGGAAAATGTAACGCCTACAAAGCGCCTACGCAATATATTTGATACCAATCAGTGACCCATGGTGGTCATCATCTCCTTGACACCATGATAAAGGTGAAGGAAGCACGAGAGCAGTTTCCGTAGAGGAGCAGCTCACCTTAAATAAGTGTATTTACCCTTGTGGCATTCTAAGTTTCTGTTTATTTCCTTGTCTGTCAGAAGTAACCATTGAACAGGTCCTGAGCACACACTAATGCAAACATACCCCTGCCAATGCACATTCCACACACACTCTTAAAGCTGCGCACACCACGGATGATAACTATATTATCATTATTTAACAACAGACAATGATAATGTTCTGTTTATAATAGGTGAGCTGCTTTTTTTGTAGTCTGCCACTTTAAATGCGTGAGCTTGATTCTGATTGGCTGGTAGTGTATTTGTTGTTCTTCAGGTGTAAAAATCATTCCAATGATGTAGTCTTTGTGTCGTTAGCATTATGGAATTGCCATTTATTTGTGGAATTCAAGTATATTCACACCAAGAATGATAACTAACTATATTAACCCCTTCATCACGATAACGTTTAAGCAAGAACGCATTAGTCGCCTGCTGCTTTAAATTAAACAGAGATGGAATTTGATTGGCTGTTAATGTTTTTATCATTCATCAGCTGGAAACATCTTTCTGGAGGTTATTCCAACAATATGATTTCTTTGTGTTGCTATCACTATTTCACGGTTTTGATCCTTTACACCAAAAACAATAATTAAACCATAATGCTAAAAATATTAGCATTCACAACAACAAATAGTAATGCTTCAGTAACCATGTCTGCCGCTTTAAATGTCGGTTGAATGCAATTTTTGACAGCAATTTTAACCATCATGACGCTCAGTCGTAAACTTGAGATAAGAGATTATTTCTGGTGAAGTGAGGAAGCTGAACTCTGCTCAAACTGTGAAGCAAGTTAAGCATATTTGAAGATGCTGTGCCAAACCTGTCAGAAGAAATAGAAAATGCCTGCGCTGGCTCGTTTTGCTTACATTCCATCCCAAACTCAGCATTACAGTCAAATCAAGGGCATTTTATCCTACGTTTAGCATGCATTGATCTAACAGATAACAGCTCACTGCATGGTGCGAACAAACTGAAAAAAATCCCCTTTGAAAGACTGGTAAAACCAGACATGGGGGAAACTAAAAGACGTGCACAAACAGATGCACAAAGAACATAGACAAACACACGCTCATACAAATGCACACATCAGCTCTCTCACAGTCCATCACCTTCAGAAAAACTATAAAAGGACACCTAACCCGCTTCCTCATATCTTGCTGATATTCCTAAGTCATCATCAATGATAGACTGTCCATCCTTCCTGAAGAAAAGCCTCTATTGTAGCCCGGGCAGGGGCAGGTGCTCAGTGGGAGCCCCCCAGGCCACAGGTTTAGATGTATTGGGAACATATGGAGGGAAGGGTGGAGGTTGCAAAGAGGTTGGGGTGGGTTGCTTCTGTGCAGTTGCAGTGCCACAAAGGATTCATTCATGAGCATTGTCGCACATGTGGAGATGCCACAAGCAATGAAACAGACGCGTGGTGACCATATTTTAGAGAAATAGGGATCCACTTTATACCTTTATATCAAGAACATAAAAAGTTATTCATCAAATGATGATTGTATATTTAAAATAAACGGAGATTTGACATTTTGATTAGTCTGGTATGAATAATATAAATAAAAGAAATTAATAAAATACATTTAAAAATAATAAAATACAATATAATGTAATATTAAATAATGAATTTATAGTGCTGTCAAATGATTAATCGCATCCAAGTTACATATGTGTTTAAATGCTGTTTATTTATTATGTTTATATTAAAACACACACGTACAGTATATATTTTGAAAGTATTTACATGTAAATGCATTTATATATTTATTTTCTTATATTTGATATTATATCTAAATATATGGAATATATAAACATAACATATTTTCATTAAATATATACATGCACGTGCTTGTATTTATATATACTTAATAAATATACACAGTACATACAAAAAAAACTTTTATTTTGTATGCGATTAATTACAATTAATCATAATTAATCATTTGACAATGCTATAATAAATAAACAAACTAAGGATATTTTATGTGACATTTAAAAAAATATAAAGTACATAAAAGCAATGATAAATAAACAACAATACAGATTGCATGAGTTATATAATAAATATCTAGAAAATATAATATATAAATTATAATAACAAATACAAAATTGATGAATCAATCAATCAATCAATCATGAATTTATGATCAAATACTTTGTCTCTCTCTCTTTCTCCCTCTACTTGGTGTATTTTGGCCAATTGACTGAAGCATTGTGATGGATTCGGTTGCATGTGTTTTGGATCATCTGCTGAAGCTCCAGGTATATTGAGGATTTAAATTGGCAGGAAATTCTCTGCTGAATTCCAACACCCAGCCCCCTATGACAAACTTATCCTCCCGCTCTTGCACAAGGATTCAACCAGGAAAATCTTCACAAGCCACCCAAGAAGCCAGTGTCCAGAAACTAACAACGGTAACAAATGGAAACGCAGTAGAAAAGCACGTAAAACATAAATCATGTTAAAAATGAGGAGCGTGCACATATATGCAACTCTGGTGACAATGACTGATTAATGAAACCCTTCATATCAAAACTTCATCAAAACCTGATTAGAGATAACATTATTTTAAAGAGAAATTAGCAAAGTTATGTTTGTAAAGCTATACTTACAGAACATAAAGTGCAAATGACAATGCTTTGATATCCACCAGGTGGGAAAAACTAAATAATCTCTAATGGTTTCTAACAGACAATTTAAAAGTGCTAACAAAAGCCGTGCCCACAACAACAGGCAACACTTCACTTAATCTAAACTAGGAATCTAAGGGATAAAGGCAATAATGTGGCCATTTTACAGCTGTGCACTTATCCTGATGTTTGTAACACAATAACACAGCTTCATGAGCTCTCATCATTACATAGTCCATTCCTGATGGGGATGAAGATAGACATAGCTTACTGCCTTTCCCCAGTGACACGCATGGGCTTTTATAATCACTGACCAGTATAAGTCTGATACCTACGTACCTACGTGCCACCGTCATACCAGAGAGCATGGGAACGCAGGGTTGTGCCCAGAGAGGCTGCCAGGTATTCTGTTTGTGCTGGGTTTAATTTTAGGGATGCAATCACGTCAAACTTCCCTCTGCTTTTGTTAGAGGCTTCTGGGGCCTCCTCTCAGCTGTTGCGGTTGCTGGCTCCCATTCAGACCTTCGGTTTCCAGTAAACAGAAAAAAAGAGTGCAATCAAGAGGCAGATTGTCAGTGCCTGTCTGACAAATGGACAGACATAAACAGTTGGAAGAATCAGTGCTACATTTGAGATTCAGAAAATCTGCTTCTTATACAAACGGCAAAACAATAGATGACTAAATAACTTTGTAAGTAGCTGTTATTACTTTGTTAAAGGTATAGATTTCTAGACAATAATGGTACATCTCTCTGTAATGCATGTAAACATACATGATTAAATTAATAAAAAAAATTCACTGAAGTAGTCTGGAAATATAAAAATGTACTCAAAACTGTGCAAGTTAATGTCAAATAAAGAGTGGTGTTGTTATCCCCGTGCCTCAATATCAACATGTTAATAGTTCGTTTTAACAGCAGTTAAAATACATAAAAAGAATAAAGCAGGCAGTACATTTTGTGTGCGTCTGAGTCATACTTACAGCTGTGGCAAATACAGACAAGTAAAATGGAAAATGTTACAACCCTCCCCATCTGCTCATGATATTTGTATTTTAAACATATGGATGAAAGCTAGCAAAAGCTGGATGCTTTAAATCACTAAACAAGACAATCTGCTTATTCAGATTATACCATCTTCATGATCATCATGACATGAATTTTCTGTTTTCTACTCTAATACTTTATATTTTATTATTATATTATCACTTCTGTAAGGTTATGGCCATGCAATTGTATCATGCATTAGCATATCAATTTGTTTTAAAATGATGCTGTTCTCTTCAAGAAGAGGCGTGTTTTTGGCAACTACTTTGATGAGTGATGACACAAGGAAGCACCAATTTTGGACATTTGAAAATGTGAAATCTCGAGCGTGTACTGTGTACGTGTGGACGAAGCGCAGCCTGCATTACCTTTAGCAGGTACCCGCGTTCCCACTGCACGCTTGATGGACGTTCCCAGCGCAAACATTTGTCTTCACATCCCAGTCGCTCCTCCCCGCAGGGGCAGAGCGGCGAATCAAAATGCGCTCAGGACTTGGACTCCTTTCCAACGTGGGCTGTGGAGTTAAACTTGTGGTGGAACGGGGGACGCCAGATCTTATCCACACCACACAGCGGCCAGATACCTGATCGTGCTTGGATGGAGGGGCGAAACCCGATCGCCTGATGTGCTGCCTGAAACCCAGAGGAGTGACTTATCAGGACGCGCTCAAAATGTCTTCTTCCTCTAGCGAGGTCATTAGTGCCGATGAGATCAAGAGGGAGAATCGTGGGAGTGTCAAGCTGTCAGTGCTGGACCCCGCGGAGTTGCCGATGGAGAATGCCGAACTTTTGGACTGCTCACCGGCCTCCCTGGCCTTCTCCCCCGAGCAGGTCGCATGCGTCTGCGAAGCGCTGTTGCAGGGTGGGAACGTGGAGCGCCTGGCCAGGTTCCTCTGGTCACTACCGCAGAGTGACCTGCTGCGGGGAAACGAGAGCATCCTAAAAGCGCAAGCGATAGTTGCGTTCCACCAGGCCCGCTACCAAGAGCTTTACTGCATTCTTGAGAACCACAGTTTCAGTCCGTCAAACCACCCGTCTCTGCAGGATATGTGGTACAAGGCGCGCTACATCGAAGCGGAAAAGGCGCGGGGCAGACCGCTGGGTGCCGTGGACAAGTATCGCTTACGCAGGAAATACCCGCTGCCTCGGACTATCTGGGACGGAGAGGAGACCGTGTATTGTTTCAAAGAGAGGTCTAGGAACGCGCTGAAGGATATGTACAAGCGGAACCGGTACCCATCTCCAGCCGAGAAACGAAATCTGGCCAAAATGACAGGACTTTCTCTGACGCAGGTCAGCAACTGGTTCAAAAACAGGAGGCAGCGAGACAGAAATCCATCCGAGGCGCAGTCAAAAAGGTAAGCCGCGGTTATATTTAAGTCGTTAATCGAGAGCTGAGAACCTATGAAGGAATGCGCGAGAGCGAATGGAGGACACGTTTCTCCAATGTTTTGAAATACGAAGCTTTGAGCGCTTCGATGAGGTGCAGGTTTGAAGAACGTGGAAACTGTGACGCGATTACTCTTAAAAATAAAGTTTCTTCCCCGGTTCATCAAAGAACCATTTTCTTATTTAAAGCCATTTTGGCTTCTTGAGTTGGTTATGGCACTTTAAAAATTAAAAAGTTCTATGGCACTATATATTGCTTACATCAACCTAGACGATTTTTAACAACACTATTTGGGGAACTGCTTAAAAGTTATTCTTTTCCACATTTTGAATTCGTATCTCAAATCTCTTTTAACGACGTAGACATTTCATAAATTGGCAGATTTCATTAAAAGGGCCACATTAATTGGATAAGCAAAACAAAAGACCCGACAAACATTTTAACAGACATGTTGCTGCTTTCAAATACAACCCCAACAGACCCTGGGTTTACTTTAGATATGATCAGCCATTACATTACCATAGCCATTGTCTATGTTTGTTTCTGGATTTTAAAGCCATTGTCCCACCCAGATAATCAGTCAGAGAGATCTGCACTCAATCTCCTGACGTGGCCAAAATCCTCTTCACAGCTTGAGGCATCTGAGGCAGATAAGCAGCAGCTCTGTATTTGTCAACTTTTGCTTGCATATCGGTCAAACTGCCTTGGAAATAACTCTTAACCATTATGCCCGCAAAAAAAGTTGCTTTTGTCATAAATAATAAATCTTGAGGCTCGTAAATAAGGGAGGTCAGGCGTGTGCGTCAAGAGTAAGCGCTGCTTTGATGTTGCGCAGTCAAACCCTGACAAAGATAATTACTCATTGTTTGAACGAGTATGTCCGTGAACTCCTTACGGGAGCTCTTCGGACCAGAAAAGACCAACGGCTTCTCGTGTCAATAAGATCTTTGTATAGATTCGGCTTGGCTGCTCCAGTCACTCTGAACGATGCACCCGCAGCTGTCAGAGTCTGTAAAGAGACCCACCAAATGCCTCCAAGAGCTCAGATCCTTTCATCTGATTTTTGACCCCCGAGGGCAAGAGGTCCACTTTAGCAATGATGACTGAGATATTTACAGAAAATGATTTTTATTATAGCAGTCTGCTTTTAGAAGCACACAATAGGTTGACTTTAATAGTATTTGTGATTGCAGTATAAAGTTAGACAGTTGTTTTATAAAGCTTAGTGTTTCAACACAAGTGCATATAATTGCTATTAATAACGCAGTCAATGGCATGCCTCGGTACACACTTTCTTCATTGTGAAATTGCAAAGTAATTTTAATTCACTGATTATGAGAAAAACAAATGAACTGAGAAAATGGACAGATTTAAAGTCTGTTGGTAAATTTAGTGAAAATTCTTCAATTAAAATAAATAAATAAATTCATAACACTGAAAATTGTTGACGGCTTTGTAGAGGGAAAAAAGCAGGATCTCACGCTAAACACATTTTTTTTAGCACCGCAGCAACAAATACACCATTTGTCTGTTTCTTAAATTTTTAATTTTTTTTCAGTGAGTCTGACGGCAATCACAGTACAGAAGACGAGTCCAGTAAAGGCCAGGAGGACTTGTCACCACGTCCCCTCTCCAGCGGCTCTTCTAGCTCAGTCGCACACGGAACAGCCCCCCCTACAGTTTACTCGGATGGAGGAACCACCGTTATCCAACAAATTGGAGATGTCAAAATGCCTTCACACATAGCTGGAGGAATGAGCTTTAATGGTGATCTGGCAAGCGTCAATGCTCACTACATCAACGGTGGAGCCTACGTTCAGTCACACAGTAGCAACGCTCTCCTGAATGGACTTGGCGCCACGAATGGCCATTTTTTGACCTTTGATCCCCAGAGGGTCTCCCATCACAGTCAGGAGAGGCTGTTAGGTGGGTCTACTGTGTCTTATGCTCCGTTCTCTATGGGGGTTTCTGAAACTGCCTCTGGAAAGCTGGAGGCCATGCAGACTCTGGTTTCCAATGCTGAAGAGGGAGTCATTTCTTCAGTGGTCTCCTTCGCTTCGGCCCCCTCCACTCCATCCACTACCTCAGGAGGCCTTCATCTCAGCAGTTACAGTGTGGTCAATCTCCCTGGAAGTGAAACCACCATGGGGCTTCCTTCTTTAATGCTACCCCCATCCACAACATCATCCACTCACGGTAGGAGGCCATTTATTAGATATATTTAGTTCTCCCCAAAATCTGAACTGCCATGTTCTTCCAAATATGTATGACTAAGATATTGTGTGCATATAATAAATGTCATTGGGGTTCAGTGTTGTTTTGGACGCCGGATTTTATTGCATGGGCTTTTTTTGGTCAGCATACAGATTTGGAACAACATGAGTGTGAGTTAGTTATTTTGGTTATTTCTTTCTGTGAATTGGGTGTATACATAATGTTTCCCTGACACTTCCAGTTTAAAATGGCTGATTTGCGCCTCTGCGTCTCAAGCATATGTCTTTGAAAATACAATAACAACAATATCTAAAGTAGTCCGAGCACTTCTAGTGAGCTCATGAGAGCCGGAGTAATTACATCATCACTTTGGAGAATACTGTGACCGAACATTTATGTGGTCAAGCTTTGCCAGAAGTGCAAAAGAGCAGAGGTTTTGCAAGAAAGCCTTGTGGGTCACGGGCAGTTGGAGTGCATTGTGGGTGAGAGGCATGTGGGGGTCCAGGTCAACTGGCTAGAGGATCATACCAAACGCAGTCTCTCAACACAGTCCCCACCTCCCCTCCATGGCCCTAACCACTCACTAATGGTTCTTTCCATGAATATTTTATGGCCACATCAATAACAGCAAGGCTAGCTGCATTCTGCTCCTCTCTCGCTCGTCTGTTTTATCCTTTAATATGCAGTTTACGAGCCACATAAAAACAAACCCACCCTTGGCTGAACTTTTGATTTAAAAGGAAAACAGTTGAGCCCAAACGATCCAGCAAGAAAAAGACGATATTAAAATTGTTTAGCCAAAACCCTGTTTCCTTGTGCCCGTAATTTTCAAGGCATTTCAATAAAACATGTCTTCATAAAAACGCAATGTTTGATCTCCAGTGCCTCGCAAATACAAAGAAACAATAGAAATTTCCTTGCAGCACCATTTTGTCTATGAAGTCGAAACTCGCGAGATATGGTTTCAGATTTTTCCTCTGCATAAACCGTACAAGTCAGATGGAAAGAAAATATAGTCCTGACCCCTTCAATACAACAACCCTGTCCCACAAGCAGTGTCTGCGGGAAGCTAAAGAAAACTTGTAGAAAACTTGGTTCTGGTTTCAGAAAGTGAGCGAGTATGAAGTGGTGTGTGTGTGTGTGGGGGGGGGGGTGATTATTTATCAGACATTTGTGCAAGCCTAATGGAAGAAAAGTGTCTGGCCGAAAGCCAGAGGCTGTCACTGCAAGAGACATGTGCCAAGAACCACATTCTAGAGTTACAAGGAAATCATAGCAAGTCTAACCGCAAACAGAAAATGAAAAAGGTGTTTCATTTTACAGTTCGCTAGAAAAGTTCTGAAGAAAAGAGGCAAGAGAGGTACAAAGAGATATTGACCGAAAGAAGAAACAAAAGAAACAGAGGGACAGAAACAGAGGGACAGAAGCAAACCTCTTGAGAGAGCAGCGAAGGAGTCCCATCTGGATAAACAGATCACACCTTAGCGCTCTGTCCTTTCTCTCTCATCCGATCTCAATTGAGTTGTTACAAGCGGCTATGGCCAACCAAAAGAAAAGAACATTGTATTAAACTGGGAAGGGTTGAAGTCCCGGCCAAAGTGTTTAGGGTTACCCTGAAGTACAGCACTATATGCAAGCTGCTCCATCATTTTCATTGGAGTCCGTTTTACCTTCAACTCTTCAGTTTTAAGAGATTAATCAAAATAAAAGTCTCAGCTTTTCTAACGATTTAATTATCATGCTTCTACATAATATAAAACATAAAAAAACATTATCTACCCTTTGTGAGAAAATAGAAAAATTTGTATATTTGAAAATTAGACATATCGAAGCATAGATAAAACATTATTTAATTATTATGTTTATAATAATATGAAACATAATGCATTAACTACCTTTCTGTGAAAATAAAGATTATAAACATACATTTTTGACAGAATTAGATAGACATGCATAAAATAAGTAATTCATCAATGAGATGTTATGTAAAATATAATGCATGTGTAATATTTAACAAATAATATACCTAAGCAGTATCCTTTTCCCTTTTTTCTCACGAACTACTACTTATGGACACTTTTTAGTGTGTGTTTTTTTCAGCTGTTTTATTGACCTCTTTCCATAGTTGAAACACTGATTGAGCTATTACATGAGATTACATATTTCAGTAAGTTGTTTTAACATAGCTTCTGATGTTCAATCTTGTTTATTTAGTGTTATAAAGTTTAGTAAAGTGGAAGAGCAGTTCACATGTTCTCTGTGCTGCAGTTCAGAGCAGACACAGCGTTCAGTTATGCTACATTAAAGAGCTTCAAAACAGACATTCACTCTTAAAAAAAAATATATATATATATATATATATATATAAAACGATATATATCAAAGTTCACATTTATTTTATTCGCATTTATATTTTTTTCATTGCACTGTAACTTCCGACTCAAATTGAGAGTGTGACACGTTGCATGTGTTCAAACATTTATGAAGCTTGCCAGACATGGAGAGCTACCGTTACTGAACTGGATCTTCTTCTTTATCCCCTCTATACAGGCTCTGCTCCTTTGGGAAACGTGGTCAGTGACTCTCCTCAACACTCCAGCCAAACCCTTCTTTACACCCAGACCGTGAAGCAGGAGCCTTTGGATGTGTCTGGAAGCTACACTTACCCTTCTGAAATGCCCCTGGACCAAGGCAGCAACCTGGGTTACACGGCCTCCCTTTTCCTTTCTTCTTCCTCTACCGGGGGTTCCCTTCCCGCTACTGTCACCGCCACGGTCACCTCTGCTCTCTCCGGCACCGAGGTACACCACACTCTGAATCAAGCTGGACGTGGCCTTCAGGACAGTGTAGCCCTGTCTTCAGACTACAGGTCTCAAGATGTTCAGCTGCCCAATAGCCTGCAAGTTGTGTCTAGGGCAGGAGAAGGCCCAGTCAGGGTTATTTGTGGGGATCTGGACCTGGAAGGGAAAGAGCTGGCCAAGCTTCAGACTGTTCAGATGGATGATGTTGGAAGTGACCTATGATGATATCATTAGCAACGAAGAGCTGCATTTCACTGGTTTTGTCGCGCCACATTGTGCCCTTACAGACCCCGTGAGCACAAATCATTTTGAACCCTGATGATGGATATAAAATGCGAACAGTGCCTTCCTGTCCTCAGATATCCCAACTTGCACTAAGAGGGCTGCAGAATGTACCAGGCAATGCACTGACCTTTGAAGATTATTTACATGCACAGTCTTTACTCTCACCTCATAAAAATGGACGAAAAGACCAGTTAAAAAGCACAAATGTGCTCTGAATCAAAAAAGCAGCTTTATAGTGATTGTTTTGTTTTAACCGGATTTTATTGAAGCACAGATGCGTTTTTTGTTGTTGTTGTTGTTGTTTATGGTCTTTTGTATTTAAATTCTTTGAGTGTGACGATGCAAATTCGATAAAGGTTATTTTGTTATGTTGGACTTTTATGTTACAGAATTTTTGATTCAAACCCTCTTTCTACTTTTAAGTATATAATCTTGAGTGCAACTGGTCACATGTGCCTTCTTCATAAACTGTAAATATGCTAGGAAGCTAGTCTAGAAAACAAGCCATTCGTTTGCCTTGATGAGTAACAACTAAAGTAACTAAAGTGGGTTTTTTTTGTTTTTTGTTTTTTTGTGTGACAACTGTTTTACAATGACTTGGACGTGTTTTTAGAGTTAGAAAATGCCTGGTGCTGAATGCTGTGAGCTTTGTAGGGCAAGAGAAATATTCATAAGGTGTGGTCACATTTACAGTAGTTCGGCAAATTTTCATGAGTGAATTACAGTAAGAATTTGAATTCAAATTGGGAATTTTGCATGAGGGAGAAAGATTCCTCGCACCAGGCTCAAGTTAGTCGCTCAAATTTGCTTACCAACACCAAGCTGCTTGGTTTGAAAGCGACTTCTGTTTGAGCAGTGTATAATATACAAATTTGCATCTTTTCAGCCATGAAATTTTGCTTCTGTATGTGACTGCACCTTTACACCAGACATGAGCTCTGTACATACTGCAAGAACCACAAGAAACCTTAAAACGTCAATCCTGCTTGAAAGAAACCTATTTTTCTAAACCCTTCCACCCTATTAAATATTTATATTTGTACATATATAATGAATGATCCGAGGGTTGTCTATGTCACTGATACCGGTGTTTCACATTAGAGTCCTAAGCCTGATAATTCAATAAGTAACGGGAATGACATCACTTTCAATGATTCATCTCTTATTGGAAGCACCAGGTAAGTCAGCGATATGTTTTTAACCAATGGCAGGCGCGATGTCTGTCATCCAAGACTCTATCCATTTAACCAGATCAGGCTACAACTTGGACCCCCTGGATGGCTGGCGGTGATCTCAGACATTACTAATGCATGGACAAACACATATGCAGCATGGTGGAGATCAAGCTTGTGTTCTCACCAGGGGCGTCCTCTGTGATCTCTAGCCAAAGCCTGGCAGCTGAATAAGCCCCTGCTCACTCTTAAAGTGTCATATGGTACCTGTCATGACATTACTCAAAGTAAAGGTCATCCAAAAAGCCAGAGTATATGAGGAGAAGTTACATATCCTTATTAGATTTCCTGAACCGTCCTCACATGATCTAGCAGGAATAGACTTTTGGCTCCAACTCTGTAGCAAAACGCAGGCTCATCATCATTTGGTCGATTATGAAAGGGTGATAAAAGATATATGCTCTCGTCTTAGTACCACTAAACAGCACCGCCTCTGTTCTTCCGTATCTAGATATTATAGTGTATAATGCAATAAGACAGCAGGTAATTCAATTAATGAGACCGCTATTTATGCAAACTTTGATTGCTCATAAAAGTGTGAAAGTAGGAGCCAATGTCAGTTTACTGGCGTGGGAACATTTCCTTCTCTTGATGCACGGTTGTCTACACCGGTCCGTGTGAGTCAGCGCTAATTGAATGGCGCCCAGGTAGGATTTGCTCCCTCGCACAAAGGAGGAGACAAAAAGCACATTGGGTAAAGAATCTATTGTTACCTGCCCAAAGGTGACCCTGTCGCCTAGGGCACCAGATTAGCTGATTGCCAGGTATCAGATGGCGCCTCCTGGAATACTGAAGGGTAAGAAAGCACTATTGTCTGGGGCTTTGAGCAAAGAACTGGTGGGTGCAAGAAGGAGCGACATGTGTGTTTCATGTCCCCTATTTCCCCTTGGCAGACTATATGTCACTGTTCGCTTCATGGGAAGCGGTGTTATGTTGCTTTTTTGTATTATTTAAATACAAAATACGTCACTCCATCTCCTTGTAGCGTGAATGGGACGGTTTATTTGGTGACCTTAAAGCGCTTTCATCCTTTATAACAAAAGGCACAGAAGAGAAGAAAAACACCTCCTTTTAATTCGCTCTCCAGTTTCACCAAAAGAATGTAAAGTACAAGGAATGGTAATTTAGGGTGAATGAAGTCGACCAAATATTACATATGATGAAACGAAAATCAAAATCATAGTTTCTTTAGCGTATAGCAGATATAAGGAAGTAACAAGAGATTCACACTCCGCAAGACAGCAATTTTTAGTGTGTGTATTTAAAAACAAAAAATAAATCCTGAAAAAGACAGCTCATAAAAAAGGAGGAACCCTGCAGAAGTGGGCTTATTAAAGAACCCGACCCCTGACTTTTTCCTGGAGGTTTCAAAGTGTGACATTTAGTGAAGCACAGCAGACTGTGAAGCACATGTAACCGGACACTCGTGCCCACTGTGCCACAGCACTATACACTGTGCTAATGTGAGGTCAAGGGGCAACTGAGTCTGAGTCTGGGACCCACCACTTCTGTACACTCCCTAGTAAATCCAGAGAACAAAAAACTAAGGGAGAAATGTTTTGTTTTGGGTTTTTTTTTAAATACTGAGTCAACATTTTTATTTCAGAGTGTGAAAGTGTTTGCAAGACAGGTCCATTAATCAATCAATGTAAAAACAAACAAACAAAAAAAGTATACATGTTTGTATATATATATATAAAGATAATATAAAAGATAATATAATAAAGATTATCTACATATTTATTAATATTTAAAATATTAATATTTTCATTACAAAAAGAAAAATGACATTTTATTTATTGGTTTTTTTTTTGTTTTTTTTACTTTTGGCAACTTAAAACATCCAAACCAGCAGGGGGCAGTGCTGCATGTCTTCAATGTCAGCATAGTTCATTAAATGTAAGGGATGCTCATAAACCATTTTTAAATGCTATATTGAGAGCTTTCTGGTCTAGGTCTTCTGTGGCTTTGCAAACTTTATCTCAGGAGCAAAATATAGAAATGAATGCCGATGAGGGTTGTGGTAGTGAAAGCAAAGACTTGACACCACCACACATAAAAAAACACAGCTCTCAAAATAAAATACTAGTGAAAAAGAAAAGAAAAGAACTTGTTCTATTACAAGCTCTCGAGCAGACAACATGTGGAGCTACTTCTTGAGGTAAATTTCTGAAATAACTGCACGGAACAGATCATTATCAGTGATGGTTCTGCTTAGAATGAGGAAAAAACAATAACAAAGTGACTGAAAATGATGTTCATATCATGAGATATGCCATACTGAGACCCAGCAAAAAGTTGCTTGTTTATTTATTTTATTTGAGTGTTTGGTGCTTAATAAACATGTGATAAAATATTGTAATATATATATATATAATATAAGTACTGCTTAAATTGTGAATAATACATTTATAATACTGCGATTTGTGAAGACATTGGTTAAAAAAAGCTGGCGTTCACAAACTTTCAACAATGTCTTTCTTTTTTTCTTTTTTTTAAATAACATGTTTTTAGTAGCAACTGGTGATAGAAATAATACCGAAACAAGTTTCATAGAAGTATCTTATTTCATAGGAACATTTTTTAAATAGTAGGCTATGTAATTAATCTGTACTGTCTCCCCAGGAGATGAGAACACACACGCACACACAGTCCTAATGTCCTCTGCTGAGGACACAAGAAAAAAAAATCAATGTCTTTCTTGTACAGTAAATTAAACTAAAAAATAATATACAGATTCTCCTTATCAGGTTTTCATATTTTATCAACTGAGAAGAGGAAGGTGGCCATGCCCCAAATATGTGTCATGTCTGAAAAGTCTGTGATAAAGTCTTAAAGTTGTGCTGTCATATTTCAGCATGCACAATCCCAGAGAAATGCACAAAAACTCATGTAGCTGTTTCCCAGGAGATAACTGCTAAAGCTATAAATAATGACTTTACACAGAATAAACCTTAACGCAAACATTATCCATGAAACATCTACATTATGAATTGAATGTTGGTGTGAAAGCCCATTAGTTTATATTTACAGTTCGTTATTAATTTTAGGAGTTAAGCAAGGGGCATTTCTGACATTTCTGCAGTTGACTCGGAGATTGCTAATTATGGTAGATCAGTAATGTCATAACACAAAGAAAATATACAAAGTATAGCCTAAAGTAAAAGTGTCCCGCTGCTCAATGTTCCTCTTTTTTAAACGCAGATAAATTCACATTGTGATTTAATTAAATGTACAAGTCCTTTAAGCTCCAACCAGAACTTGCAAGTTACTTTTATTTATTTATTAATTTGCCATTTAGTTGTCTGCTCTTTGGATTACTCTGATTTTAATCTTTAATGGCGCTTTAATATAAACTTTCTCAAACTGCTGAAAAATGAGAATAACGTGTTTACGAACGAAATTATTGCTGGTTTATTATAGCGTTTTGCATTTGAGCTTTTTCCTTTAATACGTCTGGAGAGTTATGGACATGATTGAAGCATGCTTTAAGAGAATGACCTCATTGTTATCCAATGTATAGCCTACCGTGATGTCTTTTTGAGGGAAGCAGTTTATGGTGTGTTTACCATTGGTATGTGTGCAGGAGTTAGCGTCGACCTTGCCAACCCTCGCCTTTAGGCCATAAAAGAGCACATCTTGAAATGATCAGGGCCTGAGAACGGGCACGGCCTTTCGATTTCTGAGGTTTAAGGAGGGGGCGCGCCGCAATGTGGTGGAGACATTACGACAACCCGAGCGCCGTCAATCACAGGCCCGTGTGCTGTTACGCTGAAGCTGATACTTGACCCTACCGACGAAGAGACCTAAATGTCGTTAAATTCAACAAAGTCTACAGTCACATACAGCAATGAAAAATTGGTTACGAATTGGAAAACCACCGTTACAAACCCCAAAAACTTAATTTAATCCAATAAAAAATAAAGTGATACATAAGTCAAATTGATAAGACCGAAGATGTTAAATATAGTAGGCCTATACAGACAAATTAATCGTGTAAAAAGAAATAAATGAAAAATAAAATTAGGGATTTTCTAAAAAAAAATAAGTGATGTATTTTAAATACAATAAATCCAGATAATAATTAGTGGTAGATCTTTAGATTTTAAATTTGAAATGTTTTTTGTGTGTGTGTGTGTGTGTGTGCCTTGGGTGATCTCTCGGGACAGATGGATGGGGTAGCTTTCATTAGCTGCTCCTCTCTGACCCTTCAGAGACAGTGGGCAA
The DNA here is from genome assembly GCA_032361065.1 of Enteromius trimaculatus. Taxonomy (NCBI): domain Eukaryota; kingdom Metazoa; phylum Chordata; class Actinopteri; order Cypriniformes; family Cyprinidae; genus Enteromius; species Enteromius trimaculatus. Next base: position 7,947,193 of record JAUMHP010000076.1, read on the forward strand.
AAAGTTGTTTTCACAGGTGTACGGATTGGCTGCTAAAACCGATTAAATCCTCGTTTTATGTCAATGTCTCGAGGCTTGCAAGATCATTTCAGCGCCAGATTGAAGGAACGGTGGAGGCTAGTCCACATTAACGGCCCCATGCGTAAAGAGCGTCTTAAAAATGAACGCCGCGTCTCAAATTAAATTAAAAGAGGTGCTCCATTCTGGGTGAGTGATTGTGAGTTTTGCGTCGCCGTGGTGTCAGGTTGCAGATTTCGACGAAGATAAAGAAACGCGATCTATGCCTTAAAACAGCGTCTGGATGGCAAAGACCTCGACGAACACAGAACTCATTTACTAATGCACCGGTTTTAGATTTCACTGTACAGAGAGACGAGAGAGGACTAGAAAGAAAGAGCTGGGAAGAATGCATTTTTTCCCTGAGCCTATAGAATAGCTACAAATCATTTAAGTGCCACAGGCTATGTTTAATGTTTTTGTCCTAAATACAAAATTAGAAACTAAACATTAAAAGTACCACAGTAGGTTTTAATCTAAATACATTTTTAGCCTAATAAAGTTTGTTTGATTTTGTGGAACTCAAATAAACAGCAGATGTTGAGCACTTGAATTCGGTGATTTATTGATGTTAACTTGGATTTGGATCAGGTTTTCTTGTAAATAAACGCATCACAGTGTTTGTGTAACCATGCAGCGCCATTTCAGAGATTCTACCGGCCTTGCACGTTCGGTCGAACAGTTTGAAAAGCCGGGGGCGCTACTTATCTAGTGACTAGCATTAGGTTATCTTACCAGCTCTAGAGGCTGATTGTTTTTAAAGGGACTCCAAATATCTCTGCGCGCATCTAGACCTTGCGCACAGCGTGTGCCCTTGACAATGGCACAAGCCAGACAGAGTGCAAATAACTGTGTAGCAATCAGCTGCACTTATCTGCTACGCATAATAATTCTAATAATTCATTTTCAACTGAGGAACGTCTTTTCTTATACGTTTAATCAATTAAAAGTTTGACATTATTCACTTACACGGCGCTGTGCATCAAATACTTTTACGACAAAAAAAATCATAAGTGCTAAAAAAGCATGTAATGGCTTTGGGTGCAGTAAGAGCGAACGCTGCCTTCAGACAGTTGCTATAATTGATTAGTATCGAGGTGCCCGGCTCCCTCAGGTAGAACTGGAGACGGGGGATCCAGTTTCAGACCACCGAGTCCCCGTGGGAGGAAATGGAAGCAGAGTTTTCTCCGCACTGCTGCTGGGGATAGGGCAGCTGAAGAGCCAATCAGCAGTCGCGCAGTGCTCTTTTAGCGCGACATGAGTCGATAGTGAGCAAACTGTCTTCAACAAACACCCAAAACTTCACGGCGCGCGCAGAGGACGTCTCCAACCCCAAAAATCTTGTCAAGCGATCTAATCGCTCTCATTAAACGAAGGCAAACGGGGTGTCTCCCATTCCGCTTCCTTCACAGCATCTAGAGGAGAGCGGTCTGGTAGCGGGAGTCAGACGTCATGTCAATGTTGCCTTCCTTCGGGTTTACTCAGGAGCAAGTCGCGTGTGTGTGTGAGGTGCTGCAACAAGGGGGGAACCTTGAGCGTCTCGGCCGCTTTCTGTGGTCTCTTCCGGCCTGCGACCATCTCCACAAGAACGAGAGCGTCCTCAAAGCCAAGGCTGTCGTCGCCTTTCACCGTGGAAACTTTAGGGAACTTTATAAGATACTAGAGAGTCACCAGTTCTCTCCGCACAACCACCCGAAGCTGCAGCAGCTGTGGCTTAAGGCCCATTACGTTGAGGCTGAAAAGCTGAGGGGGCGACCGCTGGGAGCGGTGGGGAAATATCGCGTGCGGAGGAAATTTCCTCTGCCACGCACAATATGGGACGGCGAGGAGACCAGCTACTGTTTTAAGGAGAAATCCCGCGGTGTGCTGCGGGAGTGGTACACGCACAACCCTTATCCATCTCCTCGGGAAAAGAGGGAGCTGGCCGAGGCCACAGGGCTGACCACAACACAAGTGAGCAACTGGTTTAAAAACAGACGACAGAGGGATCGCGCAGCGGAGGCAAAAGAAAGGTAAGCTCAATAAAAATGCGCTTTTACAACCCAGTTCAGCTGCTCATGTTGATAATGCTATTGTTGACATATTTACTTGGATTCCAAGTGCGCTGCTTTATTTTAGAAAAAACAAAACAGATATCAGCATCACAATAAAAGCATATAATTGTTATATATTTATGTCCTGTAGCTTTTAATTATTAGTGTGATCGGTTGTGTTTTACGCAATTAATTTGTTACCAGATGGATCACCTATTTTTTATATAGTCAGAATAAAGAGAATTCCAGTGAAGCCATGCTAAAGATAAACACCGATATTTTTAGATAATTTCATTTAAAAAGATCCATTTTATAGCCATTTGGTCGTTTATTATTAAATACAAATTATGAAATAAATCAGAATTTGAATGCGTGAGAAGTTATAGTAATAGATTCGAGAAAACTAAGACTGTATATTTTACACAGCATATTTGATCTGAAATATAAAGTTAACCCTATTCTCATTATTTTTGACAGGGAGAACAGCGAGAACAGCAACACTGGCGCTAACAAACAGAACCAGCTGTCACCGCTGGACGGCGGGAAGTCCCTGATGTCAAGCTCGGAGGACGAATTCTCGCCCCCGCAGAGTCCTGACCAGAACTCCGTGCTCCTGCTCCAGGGTAACATGAGCCACCCCGGCGCGTCCGCGTACTCCATGACCGGCCTCGGCGCCGCGCAGTCGGTACACGGCATGCAAGGACACCCACATCAGCTTCAGGATTCATTACTGGGACCTTTAACTTCAAGCCTAGTGGACCTCGGTTCTTAAGTGATTACGACTGAGCTTTTATTTATTTTTGTTTATTTTGTACCAAATATAGACTGAGATCTGCCACTTTTACTGTATATATATATATATATATAAGGGGAAAGAACAGTATACAATCTAAGTAAAACTCCTTAATTTTTCTCTGGTTTTCAGAGAAATACTCAGTGGTACGCTTTACCGTGGTAGACTGTTACGGACTGACATTTGCCAAGTCGTTAAACTGGTCAGAAAACAAACCAAAAGCAGTAAATAAAACGATTCTTTTCTTCAAACTAGTAAGACGTTCGTCTACATTTCATCATTCTGTTTTGCACCAATAAAATCCTAAGATGAATTAGTGGAAAACTCATATTGTATATTTCTGTCATACAATTTCGGGATGGTAATTTTCGCATGAATCTGTTTGACAAAGGTATGGTGAAGAAAGGAAGAAAAAAAAAAATATATATATATATATTTACAGATAAAGCGTCAGCTCTTTGTATTATAACCTGTTAATAGTTCAGAATATAATTGGCTACACCACTACATTTAAAATAAAAAGTAATGCTAATTTTATTTAAAGGTAAAAATAACACAATGGAGTATTCACTATCAGACAAAAATATCCTCGCTCATCATCTACTCTACAAAAGCACATATATTTATTACACAAAATAAATGCAATTATTTCCTAAATCTTATTGGCAGTCATTGTATAATAAAACTATCGTGTTTTTTCCCCGCTTCACTGTTCATCCCAGATCAAACTTAAATCGAATACCAAACAATTAGTTGTTAAATTTCTTAGTTTGCGTAGATACAGACCAATACAAATTATTATATAACTAATAACGAATTATTAAAATGTAGGCTACAAAAACCAAAATAAATAATAGAAAAAATATTACCCATTGCATGACGCTATACATTTAAATTAACATAATAACAGCCCTTCTTCTTATAGGCTAATTCATGCAGCTCATCAGGCTATATAATGTACCCATGTCACAAACGTCCTCTTAATAATGTGGGTCAACAAAAAGCGGGGAGTTGTTGATTTTGCTTTAGCCTCAGGAGGCGCGTGTTGCTTTTGTGGTCGCAGTGCATCGTTAGGTTTGTAGTGGGGTGTTTACTTTGCGCTCTCCCAATGTTTGTTCTGGTGGTTCTGGGCCAAAGAGAAGACATACCAGCTGCGGGAGGCAAACTCACGTGGCTTCATTCATAAGTTTCTTTTGAGCAAAAACGCAAACATGGATTTGGGGCCAGCTGACTGATGTTCGTGTTATCTCATGGTCTTCAGACAACAACAACAACAAAAACAACATTAATAGCCTACTAGTAAAAATACAATTTATAAATGTCATTCACTTATTGAAACCTTAAAGAATAATTTGGCATTGCCCAGTGTTGGCTGATTTAAAATGTGGTCGGATCAAAGAATTTACAAGGACCCCTGATCGTTAGGCCAGCTAAATGTTGAGTAACCAGGCAGCGTCCCACCCATCTTCCCCGCGCGCATGTCAAGGTAATTGTTTTTAACAGAGAGTACCGAGGATTTCCGGTCGCTAATCGGGACCAGTTGCTCGCGCAAGTTTCGCATTGTAGAGCACTGGAGGCCCAGAACCGCCCATAGAGGGGCAACCTCAGTTCTGCCCCAAGGGTATCAAAACGTGCAATTCTGACGTTGAATGCAACATTTGATGACAGCCTTGCGGGTACCATTTTTTCGTGCAAAATCTACGTGCTAAATAAATTCCCTTTATTTTGTTTTAATTAGCCTAATTAGATTACTCAGAATTTGTCAAATGTATGCTCTATTTCGTATTTATACATTTTTTTTAATAAAATTAATTAGTTACTAGTTTAGAGAAAATGTAAACGTGGTAGTCTATAAGTAGTAGCAGCGTTAAACAATTATTAGGTCTACGTCAGTTAATAAATGCTCAAAACCTATTGATATTTAAATGTGGTTTATATAAGAACATATATTTGTGGATATTTAAATATGTGACAATACATCTACACAACATATAAAAGATATGCCTTGTGCTCTTCACATTTTCTAAAAGTTTACGCAGAAAATAAAACTAAATAAATGATTTACCCATCCTCATTTTGAACTTTCTTCTGTGAAACACATGAAATAATATATTTTAAAACCACTCCAATGAAAGCCATTTAATCTAATGTAATTTACGACCTCAAAAGTCTTCTTAATATCTTCTTTTGTGTTCTACAGAAGAAAGTCATATAGGTTTTTTATGACTTAAGAGTGAGTCGATAATGATAGAATTCTCCATTTCTGGGTGATCCCTACTATAAATGTTAAATATTGAATACTGAACTCAAACAGAAAAAGAGGAATCCAAATATAGGTGCACTGTCCAGCTTTATTCAGTATGCCACAACTATTTAAAGTCAAGCACAAAAAGTAAAATATTAATAATAACAGTAAATGAAAACGTAAGAAGATTTGCTGTTGTTTTGTCACCACCCAAAATGCGGGCAGGTTAGGAAAGAGTGTCTGGAGCTCTAGTGGGCCAAAGCTGCTTTTTAAAGGGTTCAGGTTTCCAGTCCCTCATTCCCTGTTGGAGCATGAGCTCTACAGCACTGTAGACCAAGGTGAGCACACAAAGCAGAGGCCTGTGCTGAACGTGAATGAGACAAATAGAGTGTTCCTCATGTGGGAAGAAAAGGGTTCGGCTGTAATGTGAGCAGCCTTTGCGGGGTTTAGGAGGGGGAATGACTGAGTGCCATTTTCTTCACAGATAATAGTTGAGACTTTTGGGAGTTGTTAAGGGGGGTAAAGGGAGAACAGGTGGGCTTCATGGCTCCCTGCCCTTCTCTGTATTACCTTTTGTCACCTGAGCTCAGGTCATCCCTCGCCTCGAGGTTCGGCTCAGTGAGGCATCATGGGATTACAGGACGGGACAAACAAACAACAAGACAAAACCTCTGGAACCTGTACAGCCTGGAAAGTTTTGGAGAAATCTGTGTGATCGCGGCACACAAATGACAAATTAACAAACAGATGGTTGAGAAAAGATAGACATAAACTGTTTAAATGAACTTTAGAATTTAGAAGATTAAGACGGTTCTGTGTCGGAGGCAAATGTTAGTTTGTGTTAACAGCTTATAATAAATCACTGGAACGCCGAGGAACGGTTGGGCATTCGCAATAACATGCGAAAGTAGTTTTCCATATGCTTGTGTTGTCAAAGAATATGGCCTCGGAGAGGTGCTGAGAATCCCTTATTGACTGTAGTGGACTCTGAAAACTTAATGGAGCATTCGTTACAACTCACTGAAGCATAAATCAAAGAAGATTAAATAATATTCATAAATAATATTCTACTTTCAGTTGCACTTCAAATTACACATTTAAGAATTGAGTAATACTTGTTAACGCTTACTATTTGGATGTAGGATTAGGGTTTGGTTTAGGGTTAGTTGCAAGTAATTATGCATTATTTACTGTTATTACTACAGCAAGTACTCGTGTGACAAGAGCATTTAAGTAAACTGCTACCCTATTTTATTCCATTATTAAAGTCCAAAACAATTTTTGTTATTAAGTCCAAACCTGACTTTCTTTAAAAGAAGATATTTTTACACTCTCAGAAATAAAGGTACAAAAGCTGTCACTGGGGTGGTAACTTTTCAAAAGGTCCATTTTGGTACCTTATAGTTACACATTAGTCCTTCATTTTTTAATATTTAATATTTGAATACTTAACATTTAATTTAAATATTTGAACCTAATAGGTACAAAAGTGTACCTTGTGAAAATGCTCTGCTGCAGTGACAACTTTTGTACCTTTATTTCTGAGAGGTGTACAAGGAAAGTCAACAGAGTCTAAAAAGACACTGTATAGACTAAGAAATAAAAAATAGCAATAAATTGAAATACCTTTTAATGTGTTTCACAGACGAAAAGTCATACAGGTCTGGAATTACTTAACTTTTGGGTCACCTATTATTTTTTACTCATTTGGCAATAATTCTTTATTTATTAAACATTTTTGATTTGGAACTTTTTAGAGAAGAGCCCAAGATCAGCCCTTAAAAAAACACACACGCAAAAAATAACTTTGTATTAAAATTAATGTACAGCTTTTAAAAGATTTTTGTTTAGTTTTGGTTTTGTTCGTTCTTTCAGAACAGACTAAACAAAAGAATAAAGCTAGACGAACGGGCCAAATGCAGTACGCTGTATGTATCACCTTACAGGAAGTTGATTAATAGCATCACCACAGTGACTGTGCGTTTCCCTGACCAGCATTGTGTTCCAGACTTCAACGTTTATATTAACAATACTATTTTAATTACTGTAATTATCTGATGTAGGAAGGTCTGAAAAAAAACATAATCAGAGCTTTAGACTATGGCACCTTCACAGGGGGTCACGTGGTACAATACAGGGAACTAATTTTCAATGTAGGAGGTCAAAAAAAAGGCATCGCTCGTGAACAAACAAATGCCACGTTCCCCAAGCACTCAAGCAAACACGCGTCATAAAAGGCGGACTAAAGCCTGTGTTGCACACCTGCCTGTGCGTCATCTCTCTACAGCAGAATTACAGCTGATCTCAGATGAGCTTCCTCTCTGGGGAAGTTTTTGTCTTTTATAGATTTGTCAAAATGACAGCAATATTAGTCCATCAATTTGGCACTACTTCACGCTTTCATCTGTAAAAAGTCGAGGGTCACACGCTTTCCCAGCGCCCTCGATGGTCATGGTCTGCTCTGCGGAGCTGGGTAACGGATTACTTCCAAACGGTCACAGAGGCTCAGGTTTCAAAGCCAAGCCTCACTGATAAACGAGTGGAGGCAGTTGTCACCCAGGCAGGGAGTCCTCCATCAGCAGCGTCTGAAGAGTAAGAGGGCAGGGGTTTTTCACAGACTCGCTGCGAGCCTGGCGTCAGCCGCTCCAGGGTTCAGAGAGCAGGTATTTAGGGGTGATGACCATGGAGCAGCCGACGTGTAGAATGCACAGCCTCATATAAACGTGTGCGCACACAGTCACTTTCACACATACAGATCTCACCCATTCTGTTCCTTGTGCTTTCAAGACTAGGAGCCCTGGCTTACTTTGTACAGAAAAGTTGAGCGTACTTCAAAAAAAGAAAGGGAAAAAAAAAAAAATTGCATAGTTGCTAAATACAGATAATAAACAGGCAGAAAGGGAGGAATAATCTAGAAATTATAATATGCAAACCACTGTTTAAAAGTTTGGGGCCAGCAAATTCATTAAAAGTGACAATGAAGGCATTTATAACACTACAAAAATATCAATTTCAAATAAATTATATTCTTTTTAACTCACAAAAATATTACACAAAATATCATGTGACACTGAAGTAACGGCTGCTGAAAATTCTAATTTATCAATAAAAAATAAAATAAATTTTAAACTAATAGTATTTCACATTTACTGTTTTTAATGTATTTTGATCAAATAAATGCAGCTTTGGCGTGCAGGAGATTTTAAAGAGCAAAAACATTTACTTATTAATTCATTTATAATAAATAATGTCATATTAAATGTAATTTAATAACAGCATTAAATTGTACATTTTTACAATTTTACATTTTATTAAACATTAAATTTTTTCAGTAAATCTCAAAATAAATATACATTTTTATTTTGTACATTTTATCATTGTGAGTTTTAAATGACTGATTTTACTTTAATTATTTTTTTTATATATTTAACTACATAGTATAGACTTTCAGTGTAAATCTTTTTATATATATATATATAAATGCCATTTATCTGTAGTGAGCCATAACATGAAAAGAACTGAGTAATTGTGGGTTGCTAGTTGAAGTGATAAGAAAAGCAGCGTGTAGATACCGATCTCACTGAGGTGAGGGAGAATAACTGTTTGTTTACACACATATTCTGAAGCTCTAAACCCAAGCAAACCCAGCTATCGTTTCCCACTGGACATTTCCACACTGGGTTTTGTAAGTAGACTTGACAAACACAGAAAGGAGATCCTTCCTGTGGAGTGCAGAGGTGAAGACACGCACAATTACAGAGGTGAAGAGGGGCATTGTGGGAGGAGACTCACAGGTGACCAGCGCTGACAGACACCCTGTCATAACATCTTGATCTGCCTCCAAGAGAGAAGGTCAATCATTTTTTAATTTGCACTGAATTTGAAGTGATAGTTTTTTTTTTGGACTCCACTGAGTTTCACTGTATTGACAAAAATAGTTCTTTCAACATTCTTTCAAACATTTGTGTGTGTGTGTGTGTGTGTTTTAAAGGAAGAAGGCAAACTGGTTCTGAACGGCATGACAGTAAGTAATGATGACAGAATTTACATTTTTAGGTAAGTTAACACATTAAAATATCATCTAGCTTCTTGCTAGTCTATGCACATTAGTTTCATCTGCAACAACACTGCTGAGCTTGACCTGATGCTTTATATATATATATATATATATATATTGTTAATACAGCATGAGCGATATACATTTTGGGGCCGACTGAGCACTGAGCAAAACTGGAGGGGGCCTGAACGAGCCCCCCGATCTCAGCTCAAAGAGAGAGTCGTTTGTTCACTGATGGCTAAGTGACTGGCCAGGTAACTCGAGCTCCTTCTCCCTTCCTCCCCTCCCCTCGCTCAGTGTAACGGGCACTGATAAAACCCTGGATGTTCCCTCAAACATTTCAGGAAATGAAAGTTTGAAACATGATCCGGCTGCGCCAACATCTCCTGCTCCGAGACAAAAGAGTCTCACAAACCTGGCGGATACTATTCACCTAGCAGATGATGGAGGGAAGAGTGAGATGAAGAAAAAAAAGAGAAGGATGCCAGAGAGGTGACTCAGGGAGAAGGTGGCAAAGTGAAGAAGAAAACGCTATGCATTTAGACGTCTTCATGCAGTAAAAGTCAAATACTTTAGCGGTCACACGTTCGCAAAAGCAAGCGTCTTTGTCTTTCTCAGCTGTCCCGTTTCCCACTGCTTGGAATGTTTAGTGCCGTCTGTCACTGCTCCTTGCAGAGCTGGTCATGCTTCAGCGAAGCTTATCGTGAGAGTTAAATGAGTGACAAAACATAAACTCATAAGGTGAGACAAACTTTGATGTCCTCCGCGTCTCAGACAAGCCTGGACGGCTCTGTGAGAGAAATAAAATAATTTGCAATCCTGCATCGTCTCTGCAGTGCATGCTAGACATGATGGTATCTTTATAGTTCTGTATTCTACATGCCAGTATTCTCTACCTCGGAAGATGGTTAAGTATTACAAAGTTATGAATTCTTCCTTTTAATGTGAAGCTTGTAACAAAATATTTGGCCTGATGGCCCAGTGTCTCCATAAATATTCTGTACATAGTAAATAAGTTCGTGGGTGACCTGTTAAAACACTTAAGCCACACATCATATCCACTAGAGTTAAAAAGTTTGCGTTAGTAACTTCAGGTTGTTAAATATAAAAAAGAAAAGAAAAGAAAGTATTGTATGCTCACCAAGGCAGCATTTTTTGCTCAAAAACAAAGTAAAATAGTGATACAAGTGAAATATAATATAAGCTGAATTTGCAGCAGCATTACTGCAGTCTTTAGTATCACATGATCATTCAGAAATTATAATCATATTGATTTGCTTCTCATGAAACATTTCCTATTTTTACGAATGATGCTGCCTAATATTTTTGTGCAAAGTGTTAAATTAGTCTATTCTTTGAGCAATAGAAAGTTGTAACAGTGTGTATCTTACATTTTTTAAATCTTGTTACACCATAAAACTGTTACTTTTTTAATTTAATGCATTCCTGCTGAAAAGTAGTAATTTATTGCCAAATGTATACAAAGACACACACACACACACACACACACATGTTGGTTTTTGTGATTTATGAGGACTCTCCATAGGCGTAATGGTTTTTATA
>JAUMHP010000076.1:7964897-7976971 GCA_032361065.1 Enteromius trimaculatus
TATGCAATCAAAATGGATGGAAATTCTACATGCAATTAAAATACATAAATCCTATGAATTGGGCCTAAATATTTTTTGAGTGTATGTGATATCTATTAGACCATTAGTTTATAAGTGTGTGTTTACATATAATCCTTACTCGCGCCATAGGGATGCTTGCTTTGATGCATCACATCACCCAGCCTCATAAAGACATTTTAGTAGTTACAATTGGCTGTTTATTGTTTAAAACTTGCAAAAATAATTTAAGACGAGATAAGAATGAACCCATGCAGAGAAAGTGATAGCATTGTTATCAAAGATACTTCTGCTGTTATAAACATAATTTTAGTAAAGCTATCAGTTGCATGTGCTCTGGTCTTGCATGTTCACACAAACCCACTGCAGTTATTAAACACCCAGGATGCGAATATTTGTAGCCTCAAAGACCTCATTTAGTTTCAGTGAATGCAAGTCCCTGCTCCGTTTTAATTGTGAAATTTAGAAAATCTCATTCGAGCAAGCTATACCAAATTTTTTTGTTAAAAAGTAATTAGCCATGTTTATTAAAAATGTGTCGATGGCGCATCTGCTAACGACATGAAGAATGCCATAATGCTATTTAACACACAGATTGTATACAGTAGCCTATATTTTCTACTGTGATAAATATGCACTTCTTGGAGCACGTTGGGGAGAAGGCACCCCCTTAACCCCAACAGAGCTTTGAAGAGCTCACTATTGTTCCAGTTGGGTTTGAGAACCGGTCATTACCGCTGATTAGCGCTGAAGAGTTTGACAACCTTATTGACTGTCAGAAACACTCTTTTCACTTAATCTTTCCGCTTTTGTCCCTTTGCACACTCAATAGCGTGCTCTCCTTTCCCCTACCACATCTACGCCTCTTTTTTCCTTCAATAACAGTTTGTTACCCAAGCATTATTAACAGACATTAAACATACAGCTTGTCCTTCCTTCCCGTAACAAAAGTGGCTTAACCGCGATACAAAACGAAAAATAAAAGCAATAGGCTAAACAATGGAAACGCCAAAGGATGTGTTATTCATTATAATAATCATAAAGAATAATAATTTTTATGTTTAAATTAATTGGGGTTTGAGGTTTTGATTTGACCTTGATAATAATAATAATAATAGGCTAATAATAAACGATGTAAACGCATTACGCAGTAGCTATTTCTGAAAGCAACTAAAGCATAAATTAATAAGCAACTTACTCAATAACTTATAGCACTGGCTTATACATTTTTACAAAGTTTGGATGCTTTTCCTTGCTCGTTTTGAAACCAAGGCGCTTCGCCCTCTCGTTGACCTTCTCTTGTCAGAAAGCATTACTGGACGGCAAAGCCAATCACACGGGGCGGTTAACGCGTCTGGACACGCAGTAAGCTATCAGGTTAAACACACCACTATAGCCTACATTTACCGATTACTGGCTGTGGGTGAACCTCACACCATTTATACCAGGAATACAGACGCAAAAGTTCAAGTGTTTTGTCTGGCTAAATGAAGAGCGCATGCAGACGCACATCCACATATGCTGTTAAAGCTACAAACAAATTTAGTCTAAAATAAAAGATGAAAAAAATCAAACACAGGCTATAGCTAAATAATAATAGGCTAATAATAATAATAAATTATAGCTTATCATCAAAATAGCTATCGAAAATAAACATGACTCGGGTTTAATATTGGTAATTGATGAGAATAAGTCTGTGTGGTTACTTTGAGCATCAATGTTTTATTAGCGGTAAGTCCTTAATTTATCTTCACTATCGGCGCACATGCTCTAAAAGTCGATCGTTTAACACCGAAAATGACCAGACTTGAAATGACCAAGCAAATAAAAATCAGATTCTATAAGAGCAACAATTTAATGCGTAAACACCTTAGAAAACCTGGGAGGTAAAATGTTTCACCATGAAGTCCTTTCAAAATTAACAAAAAGTGTGAATATCATTTCCGTAGGGGCACCTATTTGCTTGAGGCAATCGGTTACAAAAGTATTTAATACAGATAGTATTGTTTTTTTTCCCCGCGTTTGCCCCCACTTTGCTCTCACAAAAAAAGATAAATACATTTTAAAGATAAAGCATTCCATGAATCCCACGATTCCGGGCTGGTGTAACAGCCTGCAAATAAAAAATGAAGTAAAATAAAAACACGGCCTCTGATACGTTAAGGCAGGCACTAATGTGCTTGTTTATCTTGCTGATTGTCTGTCTCGATTTCCTTCGTATGTGTTAATTTTCTCATAGTCTTCCCGTTTAGCCCGCGGGCCGGTTCGTGGTGCGATGTTAGATGTCACATTCGCTGTCACTTGAAGTGATGGAGATAGCCGACGCAGCGGCTTTGCTCGACAGGCTCGCTTCAGGGCTCGACGCGTTCCCCAGTCGGTCTACAGCACCATCCTCTCCAGTTAGGGACCGAACCGAGCCATTAGACAACACCTGCTGTTGCAACCTTTAAAAAAGAAAAAGGATGCGATTTAGATGAAGGGTCTTCTATTAAAATAAAACCGATGATTAATACGAGCTGATTTCTTTGTGCATTTCCTATAATAAAAAACGTGCAATAAATGCAAGAACGTGTTAACTGCTTTGAACAAAAAACAAAAATCGCCTACTGTAAACGTTATGTATTATGAAATGATGCTTTGCTTAAAGGCTCCAGGTTTAGCCTACTAACGGAATGCCCCGGAAGAACACGAAATGGGAGAGCATCTGTAGAGCCAGTGCGCGTGGAGCCTACATCTATTATCTAGGCTTTGTTTAATAAAACGATTGCAACTTAGAAAAAAAGGATTCTTAATTTATAAGGCTAAACACATTTTAATCAAGAATAGAATTATAGCTTATTAAAATATCAATTAACAGTTTTACAATTTTAATGCGTTTCTTTCAGCTTTAAATGTAAAACACAATTAGAACACAATTTTGAAGAGGTAAATTATTATTATTGTTATTTGTGAGAAACTGCCCTGCTCGCATCACTCAAGCAAACACCTTGCATAACAAAAAGCCTATTGACATCACGTAAGAATTTCTTCAATTCACAGCTAAACTGTGGAAACCAAGCAAGATTAGTTCTCGGGCTGAAACGCGAAAGGGCATCATTTAACCTGTGTAGCCGTTTTCATTCATGGTTAATTGTTATTTGGCGTATCGAAAAGGACTTTTACGCGATGATGGAGACTAGGCCCAAGCCATAATAAATAAACGCACAATAGCTAACCATTGATTTTTGATTGAAAGTGAAGTATTTTGTACGTGTGACGTTTTTGCTGTCTTTTATTTTCCTTTATTTCAGTGAACATTACATTTTAAAGCAATTCTAGCAAATGTCGAGTTTAATCATTAAATAAATTGCTCCTTCCAAGATAGTTACAAATAGCATAATAACCGACTTCATTTGTAGATGAATCTACAAATTTTTTCCATTTAAACAGGGTACTTCTCTTTATTTGTTAACCAGACTTGGATTTTATGCATTAGCCTGGCCTTTCCTTTATCCACATTCATTTAGATTAGATCGATATATCTTATGTTAGTATGTAGGCTACTCATTTTAGCCAAAATAGGAAATATATGCTCAATATTAGCCCCATGAAATTGGGAAAACACACCTGTTTTTAGCGGCCGCGGCTCTGTCCCTTTGTCTTCGATTTTTAAACCAATTCCCCACTTGTGTGGGAGTGAGTCCCGTAGCTTGTGCAAGCTCTCTCTTTTTACTCGGGTTCGGATAAGGATCCTGGAGGTACCATTCTCGAAGTAAATGCCGGGTCCTTTCTTTAAAGCAGTGCGTTTTTTGTTCCCCATCCCAAATTGTTTTAGGCAGAGGGAACTTCTTCCGTACCCGGTATTTGTCCACTGGCCCCAGCGGGCGTCCTCGGAGCTTCTCTGCCTCCTGGTAGTGTGACTCCAGCCAAAGTGCTTGCAGTTTGGAATGGGACTCTTTGGTGAACTTGTGGTTCTCCAGAATGTGGTAAAGCTCACGGAAATTCCCGGTGTGGAAGGCTACGATAGCCCGAGCCCGCAGCACGGACTCATTCCTGTTGAGCACCTCGCAGGCAGCGGGCGCGACGGGCAGCGACCACAGGAATCGGCCGAGACGCTCGATGTCTCCGCTCTCTTCCAAAGTCTCGCATACCCCCGCTACCTGCTGGGGACTGAAATTCAAAATTGGCAACTGAAACATTGAAGGCTTCTGTTTCCCCCCTCGAAGTCCTCGCTACCTCAAGCACAGCTTCGTGCTTTATGTGGCTTTTCTCTGACTCCCCCCAGTCGAATCCAGACAAAAAGGCAATTCCAGAGTCAGCCGATGAACGCAGACGACACAGAGAAATAGAGGTTTCGGTCTGATGCTGCCTCGGTCGGAGACACCGAGAGTTCGAGGGCACGAGATTATAGCACAAGAATGAAGATGTTTTTTGAGGAGGGAAAAGACGTGCTGCCCGCTTCTGTTTTTCTATTGGACTTGGCAGATCGGTTGCGTAGTTTCCACAGACGCCTGTCAATCACTGTCAAGCGTGCCAATCACGCGGAACTGAGCTCGAGTAGATTTCAGCACCTCCCAGACCTCGACAGCGCCTTTTAGAAAGTAAACATCAGCGACCTCTGCTTTTACCGAATCCCCGCCAGTCAATTATGCTCGATTGCGCGATTTACGCACATTTTAAGTGACGCTTAAACTACTTTCTGAGAATTTTAAACCCTAATGGAAAGTACAGTTCGCGAAATGTTATATTTAAGCTGTCGGCTTTTTTTATAGTCTTAACACGGGAGGAGACGTGATTGGCTTTTTATCGTTCCGAGTGCGCGAGCGCAGACGTATCCGAAGCGTATTGCGACGCGCGAATGGTTCGGATTGAATTGACATTAAATAAGATCATCCGTGTGTTTGTGTGGATTTTCAGTGAAGTCGTCAGTCGCCAGCCTCGCTTGTGAAGAATCACGGCCGCTGACACAAAAAGGAAACAAATTAAGAAAGATTCAGTTACACATTCAGCGATATGAGCTCGTAGACATCTGACAGCTCGGCGTAACAGTCATTGGCCTGTCAAATTTAATATCACGCTGTTTAGAATGAAACGAGTCTTAACTGGACAAACCATTCCGCCTTCCAGCTGCACGTGGACAAGAGTCTGCTGATCTTTGGTTAGGCTAAAGACTCTATTAACAACTTACATAAGCAGTTTTAATCGAGCATTTCAAATATAATCAGCAAAAAACAAATATTTTACATATCGCATATTGCTTTTATTTATTAAGTCTATTTGGATTTTTAAACTACAGTGCATCAATGAAATATCATTTGGGAACTGGTATGGATTTGAGAGGGGTATCATTCGACAAACCTGTCAGCCATGCGGTTTGTGGAGATGCCATATCATATAAAAATTGTGGTATAGTATCAGCTACAGCGCGCAATAAATAAGAAGACGGATGGATAGCGCAGATGGTTTGAAGTGTCGGGTCAGATTATTTCACGGCTGGCTACAGTGGAAAAGTTCATTCTGACGGAAAGCCCCTGATATTATTTTCACAGACCCACACAGTTCATTTGAAGAAAACCCTTCGGGCCCTTTTTGCATGATGTATGAGCTGCCCGTAGCTCCGATTATAGAACTACCGTCTGTGTCCAGAAAGCTGCTCATTTCCATGCAGTCATGTCACGGAGACTGATCCTTCTTTACAGCATCAAGATCTAGATTTGCACCATTACCTCGGACACAGCTTAACCTGTACACCATAAACGGCAAGTTACTTTTGAAACAAAATAATAAAAATAACAATAATAATAAAAACAATAATTTGGGCAATAGGCTATTAAAGGCATAAATAAGTGCAAAATATAATAAAAATTATCCTATAGCCTAATATTTACACTTTTAAAACAGGAGAAAATAGAGAAGAGAAGCCCGTTAACATTTCAATAACCTACATTTGTCTGGGAAACACTGAAGATTTCATCAGAGACATGATTAGGGTTTGGATTGCCCCGTACTCCACACTGCGGGCCGTACGAGCATATGAAACAGGAAAACATGGCCTGACATGTTTAAGCCTTCAAACATTTACAGGCCGTTTAATATTTTATATTCTGTCTTGTAAGTTTGAAATAGTCGAACAATTGCTTTTGTGTTGCTCCAAAGAATGAGAGAAGCGACACTGCGGCCTGGCTGAGGTTCAGTTGTGAAAAGTTACAATTGATATTTCTTGATTTAGTCACGTAATTTAATTTTATCTATTAATTCGCGACATGCAGGGACTAAATACCGTGAGACTGGGTTGGATATTTTGACTGATTCAGTATTTTTTATGGTTTATGGTAAACGATTCGATTAAGCTTGTTATTTGCAGCCAAATTCATGACTGAGGCAGCTTTTTAAGGGGTTTAAATTTATTTTACATTTTGCATTTCTGTTATTATTAAGTGTATCATTCAGTCACCGAGGAAAATGCATTACATTACTATAGACATACATTTTATACTACTGAGCAAGAATAGTTTTATTATTGTGATGAGTTTTGCATAAAGACAAACCACAAGTAAAAAATAATAATTTAATAATGTAATGTTAATAAACTCTTCTCTTGGCTGTCAGTATCATATGAATGTATTATACTTTTTTAAAATACATTTTATTTATGCTGTTTGTGATTAGATTACTAGCATTATTTTTTTCAATGATTGAAAAAAAAAAAACATAAAAGAAAAAATAGAAGAAAAAAAAATTCTATTTGAATTTTCTCTGCTTTTAAATCACAAAGGTCTAATAAAAAAGAAACAGAATCTTCTACCTCTTCAACCTTTTTCTTGTGATATCGTTAAAGTCATCCGCTGTGGACCGCAGATTCCCACGGTGTGGGGTCACAGCATGCCCCACAGCAGAAAAAAACAGGAGAGAGAGAAGGAGTGAGAGAGCAGGAATAGTGGGTGAGGGGCCATTTGATGCCCCAGATTCCTCTGGATGTGCTGTGCAGCCTACAGACTGTATGAGAGCAGGCTGCTCTCATTTCTCTCTCTCTCTCTGTTATGTTTCCCTCTTTCTAAATCCATCCTAAACATGCTTTTCACTTGTTCATATACACCATCCTGCATTTACACGCCTCCAGCTAGTATCACAGTATCATGCTTTTGTTGTTCAAATGGCCTGGAGTACACGTCTGGCTTTGTTTAGCCAAACTAAGGATTATCGTTCATCAAACATGTTGGATCAGTGACCGTTAGATTGTGATTTTTGAAATATCCATAAGGGAGCAGATTAAGCAAACACAGGCCTAATTTTGTCACAGCACCGCAGAATTTTCAGAAAGCATGGCTACAATCTCAGAGGTCAGAGAGCAATTGCTCTGGCTGGATTATATTGTAATTAAGGTATCATGCCAGCAGTCATATTAACAAACCCTCTGGTGGTCTAAATATGCAATGGTTAAGCTGTAAATGGGCATTTAGAGTGACAGGGATCCCAGGATCATTTGGACAGTTGAGGATAATGCAGTGGATAAATCTGCTGCTCTGGATGGTGCCATACAGCATTAGACGAACTGACTTCTGTCTTTTTATAAATCATAATCTACGGACGTACAGTAACAGAGACTATCTAATATCCATAGCACAGCAGATGCATATTTATAATCGGACATAAACACACACACAACCACGTGACTCATGATTATCCGGCAAGTATTTTTGTTTTCTATCAATAAATGCACTAAAATGCTATTTACTTTGATACACTTTTACCATATAAATTATTTTTAAAAAATATTATATTTTTAATCAACTGTCAAAATAAAAAATATTTCCTGACAGGATAAGGTTGAAAATGTCATGTGGCACAACTCCAAAGAAAATAAATATTTTGGAATTACTAATTGTTTAAATTAGTTAATGTTTGTGATTTTTTTTGGTTTGTTTGTTTCTTATATAAATATTTATCAGATTTTATTTATTTTTTAAATAACAATTAAGGTGTCCTAGACTAATTAAAATATGTTTTACTGTATGGTCACACCACATTTTTGGAGACATTAAATTAAAACATTTTTCGAAAACAGTATATATTTATGTTTAAGACTATTTTACTATTATTATTTTAGTTTGGCATCCTGACGCAACGGTGAACGCGTTAGCTATTTTATTGCAAAATAATGATAATAAAACCGTTTAATATAAGTTGTAGGCTATATTGTACGAGTAAATAAAAGCATAATAACAGTGATAATTAAAATAGGCTACCTGAAATGGAAACAAATTGAACTTTAAATTGTAAGTAAAATATAAGCTACATAAACAAGTCTATTCCAACTAGCAAAGACTCTATCAGTCACTGAAGATGTTTTTGAATCGTGTTAATGGTATATGTGTAATACTTCACGCACTTGTTCATTTCGTTGCGTGAGGACTGAATCTACAGAGAGCCCGCCCATGCGCTATTACGATTGGCTGTGATTTGATTGACGTTGTCGCGTTTGGTGTAATTATTCGTCTCTCGAATCCTACCGCTTTATTTAGTATGAGGTTAGACGTCAATACATTTCCATTAACCCAGCTTTCATCTTAGAATAAATTTTTAACTTAAAAAATGCTAATACATTTTGTCTAATTGCAAACAAACACATCTGTATTTTTTATTTTATTTTTATTAGAACTAGACACAACAACAACAAAACACACAAAACTATCAAGACATCCAAATAGTACCAAAATAAACAAATAAATAACAAAGGGTTTACATTTATCATTACAAACATTATTTTAACAAATACAAATCTTTTTCTTCCCTGATACAAATACAGACAGCAACTAAATAAAAATAATTATAGAAAACAAGATGGAATCATTTTCAGTTCTTTAGCAAATAATATTGTTTGTTTACATTTTTTTACTATCAATAAGCTGAATAGAATTCATGTATAGTTCTTTATCAACTAAGCAAGCCTTTAAACAAGTCTTAGAATTATTATTTCTTTTATTTTTATGAATATGAAATTAAGATTCAAAATAAAAGTAATGGATATACTCTTTGATTCAAAGTAAAATAACACATCTTTTGAAGTCAAATTACAATTATAACCTGTTTTCATATAGGGATACTTCTCCCCAAAACTTCTTTGAATATAAATATGTAGTAGCTAAATGTAGAGAGTTGGTTGTGTTGTCTTGGTTTAAATGCTACTGCTAAAATTACTGTAAGCACTGGCATCATGCATAAATCTTTCCACATGAACACACTGTTGTATATAACCTTTTCTGTCTGCACACACATACACAAACAAACAGCCCAAGGTGAGAGTGAGTGCACTTTCGGCCTTCGTAGGAGGAGCCCAGAGGGTGGGAGGAAGGTGGGCGAGGAAGACCGGAGTTCCCAGCAGTCTGTGCATGATGACTTAACCATGTTTAACGTTATGATACAAGACACAAGAGAGCGCAAAGCTTCCTCTGGCTAATCGGCTTATTGGGAACAAATGTAAATCGGCTCAGAAGGCGCGGTTGTAAATATGACTTGTTCGGCTGGAGGGTCAAGCTATGTTTCTGAGCGAGAGACGTTTTGTGTTTCTCTTCTAGAGGTTCTGAAGAAGTGATGATCGGATTAGTTGGCACCAGGAAGGATGTTCTTCTGCATAAGGCTGACTTATTGGTTGTTGTTGGTCTGTGAAATTCCTCCGGTAGCCTATTACAATTTTCTTTGCTTATATTTATTGCTCTCTTTTCATTTTTGTATTATCACACAAGAATTGCATGTGTCTTAGTCAATTCACTAAAGCTGTTTTGATGTGCAAGGCTATTGCATGACCTGCTTCACCCTAGTCTGCCTGTTTTTGTTGCCTTAGATGCATGAATATTACATGAATACCACTTATATACTGTAAAAAATTAAACAAAAAATGAATTTGCCATGGATTTGTATTACTTTGCTAATATTGCACATTAAGAGTAGAATATTTCTTAAGTTTATTTATTTTATTTCATTTATTATTATTATTATTGCAAGCTGTTGTTGTTCAGTATTATGTGCATCAACAATCAACAAAACAAATTTGCTCAGAGACTCATCCCAACAAAGTAAAACAAGTTAACAAATACAATTTGTTATTAAATTAAATTAAATGTAAATATTAACTGATATTATAAGTAAAATCCGTGATTACAGCACTAACATTAACCACGATCCAAAACATAAATATATATACTGTATTTATATAATATACACACACACAGTATATACTTTGAAAATATTTACAAGTATATATATATATATATATATAATAAAAACAACACATATAAAAAGTAATGTAAACATTTTAAAAACTAGCATTTATAAAAAAAAATGTAAGAAATTTTTTTTTTTACATGTAAGCATGTTTATTTAAAAATTTTTATAAAGCTATTAGGCAATTTATTGTCGTTTAAACTTTTGCTCTGCAACCTTTATCATTAATATTAACAAAACAAGTTTTATTATTGTGTCAGTTATGTCTTAAATAAATAAAAATAATTTAATAATAATAATAACAATTTATAAATATAAATAAAACATTACATGAATTTTAAACTAAATTATAATATATATGAAAATAACATTTGACATGAAAATTATTTAAAAAATTCAGCAAATATTATGCAAAGTTTTCAAGATATTGTGCTTTTCGAAAATGTAAGTGATGTAAAAAAAAAAAAAATGTAAAAAGCAGCTTTTAAAGATATAGTTTTAAAATAAAACATATTGAGCTATCTAGGTGTAAATATCATTACTTAAGATGCTAACTCCAAAAATCCATTTCACTATAGTGAAAATCAATGCGACGTTTCACTTGTTCACTTCCCGAACCCAAGCGCTGTGCTCTATTGAACTTAAATTTGTCGTACATTGTATCGGTCTTGCTCTCCACCAGGTTGATGTCTCTGGGGTCGAGTTCGGGAATCCACCTCTCCAGCTCCTCAATCCAAGGGTATTTCAGAGACGAAGGCACCACGATCAGCAGAGGCCACTCCTGCTTGAAGATATACGCCACCGAAATGGCCTGGATCGTCTTTCCCAAACCCATCTGATTGACGCGAGCGCACAGTGATTAGTGGACTCCCGTAAAACCCAATCGAATTAGAGTCAAGAAAAGCAGAACGCTCTTACCTCATCTCCAATCATGCACCTGCAAAACAGAAATGAAAACTAATGAAGCACATTGAAATCAGTTCTCTCTGAATAATTACCCTCCGCATTACGTTTTTAATTCCTTCCCCAAACCGGTGTCCGGAGAGGCGCGTATTGATCCAGGCAATATTGTGAAAGCTGGTCTTCCTAGCCAGTGCACACTACTCAATATAATTTCTCGCACACCTTAACTCAACGACTAATTTCGCGCTGGCATGGAAAAACTCAATCCCGAAGCAGAGGCGTGTGGAGCCCCGCTGCGGCATACAGGGGTTTATTTAAAACGCCCATTCATTTAAGACCCCAATAACCAACTAACACAGGCCTTGAATCAATCAAGCTGCTCCCCCAAATGAAATTTACCCAGCATCCTGAGCTCAGCATGCTGTCGTTGAAGATATGGGCCACTTGAGCCCTAATCAATGTAGCAACACGACATTACAAAGATCCATAACGTACACTTTCGCAGTTTTTCTTTTTTAATTCCATGCTTCCGCCAGAAGTGCACTTATTATAACCGTCAGATAAAAAAACGACCATCTTACAACCCTTTGAATCACACGAGCTGTTACTGTACTTCACGAGTCGGATGATATTTGAGAAGATTAATTGGCTGCAAACCGTGTGAAACTGGACAGAAGTGGGTAAATTGCCTAGTCCAATCATAAATATCAAATAATACGATTTTATTCATTATTTAAATATTTTGAATTAGTTTATTAAGTATTTCATATTCATTAAATTATTAAATTAGTTATTAAAATAGTATACATTTAGACATTAAAGCGTGTCAGTTGCAAATTACATTTCTAAACATTATTTTTGTCATTAATTGTAATAATCAGATCTCTGTGTGGAGCACTGGCTGTTGTCAGACTCCTTGTGCAGACAATAATCTCACTGCATTATTACAATTA
>JAUMHP010000076.1:7977071-8017489 GCA_032361065.1 Enteromius trimaculatus
CCTGCGTGTGCGTCAAGTCTGAGAAGGAGGGGCCGGGTGAAAAAAACATCTCCAATATTTTGAATTTGAACTGCAATGCCTAGTTCAACCACTCGATGTCAATCCTACATACTGCACCTTTAAGTAAAAAGCTCATTCCTTAGTATAGTGTACTGTCCAGAGCACCTTAACCTGCCGCAATCAGTTCATTACACCCCAGCGAATCCAACCTCATTGCTCACGGATCAGTCTTAATAGATTTTGTTGTTGTAAAAGTCTAATACACTCAAGCTATACAAAGCTGACCTCAAGATTAATGACACACACGCTTGATCTTGAGCCCAGGACCTTTACAGACCACTATTCACACCCGTGCAGACAGCTCAGTGTCCGCACACCAAGTTGTAGCCTTGAGAGTCCTGACGGTCTGAAAGGTGTTCATCAAAGTAGATCATGCTCTATTTTAAACATCTAAGGTGCATGTTCTAAAGATGGCCCAATCTGGCAACTAAAGAAGTGACCTCAATTAAATGCTGCAAGCAGACGAGATTAGGGCTATAACCAGCCCGCGGGATTCCAAGAACCACGATAGGTGCTATAAACAATTTTTGGAAACAGTTAGCTGTGCTCGACCACAAATATCAACACAAATAAATATAGAAAAGATTATTAATAGAGCTAATATAAGTAAGAAAGGTACTTTAAAATTCATATTTAATGTTTACATTTTATATTGCTCTACAACAATTTGTTTGATTTTTAGTTTAATATTAAACAAGCTGTTTTTAATAAATGTAAAGTTATTACACAAGCTTAGAGGCCAACATGGATTATTAAAATGTATATTTTCTATACAGCACAAACGTATCTTTATTAAACATTGATTTGAAACATTCAGTTTGATTTTTAGCTTGTTTTGTTAACAATTTGTTATTAAACAAGCTTTTAAATGCCAGAATAGAAATAATTTGTAAAGGCATATTTGCTACAGAATTATTTACCAGCGTTTGGTATATTGTAAGTGAACAGCATGAATTATAAATGAAAAAGAAAACGGTAGAATAAACACTGCTTCTATACAGAACAGCCCAATTTCCAAGTATAGGTCAAGATTTAAGAGCCTCAGCTATATAAGATTTAAGTCATCTATTTTAGGACTTGTCCACTAAAAATAAGTCATGGGACATTTTTAAACCACCACATGAACCTTTAAACCAGTAGAGGATATCCTCACGCAGCATTAACCTGGGTTTGTGGCATTACGGATTACATACAAATGAAACTGGTTTTATATTATAGGATTTCAATGTGTTCAAATAAAACTTCACAACAGATATCAGATGTCTTTTTTCTCAGGATCACTGGAATCTGTGATAGTTTCAGCTCTTCTCATGCAGTGATCTGGTGTGCATGTTTAATACTGAGGAGAAAGTGCTGTCACCGAGGTGCCGTGTGTGGATATGAAGCTGTTGAATAATGAAGAGGGCCAATGGCACCCATGCAACTTTCATGATGCCTGCTCTCCATGTCCGTGCACAGGGAGCGTCGAGAGCATCTCACGGGTGTCAGCTTGTCAGACCGAGAGGATGAGTGAACTTCTGTTTCCGCCTGGGTGAGCAAAACTCTCTCTCTCTTTCTCCTGCACACACACACATCCCTTGACTACGCTCTACCTGTTTCCACATTATATATGTGCTTGCCTGGCTTTTTTTTTCTGCTGTGTGTCAGTCTTAATGAGCTCAGACTTATGAATTTAGAAAAGTGCATCACCTGCATGTTTGTGTTGTGTTTTATTAGTGATAATAAGGATAACTGCAAAAGCAAATGCACAGAAAACATTCCTCTAAAATGGTCATCTGCATGTTTTCATTTGTTTTATTTGTTATATTGCTCATTAATTGTTCAAGCTAGTTTATGCATAATGTTAACAAGACATAATTAAATGAAGATAGGCTTGCTCATATAATGTAAATAGTGCTGTCAAATTATTAATCGCAATGAATTGCTTCCAAAATAAACGTTTTTGTTTGCATATTTATGTAAAATATTTTTTTACATAACTAATATATTTATAATATAAATTATATCATTATAAATATAGACATGTAAATATTTTCTATATATTTACTGTACGTGTGTGTTTATATATACATGATAAATATGCACAGAAAACTCACATATATTATGTAAACAAAAACATTTTGTTTTGATGTGATTAATCACCATCATTTGTTTGATAGCATTAAATATAATATAATACTTTTACAAAAACCTAATTTCAAATAATTGTTAATTTTATGTTTTGTTTTTTTTAAATTCCAATTAAAATATTCAGTCATATTTTAAAGTAAAATACATACACAATCACAAAAACAGACTACATCATATTAAACTATATTGACCTTTTCCCAGAGTCCCCTTGTCAGGTTGTTTTAACTTTGTTTTGCTTAGATGAGTAATCTGCTGTTGATCTGTGTAATCTGTACTGTATATCCAGGTGTCTTAAGAGTAGGTGTAGTCTTCAGTCTGTCAGGGAATAGAAATATCCAGTATGAGTGTTTATACAATAGCCATCATGTGTCTGACCTCCGACTAAACCTGAAACATCTTGGTGTGCCAGTATGTGAAATGAGACCCCGAACGCTTAGTGATGCGAACAACTGCATTCAGTCAAAAATTAGTAGTAGTATTATCACAAATATTATGTACTTTGATTAATTTGTCATAAATTCCAAACATTTTTATGACATTTTTGGGAGTGGCGTGTGCAATAGCTGTTAAAATCAAATCAAATCAAAAGTGTTTAATCAGTTGTTTTGGGTGGCTGGCTGCCCTTCTGTTACCACTGCACAGATTGACCTCATGTGTGACACATGTCCAGGCGGCCTACAGTAATGCCATCTTAGCGCTGCTGAGCCTCTTATAAACTCATAAAGTTCAGGCCAGGGGGGAGACAGGAATCAGAAAGGGACCTGTAATCCACACCAGCTAAAATGCCCATTTGAAAATATGCTTTAAACACTGGATACGGTAATGTCTTAGTATATATAATTATATACATAAACAGGAAATAAACGAATGACCAATAAACTTAACAAAATGAAACAAAGTCTGACTCATGAAGTGGCCTTTCATCTTAAATTGCTTAAATCCATAAAGTTAATTCCATTTCTCCAGTTTGAACAGGAAACTATCACTTTACTACAGTGTGTACATGAGAGCATGGCTTAAGGATGGATTGTAAGGAGGGAGTGTGGACTTTGCTTGCTAATATGATCAGTGGATCTTAAGCAGATGCACGAGTGGCTCGGGGCATAAGCCCATAAATGGGGCATTATGGCCTAATCACTGCAGATACCTGGGTAAGGAGGCTAAAAGTAAGCCATATACAAAACCACAAGGTAAAAGTGCAATATATAGTGTAAGAGAACTGTAAAAAATGTGATTATTATTTACATTATATTTACAAAACAAAACTAATAAACTTGCATACTTATGACAAACCAAGTATACTTATGGTATACACTATTTTCTTGTAAAACAAATGTTCTTTATTGGCATATACTATATATATTTTGTGACATAAATTGGCCTAATAATGGAGCATTTTTGATGCAAAAAATTCTTCACACATAGAAAAAATGGTTGTTTTAAGATCTGCATTATTGCAAAAATGAATTTTTAGGAGTACATGATAAGAGTTGAAATGCTATTTAATTTATTTCTTTCAAACAAATACATTTCTTTTATTTTACGTTCAATATATTAATTTAATCTACAGTTTATTAAGTTTGTTTGTTTTTACATTTATTGTACATTTGCTAACATTGTTTAAATTAAGTCAAAAAGCTGTTGTGAAACCTTTATTTTTTCTTTCTTTTATTCAGCTAATTGCTGCATTTCGATCTTGTCAGAAGTGCCAAGGAGGTCATGATGATAAACTGCGTATAAAATTTCACATGAAAACAGTGTAGGAAAATGATCAAATATGTGTTAAAATGCCTCTCAGTAAGCAGGGATTTTCTGGGCATGGCAAGGACAGATGTCACAGTGGCCTACATCATATCTGGTCACTTATAGGCACTGGTCCAGTCTTGTGTTGCTGGCTGGCACGTCAAGGTTGATTTAGCTGGTCAGCTGCTTGCTGTCACCAGGCCGGGTGGAGGAGCTTAAAGTCCCTCTGGAACCTGTCTTAACATGCATGTGTAACAGAAAGTGGAGCCAGTGGCGAGCACTGCTGTTCACATGCAAATATGGAGGCTCAAAGACAGTGATATGTAAGACCTAAGGGATGGGGGAGATCAACCTGACCTCTGTGATCATTAGTAACGAAATCCTTCCTGTATCCTTAGGATGTTACATCATATTGCACATTATAGTGTGATTTGTCTGAAGATGATCTGTTTTCTGCATTGGGTGGACTCATGGGCAGAAATGATGCTCTGTACATGACAGTGGTGCTCTGAGACCTCAAACAATGCAAGCCTTAAGATTGTGATATCATGCCATGAGCTCGGCGACGGCTCCACACTGAAGAACCTGATGTCATCCAGCTAGCGACAACACAAGCTGTTTATTTTTTCTTCTTTTTTTTCACGATAAGGAGAGATGGCTTATAATCAGACGCCAAAAATCATGTTCAACCGAACATGCTGGAACAGGAGAGCTGGTAAACGCTTTAAGCATATGACCTTTAATCAAAAGTCAATGACACATTTGCAATCAAAGCATGCAAAAGAAAAGCATTCATGATTAATCATTGTAGAAGTATTACATAAAAACATGAGCCCTTGTTTAATCTGACAGTAATAAACCTTAACGTCTTTACAATTCTAAAGAATCATCAGGTTTTAAAGAAACACTTTGATGCAAAGTCTAATTTCTATAACACAACTGAGCTATCTTTTAAAGCCAATGTTATGCAATCATAATAAAATAATGATAAAGATGAAGAAAATGAATCAAGAAATGCATGGGACAATTTTTTTTTTAACATTTTGTCAAAGCATTAAATATTTATTTATTTGATTGTTAGTTTGTTTGTTTAGTCAATCATTCATTTTTTGCATCATATTTAAGGAACTGACATTATAAATACATAATCCATTTTGAAGATTCAGTAATCGATCAATAATTGAATAATTAAATACATGAATGATTGTGTACGAAAAAATAATAAAAGAGAGAAAACATTGGAATAAATACTATGTAAAGTAAAATGCCCTTATTTTCTTATTTCAATAAACAGACAATAAACAGGAGATACACAGTATGTGCAGCAGTCAGTGTTTCCGTTCATTAAACCACGAAACTATGTACTAAAAACATTTTAAAATGTAAAACAAAGAACATTCATTTATTATGATAATAGGTGTGTGAAGCGATAAAATATAGCCAATGCAAAAATGGACAACCTTGGCTGGTATTAAACGCACAGTTACGGCAAGCATTTGATGCCTCATTGTGCTGAAATATTGTCTTCTATTAGTTATCTGTATAGACAGAGTTTTTGTTCAATAGCCTTCTGAGAATCACTCTATAGGGCACAAATAGCGCAAGACAATTTTTTCCCTCTCTGGGAACTCTTTATTTCAGAGTAAGTGGACAGGAAAAAGAAAGGGGGAAAAAAAAAGCAATGTGACTATCTGGGAGCAGAACGTAGAATTGAACAGCGCATAAAGGAGAAGAAAAAGACGGACACGCAGCCGTTGTTAGTCACCTAGCAACAAGTCTTCCATCAACACCCCCCTCGTTCCCTCAGCCTCTCGTCCAAAGTCTTCCCACTGTGCTCCTTAATTCAGCAAATGTGGTACGGATGTACTCCACCTCCTCCCCTCGCCCCCTGCTTCCCCTTACCCCGACAAAGCACGTTCCGAGGTGCTCTGAAGGACGCGAGCCTCCACCTCACACACAACCACTCAGCCACCCCATTGACCGCTGAGGCCTTTCTCCCGGAGCACAAAGAGGCAAGGCACAAAGCCCTGAAAAGAGGGGCAGGCCCAACAGGGAAAACATTTGCTTCTAATTGTGATTGACTGCATAATTAAAATGATGTTCTTTTTTTTGTGGGGGGGCTCTAAATGCCGAGGAGGGGCAGAAGGATGCTTGTTAAAGCCAGCACTTTGTCACCAAGTAATGAGGAGAAAGCATTCCTGCTGGGTAGAGTGGCCAAATATTGAGATTGCGCCTGGAACAACTCGGAGCGCCTCTTCAAGTGTCTGCACAATGAGAACAGAAAAGTGCTGGGGTCTCACACATGTGCGCACTATTAGAGCCGTATTTAAGCAGCCAGTGGCAGAGAAATATGAACGTAGGCATTGAAAACTCACATATAAACAATGCCTTCTTAAATATCCGTAAGAACTTCCACGGTGCCTTTCAATTGCACAAAACATTCTTTATATTAGAAAAAGATTCTTGTTTCTCACACTACAAAAACATCCTCTAGCTGTTCTTTGAGGAGCCTGAAATTGCTCACCTATAGCATTCTTAAAGGGGTAGTTCACCCAAAAATGAGTTTCTGAATTCTGTCGTTAATTACTCACCCTTATGTCTTTTCAAACCCGTAAGACTGTTGTTCATCTTTAGAACTAAATTGAAGATATTTCGATGAAATCCGAGAGCTTTCTGGCCCTGCATAGACAGCAAAGGAACTACCACATTTAAGGCCCATAACGATAGTGAGGAGATCATTAAAATAGTGACATCAGTGGTTCAACCGTAAACCAGAAAAACTATATATATGCAAAGAAAACAGAAATAATGACTTCATTCAATAATTTCTTCTGTCCTGTATCTACCTTGAAACGAGGGTCAGAAGGCTCTCGGTTTCTATCAAAAATATTTTTTGTTTAAATAATTTGTGTTACAAAGATGAACAGAGGTCTTACAGGTTTGGAACAAAATGAGGGTGAGTGATCAATGACAGAATTTAGATTTTGGGGTGAACTATCCCTTTAAAAAAATAATGGATCTTTATTATCTTTTATGCTTCCATGAAAAACCTCCATGGAAACTTTCATTGCACAAAATGTTCTTTATAGTGGAAAAGGGTTCTTTAGATGTTCATAGCACTACATGAAGGACATGATTCTTCTAGGAACTGTTCAACGAAAGGTTGTTTCAGGAATCCAAAATGGTTCTATGACATCACACTGTTCTGTATTGGCATGGTTGGTTCCATAAGGAAACTCCTTTATGGAACCATTATTTTAAAGAAAACTCATTTTTTGCATTAAGTGTGTTGTTATTGCTACAAAATACAAGATACTCTTCACACGCACACAGAGAAAAATGAGGAACCTGAAATCATTCTACATTTTTAAAAAGGTTCCAAAAGGTGCTTTTTTGCAGTAATGCCGTTGAAGAACAGTTTTTGGTTTCCAAAAGAACCTGTCAGTAGACAGTTCCTATAAAAGAACCATTTTAAAACGGATTCAGCTATAAATTTGAAAGGTTCCATGGATGTTCAAGGTTCTAAATGGAACCTCTGAAGCCAATAAAGAACAATTATTTTAATTGTAAGAATTTTAGTGTTCTACGGCATCATTGCGACAACCTCCTTTTTGGACCTTTTTGGTAGTTTTACAATGAAGTAGCCGAAAGCATCACTCATCTGTGGATCCTAAATGTGTAGTATGTTGTTAACGCATAGAATACAAGATGGTTTCTGTCATCAGAAAAGCCACATTGCAATTGCAGACTTCTACACAGGCAAATTGGAGGGCATTTGCCATCAGAGGTCCCACCCAGGGTGCCACAATAGACACATTCAAATACCCCCCAAAGGTCAACTTGTTTTCATTGCTTTTGAATTTCAGAATCACCTTGGTGACCATTCTCCCCTCACCTCCATCAGTGGATTGCCTGCGCTGTCACTTCCCTTTGTCTCCTGGCTCAGCGGGTATATGCTGGGTCATGTGCTGCGAAAAGAAAAAGACGGGAGAGTGGCAAACATGTGGGAGTCCAATAGGGAATCGTTCAGAAAATCATCGGTTATACTGGTTATAACTTTGAGTCCTATAACACAGAATATACATATATATTACATATTTTAATGGTTCATCAAAGGTTTTATTTCGTAGTGTTATAGTAATTGCCATGGCAGGTAGGTCTCAAGGAAGGAGTCAAAAAATAGTAATAAGCAAATAAGGTTACATTAAAAATGTCTGTGCTTTTTGAAAAATTACTTTTTTCCTCTAAAGCCACATAATTC
This sequence comes from Enteromius trimaculatus, assembly GCA_032361065.1. Classification (NCBI taxonomy): domain Eukaryota; kingdom Metazoa; phylum Chordata; class Actinopteri; order Cypriniformes; family Cyprinidae; genus Enteromius; species Enteromius trimaculatus. Next base: position 7,985,266 of record JAUMHP010000076.1, read on the forward strand.
TACAAGGGAAATATTAGTGCAATCATAATAAAATACTAAGAAAAACCCTTTCACTTAAATCCAATTAAACATCATTTTAAAGTAGCATGCTGGAAATTATAAAAGCATGAAACGGCTATACATTATAATTTTGTAAATAATTCTTAGTTAAATGCATGTATTAAATACATTATTATTATATTAATACAACAAACAAACATTTAAAATCACAAATGCTTTGTTCTTTCGTTCTATATACATTGTGACTGATTAAGAAATAAGATTTTTTTTTCTCACTTCGATATATATCTTTTTTCTTTTGATGACTCTTGTTGAAAAGGATCTAAATTATTATTATTATTATTATTATTATTATATAGTTAAATTAACTGAATAATAATTTATTATATTTTTTAACCCTTCCTTACTAGACGAAATCTCTCAAATATTTTAGTGCAATATTAAAATTCTGCACTTACACTAATAAAAATAATAAAATAAAAATAAAACAAACTAACTGAATTAATCATATATTATACTATACCAAACAAAATGAGTTGTTTTTGTATACCATTGCACAAACAGTACATTTGAAGTATTTCATGAGTTTATTTTAGGATTCCAGATCATTTGTGACATTAAATGGTCTGTCTTGAAATAATAAGCTTGAGTATGGCTGTGTTTTTCAACACAGCATGGAGGTGTGTTCCCAGGCAACAATCTAGTTTGAGGCCCTCCCGTCACCTTTAATTTTTCAATGATTTGATGAAGAGCAGGGGCTCATCATCCAAGGGAAATACAAGAAAGTATAAGGCCCAGTCACGGATGCCTTTTTTGCACAGCAAAAGTGGTTTGAAAAAAGGTCACGGAGACTGGCTGTCCTCCCAGAGCTCCTCGATGTGTCTCTCGGCTGCGGAGACTCTAAGCTGACACCAATTAAAGAGATTACATCTCAGTTTACAAGGAAAGCTGAAGTCTTCCATGCTGGTGATCTTATCTGACAAGGTTACCAGATGCCAGGCAGGGAGGGCACGACCTCCAAGGCTTTCAAGTGGCCTCTTAAGAGTGTTTTCACCACTCAAAACGTCAGTACCCACAGGCCAGTGTCTGAATTACATTTGAGACACAGAAATTTTTGCATGTGTGAACGTAGCTTGTGGTGGTATACATTTATTTTCTGTCACATAAAACCAGCATCAAAATAAGTTTCAGATTTATGTTGATGGTATAGGCTTTTACCATCAACCCATTTTCAAAACGACTCTAGAAATCTAGAAAAAAAGTGTACAAAAATAAAGTGCTTTAACTAAAATAAAGTGCGAGAATGACCCTCCTGTACAAGTGTTATGAAGAGCTCTTGATTGGTTCACTTCTTCAGAGTGATTCTTCACCTCACCGAAGCCTTACTCAGGCCACTTGAGAGAGTTTGGAGGGACCAGCTTTAGTAGGAAGTGTCAGGTGGTGCTCTGAAGCTAATGCTTCCTGACATGCTTGTAGTTCAACATGTCGTTCCATCTACTTTACATTTTTTCTGCCATTAAGCAAAAAGACAAAAACTACAATTCAGTTGCCTTGAAATTGGCCCTGTACAACAACCTTCACATTGGATAACTCATGCAGAAGTTCAGAAATATTATCATAATGCATTTCCAATTTTCATGTTTCATTCAGTCCCTTCTGTAAAAATACCTTACTGTTTGAACGTTCAAACTTTTTTTAAATGTATTTTGCATGTAAAGCAGAAGCTAGAACATTATGCTTATGTTGTGTTCATTAATGTGTGGCCAGAATAATGCTAAAATATTTTATTAATTAATGTTCAAATTGTGCAAGGCCAGTTGTAAGACAGCTGAACAGTTATTTCTTGTTTTTGCATACATTTAAAAGACTGGGGCAAGCTGTCACACCTTTCAAAGAAATTGTTCCTGCCAGTTTTTATTATTATTATTACTGTACGCTTTATAATTGAGTTCTGAAAGTCGATATTTGGTTCCCTGCTGTTAAAGAATGGATGATTTCCGTATAATCGTTTTCTTTTTTTTTTATCTTGCTTTTTTATGTTCATTTAATTTTAGTTCACTATAATTAGTTTTTTATTCTGGTAAATGTCCACGAGTCTCATTTTTCTTTTAATATTGCATAAATTCAGTCACACTGGTGTTATTTCAACAACCTGAAAGTCACGGAAGGGACTAGTAACTAGTAAGGTTTTGTCAAAGGACCTTGCCATAAAAAAGGAAGTCAACCAAGGGGGTGAATAAAATGTTCAGTGAAAGCTTGATGCTTTAATTGAAAAGGCAGCGAGACTTCCAGTCTGTGTTGTTTTACATGAGAATTCAGAGGATGCTGTTGGTTTGTTTGGCTGTTTGAGGCAGCTCGGCTCTTTGTCTATCTTCCTACCCTTCACCGAGGAGTAACTGACCAGCTGCAGAAGTCAAGCCCACCCACCATCACCCCTTTTCCCCAATCACATAGTGAAGAGTTTTCCTGTCTTAGCACCGGAATCATCACGATGCCCCGATCACACGAGAAGCAGGTGCAGATGAGGTTTGTTTGTTTGTGTGTGTGTGTGTGTGTGTGTGTGTGAGGAACAGGTGCAGAGGAACTCATGTTTGGGGGGAGGGGGGTGTCCCCATATGAAAAAGGTTGAAGGTTACCTATTCTATAACAGATGAATTTGCACAGGCTTAATGTTTCGTTGGTTGCGTGAAAATTATTGCAAGAATTTGTTTGCAAGAAAATTGGATTGCAAAACTAGCTCGAAATTGGTGGAAGTATGTGTGGCTATTCAATAGACCATCATTTCTTTTGCCATTACAGGCTGAAGTAGGCCTTTTTTTTCCAATATCTGCAGTGTTTGAAAAAAAAGCAACCGACAGTCATTGCTTTAAACGGACTCAGCGATGTCACTGCATTGGTTGGAATCGAAATCAAAGTCAAAATGAATACATTTGGCATTCAAGTAGTGACACAACCAATGTTAATCAAAATAATATTAAGCTTGTTAAGGTCACTAATCTATGGAGATTTATATTTTAATTAGATTAATGATACTGAATTACTAGCAAGATATTGTAGAATATTATTGGTTACTTGCAGATATTGAAATGTCCAGTTTATTGTTGAACAAAAGATTGACTAAATTGATTTCAACACTAACTAAAAAGATAATAAATGCACTAGATTTGTTTATTAAATAGAGCAAATACTAAGCTGTAGTATGTTTGCAAGTCTTTAAATTCGACCCGGCAAAAATCAGCGTCTATTAAATAAGATCATGGTGATTTTGTATTCATGGATTAATCCAAGGTCACAGAACGTGTTAGAAACACAGCTGAGACAAATATCTGAGTCTCTCCTGCATATGCTGAAGAAAAAAAAGAGGAATCATTACTGACCTTGTTGCACCAACATGAAAGGAATCACATCACATTAATTTGGTTACTTTTTAATCACCCATTAAAAGGGGTTTGGAAAAATGTTAATGTTCATGTTTTTTTAGTCGTCTCATTAGTGCTTATAGTAACCTTTGCCAAAAAAAGCAGTGCTTTTTCTTAAAAACTGCAAGAGTCTGTCCAATCAGGCAGTCACTTTAACTCCCATTGTGGATTTAAATGGAACATTCACCATGGCTTTGCTTCCAAACACTATGGTTTTTCAGAATAACGCTGAATGGGAACACACTCTTGCACAGCTGTGTCCTGGTCTGTCAATGTATGAGCTCGTGTCGGTGGGTTGGTGTATGTCTTTATAAAGCGTCTCATCTAGTTCATTCAACCCTAAACAAGAATCATTTTCATTTTTCAATGGAAGCAAATGTCAAAATCCATCTTTGGCACATGTGTAGGCCAGCCTTGAAAATATGTTCACAATGATGCAACAGATATTCAAATAAAATATATTTATACTGTATATATCATATGTCTGTTTAGTGATTATGGTGTCATTTTTGTCTCTTTCAGAGTCGCTGGCACACTTTATCAGTTCAAACGTTTAAACATCATTGTTATTGTCGCATAGCAATCCGCTAAAAAACAAAATAAAAACCCTGAAGCCACAGATTAGAAAAGGTACCTCTGTTGAACCTGAACTCTCCATACAACCACAGAATAAAGACTTTGTACTTACAGTACAGATATATGAAGGTTAGAAAAGTCAGCTTTTAAAAAACACACACCAGTGGAATGGCAGGGACAAATCTAATTGTTGAAAAGAATTGATTGCAAAGTAAAAGCCAGATTCCAGAAATCAATAGCGCTGTATGATACATAAAGAAAGGAGAGCATGAAATGGAGTGGTAGCAAATTTTCAAGGACAACATACATTTATCCTTTATTTTTTGTTGACTGAAACAAAGCAGCAACATTCACTTGCAATACAGTGATTGCATGACATGAGATTTATTTAATGCAGGGATTTATTATTTATTGACTTTTCCCTGTTTATTATACAACTGAACATGCACATAATATGCGGACATAATATGTTTTTATTTGGATTGCAATTATCCTAAAGCATTTGCTATGTAAAAAAAAAGTCTTATAGTATAATTATATCGAAGTTGGTAAGTGAGACAAAATATAGCGGCAGGGATTCCAAGGTGTAATGCTTATAACAACGATGAATATTAGGAAATATAATACTCCTGTGTGCTGAAATTGTTAATTGTTACAATAGTATGCGTTACAGTGTAATTACACATTTAAATACTGAACAATATTAATGAACCGCATGCACTTATAGTTAGGGTTATGATTAGGGTTTAATTATGCATAATGTATATTTGTTATAATAGTAAGCACATGTAACGTCGTAGAATAAAGTGCTACCTTATTTATTTTCTTAAATCACTCATGTTGAACCCACTTGGAATCATTAAAACATAGATTTGAGTGTGCTTATGTACTCTGAATGGATGAAGGACATTTTTTGTATAGTCTAAGGTGCACCAACAGGGTGAACTCAGTCTCTTTAGAGCTCTCAAACTAGGACTCTCTGCACTTTTCTAGGGCTCTTTTTGTACAACTAAAAATTTTTTTCCATTTCAACTTTACATAAGCATCTTTGTTGAGGGCACTTTCATTCAGACAGTTCTTCTGAAGAAGAGAACTGCAAGAGTTTAGCAAATACCTAACTTGTATCACAAAAAAGATGATAATTATTTTGCAAATATCAAGGCAACTAGTCCTATCCCAGATTTTCATTATTTTTATTATTACTGTATTTAAAAAGTCCCTTTTTTGTTTGCAAGTGGTTAGCTTGGACAAACAGGAGTAGAGATTATCTTTTTTTGTGGTGTGAGGACCATTCAGACTGTGCATTTAACTGGAACCAATCAGTATTGAGTTCATGCCTGAATGGTGGAAGGCCGAAGCGGGAAGCACGCCAGAGCAACGCTTAATGCAGAATTGCAAATGATAATTTGCAGAAGAGGAGCACAAACATATCATTTGCACCTTTAAAATATAGAAATGTTTCAGGTGACAGTGATACATACATTTAGAGAAAAAAGAAGGCATTCTGAATGAATGGGATATGGCAACCAATCAAACAGTACTTACTCTATATCATTGAGATTAATTTCTTCATGTGTAAAATACATATTTAAAATCTATGCCTTGTCATAAAAAGGATAAATTATCTAATATCTTAAGAGACGTGTTGACACACAATAATGTTGTTATTAATATTTGAACAAAACTGCTATATTTTGGTATTATTTTATAATTAATAAATAAATAATGGCAATCTACTAAACAGGGATTTGGTTTTAAGAATTTCAATCTTTCAATTAGGCTACTTTCTTCAATATGATATCAACACAGCTAACATTTTTCATACTTTGCAATAAACACATGGATCCAGTCATAAACCTGACCCTCCAAACACGTTGTATTCCCCATATATGTTACTCAGCACGACCTGCAGCTAACAGCTACATTTGTTGCTCATCTCCCGCTCTTCAGCGTGCTCAATAAGGCGCCCTTTAACCCTTCCGTGGCCTGTCAGTCACTGCCCGGCTCAAGCGGGCCCATGCGGGCAGAGCAGACAATGCCAGCCCAGTTCCAGATGGACCGCAGCTGTGGTTCAGTGGAGCGTGGACAAACTGCCCTCGTCAGCTGCCTGCATTGCAGCTCTGCCGCATGTTACGCAAGCTCTCTCCCTCTATCTCATGCGTGAGGAGGAGGGCTCTTAATGGCACCCCGGTGACTCGGGGGAAACATAGAGCAAGTTCTCTTTTACCCAGCAAGCAGATTCCTCTATTACACGGCGAGAGACTAGAAAGCACCTCAGTCGTACGCAATGAGCAAAAGTCACATCACATTCGTTCACGGAAAAGCTAGAAAGAGACAAAAAATTGAAGTCAAAGTGGAAACAATGTGCTTGACTTCATTCAGCCACGTGTAACATGGGACATCATCCGGAACAATAGCTGTTGCTAGCCTACAGTCAAATATTAAATAGAGAAATCAAGAGCGGAGGAAGCCGAAATGAATGTAAACGACTCAAAGAAACGCAGCCTATGTTTCCGCTAAGCAAAATCAACTGATATTAAATATGAACTGGGCAATTTAAACAATCTGGGTGAAGCTGCAGGCTGGGATCTAGCAGTTGCAGAATAACATTAGCAGAACTAAAGACAGAGGCAACAATCCCCGTCAGCTATTGAAGACGTTCCATAGATATGGAGCAAGCTGCAAGTCAGTGGGTCACCAACCGTTAAAGGTCATATTTGGGTGCAGTCATAACATTTTCAGTGTTGACCTTGACTTAGACATTGATAGTTTTGGTTCAGTGACGGGGCGCAAATTGGCTGTCAATCAATAGGCATACAAGCACATATAGGCCAAAGACACTGTAAACGACGCACACACATATGCATTCATCCCATTCTCTATTAAAATGATATAATGTATTACAAGACTGGAAGTAAACTGCAGGAGAGAGGGCTGACATCAGATCCCTGGGCCTCAGGGTGGTGCAGGCTAACTGCTGCACAGCCGTGTTAGTCACACTTAATGGCCTCAGTGAGATAAACAGAGCATGATGACATGGGCTAAATAACACATGCAGCCACAGCAAGGGCCAACGCTCTGCTGATACGGCTGGTTTTAAAGAGTGCAGTGCAGGGGAGGTTCACCCCACCTAACTTTGACTTTTCTGAGCAGAAGTGCTGCCCTGTCACAAGGGTTTGTTGATGTTTAATTGAAACAAATGTATTTAGATTTCTTCTAATGGAATGCAATAAATGATAAGATAACAAGTCAGTGTCTCAGGTTAGAAAAGTATTGCTCTAGAGCTCGTTTAATATGTAATCTTGCTATATTTCAGTTTTTTGTAACCTTTTTTTGACTTCCATGCCAAAACAATAGTCACCTGGAGAGCGTCAATGGAATTTAATGCATCCTTCAAGCTTTTTTCCCAACATTTTCGTTGTTGTTTTTCATTTTATAAATAGTATTATATTATATGGCTATACGTCGTTTCTTACGTATCATAAAGCAACTAAGGATAAATTCATACAGTCAGCACATTACAGTTGTCAGTTCTGATTCAGACTGTTTATTGCGGATATGTTCACACACATTTCGGTTATAAACGAGATTAACAATAAACCGAATTGACGCCGCAAATTTACTGCAGATAAATTCTTACCTCAATCTGTACAGGAGCAGTGGTGGCGGTAACAACTACAACTACTCACGTTACTGTAATTAAGTAGTTTATTCTCGTACTTTTTGAGTAGGCTATATTTTTAAAGCTGTACTTTTACTTGTACTTAAGTACAAATTTAGCAAAACAATCTACTTCGTTACTTTAATGCATCATGCAATCGTAAACGGGCCAATAAAAGCAGTGATATATAAACCAGATTCTAACCGGAGCTACTTCTCCATGTTTATTTCTATGGCGATTTATGCAGGTATGTATTACTCCGCAGCGGTGACGGCCTGACCAGGATACAATATATAAGCACTTATTATAAGTGTACCGTAGAGATTCGGGATTAGACAGATATGATGATTCGCAAATCTTGAACACATAAAAAGTTACACATTCCAGCTTTAAGCCGATGAGCACTATATTGCGGTGCTTGAATATATACACTGATACGTGCTGCGTCTCCTCGCATCCGCCTCCTGTCAATCACACGGTGTGAACGTCAACAATGGCATTGCAGGTATTCCGCATACATTTAATCATTCCCGTGCAAATGTGGCTAGCTCTTTATTGTAACATGAGAATTCAGTCCTGTAATGTCTGACTGCTAAGTCTCAAATAGGCCTAACAAACACAAATGAACTGTTCTCTTACTCCGATATTGCTTGCGCGCGCTCAGACTGTGTGCAGTCGCAATCGCTGTGCTTTTAAAACAGAAACGGGTTCTCTTTAATCCCGTTTTAAACTTTATAAAAAAAAGTTATCAACCAAAAAGATCAAGGCCTGCCTGAGGAAATTGTATTGGCTGTAAGTTAAATGCACCAGAAAATCTTTAAATCAAACTTTAATTTCTTTACAATGTAGTAAGTATCCAAAATGTTTTGGAATGGGATATTTGTATTTTTTGTACATATAAATGTCCTAATCTGTCTAACTGCATAACTACATTGTACAGACATTAGGTCAAAACCATCTGATATTGTATTTATGTCATATTCTGAATACCTCAAACAAATTTAGGTAATTTGTTATATTATTTTATTACTGACTTTTTGTTTTTGTAAATTCAGTTCGAAATCAAATTTGAAATCATTATTCCTTGTGCTGTAAGCTTTTGTGACAAAGTTGCCCTATTTTAAAGATAAAAAATACACAGAATAAGCTAATGTTTAAGAGAGATTTTTGGAATGGTAATTTATCAAAATGTATATATTTATATAAATAAAATATTTTATGAATATCATCATATAAACAAACAGGTCTTTTAAGAAGACTTGAACCACTCAAAGCTTGAAATAATGGTTGCCTTAAAAAACTGTATGGACGACAAATATTGAGATATTAAAATACCTATATGGCCTATGTGGTAGTTTTTCCAGTGGTATTGAAAATGATTAAGCTTGTCCTGAAATAAAAAAATGACCCTACTTACTTTTTTAGTGCTCATTAATGCACATTTATAATTCTTGTGACGAACAGTTAAACCCAAGTCAATACACTGTAAAAACAAGCACAAAAAAAAGTCGCTGTCTGCCCATCTGGTATTTCTATATAAAGATTGTAATATTTCAGTACTGTACTGTAACAGATATATGTAACCACTCCTATCCAGCCGTGCACTAAAGCATAAGTCTACCAAAGTTTTCGTATATATATTAAAAAAACTACTGTGACAGATAAGATTAAATGGGTTAAATATCACAATATCAGAGAAGTAACTAGTACTCAGAGTACTTTTTGAGTAATTTGTACTTTTACTACTGTATTGACACCAGTACTTTTACTTGTAATTGAGTATTATTTCAGCAATGTAACAGTAGTAATAGTAATTTTAAGTACTCTTCCCTCCACTGAGTAAGATTACTTAAGGAGGTGACAAGCTCATTTATAGAGGAGCTTACCTTAAACCCCACGTTGTTTTAAGAAACTAATTTGTACAAGCAGATATTAATAATGTCTTCAGAAGTGTCAGATATGTCTCTCACAGGGAAGGAGGTATAATGAATCTTTAGTAATCCTCTCTCGAAATATATTATTTCTTTTACCTAGATAAACAAAACATGGCACCTCTGTCGAAAGCAAGACTAAAGGACGAAAAAATTTCTGCTGCTTAATCAAATTTGACATTTTCATGGAAGCCTACTTATGACAAATAACAAATTACTAAAGTCGTAGCTACGAAATTAAGTGTGCATAATGAAAATAATTTATAATAAGTTAAATAAGTGAAAATAAGTAGCCTTTGATGAACTAAAATACAAAAAAATGCCTGTTTTGCAAAATAAAATTAGATAAAATAGAATTAAGCAGTGCAGGGCAAACAGAGTAAACAAAAAATGTATAAATAAAAAGTATTCATTTAAATTGAAATAAAAAATGTTAGAAAAGACTATTCATTGAAAAAAAAGTAGGTGAACCAAGATTATCAGAAAGGATTAAGCAATGAATCATAAATTCAGGAGACATTTAGTTTGAAGGCTAAGGCGTTGGATATTTTTAAAAGGGATAGAGTTTTAAAAGGGTGGAATGTATATATATTGTTGTTATACAGATATTTCATAGGGTAAGCAATAGATATAGGCTACAGTGCAAACCATTGCAGTGGGGAATAAACATTTGTCAAAGCAAGAGCAATGTTAAGTGATTGCCATTCCTTACATCCAGTGGTGGAGATATGGGAATTCCAGCTTCCATTTAACCAAAATGCACTGCAGCTAATGAAGGACCTATGTGGCCTGTATATAACAGCAAGAGTGTAGAGTAAACATCAATTATAACGCATTAGCCTCTCTCGCCCACTCTCTTAAACAGCAGTTCAGCGTAATGAGAGTGCTAGCCTTAACTAATCTAATTTGTGTCTCTCCCTCTCAGTCCCAATGTTACCTCCAGGAGAAAGCAGTAATGTAATATCTTGGAATTTATTCATTTTATTTCTAACTATTTTATGTAAAATGTAAATTGGACATGCTTTTGTTGACTCTGTCTCAGTGTACAGGTTACAGTCAACCATCATCTGACTCTTGTGAAATATCTATACAGAAGGCATTGAGGTGTTTTTGTGGCAGTCGTCAACAGTGCGCCTTTTAGGTTAAACAAGGCTGAACATATCTATACAAGCACATAAAACCGAGCTTTATGAAATCACACCGAGCCATGGAATTACTTAGAAGGAGGGCCATCTCATTTCTGCAGGAAAGAAATGAAAGAGAGAAGTGGAAAGCATGGTTTTGTTCTCATCGGTGCACTAGGAAGAATTGTGGGGGAAAAAACACTTTCATATGTCAAGTAACTTAGAAAGTAAAATAATCAGAGTAGTGACACAGAAAGAGGCAGAGTAGAGAGTGTGAAGAGATAAAGACAGCCTAAGGATGAGAAAATCTCTGGCGCCCTCTAGCCACAGTGCTGAGTTCCTGATGCAAATATGGGAGGAGAGCTGTGTGCTTCTGACTAATATGTGGCTTAAACGTAGGCTGATGGAAGACTTTAATAAATGGAAAAAAATATTTATATAAAAAATAAGGTGGATACAAATAAAAATAGATTTTTGTTATGTTTACACCTCCATTAGCCTATACCTACAATTCCGGTTGTGTGTAGTAATGACATTTCAAGGCCTATTCATGTTCTTTACCGCCACCAGATGTGTTTGCACGAGTTTGTTTGCACCGCTATGCTCGATCTCTCCCTCTCCAATCGCTCCAGGGGAGTGCCATGTCGAGCTAACCACCCCTCACTAGGCCGCCATATGGCTGCCTAGGAGCTCAGAACTACAGATAGCACAGCGTATCATGCGTGAGTGATTGGTGAAGCTGCTAATGCTGTAATTAGACAGGCACGTCCAGGTCAGCTGATCCGCGTGGTTGAGAGTCCTGATGATCTTATCCTCATTAGTGATACTGAAAACAAAGGGGTCCTCAGAGAACAGCAGCACCACACATTTATTAACCCAGGGGCCCTATACTCTAGACAGCACATTTGGAATAATGGAAGGTCATCAATGCATATTTAACTAGTAGTTATATTTTTGTTACACGTCCAGAGTAGTGTAAGCAAACAATACATCAACTCACTGATATTCAACCTTTTCAGTCAGGTTTTATTATTGTACATGAAGTATAAAGAATAGGTACAAACAAAATATAAAGTTCATAATAAACACTTTAGCATAAAAAAAAAAAAAAAAAATAGGGATACATTTTGAAGCTGATTAAATGTACAATTTATTGCATTTTTTTAAAAATTAATTTTCTTTGAAAATATTTTGGAGTTAAATTAATTTAGCAAAGATGGCTAATAATTGCCTGAACTGAAAATAATAATGTGCTTTGTGATAAAAACAATAATTTAGTTAAAAATCAATCACTATTCACCATAACAGAGTTTGATGAGATAGCACACAATACTTTTCAATAGTTTTAAAGTTGCTAAAATTAAACTTACCAAGACTGCATTTATTTAATATAAGAATACAATTAAACAATCACAATTATATAGTTTTACTTTTTTGTAATATATTTCAAAAGTATAATTTAATGCTGTGCAAAAGCAAAGCTGAAGCAATTAATCCAGTTTTTATTATAAGACATAAAAATACAATTTCTCAATAAACATTTCTTTTATCAATGTTGAAAACAGTTGAAAACAGACCCCCTCCCTCCACAAGATTCACTGATGAATAGAAAGCCTTTGATCAATGTAATGCATGAAAAAAAAACATAATAAACTACTGTTGTGTAAGTGTAATGAAATAATGATGAAATACATATGTAGATGGCAGCACAAACAGAAAAGCAAAGCATTTTTATAATTTTTTATTCAACATATCAAACTTAACATAAATCACATGTTAAATGATCAAATAATACAAGCAAGTTAATAGCAACAAAATGCACAAGTTACAAAGACTGAGCAATGTAAGCGTGCTCACATTTTATTAACAGGAATTATATTTCTATTGCAAACAAGGCAAGTATATAACAACAGACAACAGAAAAACATATGATTACCCATAATTCACTAAATGAATCAGTGTAATCCCTCATAATGACTCCCTTGTTAGCATGAAACATCCTAGGATCAAACTATTATTTTCAACAAAATCAATCAAATATTTCCAAGACAGATATGTAATGCTATATTTCAAACATGGCAGTGCATGCAATGTGTGTCAGATAAAGGCTTTGTTCAAGGACGCAGCTGACTGACTGACACGTGCTCCCCAGGGCTTTGCTGTGTATCGGTGTGCTCTTCTGATGCATCCAAACAAAAAATAGTCCCTATACAGACAGCCAAGTGAACATGCCAAAGCAATCTCTGGTCTGCAATCCAACAGCCAATGCCAAATACTGCGAGACAGTGCACCTGCAGAGAAATTAATGTTACACATATGCATGCACAAAGTTTACTTATTTAACTTTTAATAAATGACAAAATTATTTAACCCTTTTTTATGTATATATTACAAGTGTTTATTAGAAATGTATATTATGTAATTAAAATTCATTTTAACCAAGAGGTGTATACAGTTTTAAACCTCAAACAGACATCTCCAGCACACATTCAAAGCAAAGCTGCTTCTATTTATACTCTCTGTATCAGAGACCCTTTCTTTGATCCTCAAAGCAAAAGGGTCAGCAAACAGATGCAGGATGATTCCTATGAACTGACCAGCACTCGATAAATCTGAAGAAGCCGCAAACAATTACTGATCAGCTTTAATAGAATAGATATAGAATAGATAATAGAGACAGCAAACAATGTTGAAGTAGAAATAGATGCAATTGTATGGGTTTTATAGAGATACTTTTTTAGAAATATCCTTGTATAGAGTATAAGTCATAGACCAATAGTAATATAATATAACAAATTGGCTTTTTTTTCCAGAAAAGAATAAAAAGATCTAGATATAAAACAGTCCTCTGTATGTGACCTTATGAAAAGTTCCCATTAATGGGCAAAAACATTATTATTGCACAAGAACAGGGTTCAACCTCACCAGAAACACTCATGCACGGGTTATAAAAAGCATCCACTGATTTACACAGAGACTGGTAATGAATACATGCATCTCGGTTTCAGAATTTGCAGCGTAACATTCACACAGCACACACATCTCTTCTTTAATATGTGCATACTATATAGATACATCAGAAAGACTAAGACAGGCAGGGTTCAAAGGATGTTGGGCTATAGATTAATATCACCGTGTTTAAATAAGAGGGTCAAAGTTGAAAAGATTCAGTCGGTCACAATGTGCTGCATTATTAACCAACAAATGCTGCTAGAGGTTGCAGCATGAATAGGCAGGTCTAAAGGTAGTCATTCATTTATTATTCAGTTTCGGGTTATAAATCACGGCATAATTGGTCTCTGGAAGGTCAAACAAGAAGAGCAAGGCCAGGCTTTGCATTCTTTTCTCTACCACCTTTGTCTTTATCCAAACACAAACAGCCCCGAATAGAGATCTTCTACTTTATTTATGAAAGATTGCATTTAACAGCTTTAAAATGTTTACATTTTATGTAGCTCAAGGTGTTAACTTCAGGTTTGAGTAGTGAATACAATATGATAAAAAAAAGAATATTGCATTTGGCTAGATGTGTATAACAGAGTTAGAATGAATGGCATGGTTGGTTTCCTGGAGATTGTTACTGATGGTATGCAGCTTGACAGTTTGTTTTAGTTCCTAAGCATTATGTAACCACTGGCCAGAAATAATGCTTGACCTCGTGCGGCAGTGAGCATGTCGCATTGAACTGTTGTGAAGTGGTTGTAAAGAGGTATTAGACAAAGGAAGGGGGATCATTTATATTTTACTTTATATATTTCAAAAATAGTTCAATCTTGCACATGTAAAAATCACTAGCTACAAGCAATCAGTAAACAATTATTGTGCTGTTTTTTTTTATATATTCTGTAAATGCTCAAACATCCCAATTTTGCATATAATCACAAGGAATATAAAACTTGACCTTTTTAGCAAATATAGAGTTATGACTCATTGCAAACTGAGCCATTTTAACATTGATATAGAGAACGTGGTAGAGTTAATACTTAATATTTTTCAAAATAAGGAATATTACAATTATTTGACCAAAAATACTGTGAAATATTACTGTAATTAGCTTTTCCATTTAAAAAAAGAAAAGATGTGGTACTTTAGTAATCGATATGCTGATTTGGTCACATTTATTGAAAATTATAATAAGCATTAACTATACCATTAATACTGTTATCAATGTTATCATTTTCAATGTTAATCAGTTGTGGAAAACAATACATTTTAAAGGATTCTTTAATGGAAAAAAAAGCACGAAAGAACATCATGGATTTGAAAGACTTCACTTGATCGATTTAATGCATGTGGCTTAGTTCAAAATTCTTCATTTACACCAGAGCTGATAGTGTGCCAACTCATAACTTCTTGGTTAATATTTTCCTTAAACAAGCAGAATGGCAATCTCCTCCGTACATTTTATAAACAGCTTACAGAGCTTTTATAGGAGTTCAGGACAGTACTTAAAAGGAGAAGATACAAGTATGAAGATGCAATGAAACAAAGAAAAACTGCAATATTATATCTATTATGAGAGGGAGAAGTCACTTAATAAACATGGTGGAGTTACAGGCCACAAACAAAAGAAGACCTGTGAGTCACCCCAACAGTCCTTCAGCAGAGAGAGCTCGGAGGTAAAGACGTTCATTAATGAATTGCAGTACTCTAACATTATTCAAGCACTTATACTGGAACGCATTTAATACAACTATAAGTAAACTGGAGAGATACTGACATGCTGAAGAGCGCAGAATGCAGCAGCAGCCAATGTGTGAGTCACTGCTTCTTCATTGCAGGAAGCCTATTAAACATCCTCCATGACTCATACTCTCTGCCAAAAATAAAGCATGCTTTCATTCAGATTTTGCCTCTTCTATAAGAAAAGGTTGAATGTTTAACTTTATTGGTAAAGGATAAAACACCCTGTTAACTGGTTAATAGTAAATTCAGTAATCTTGAACAGATCTAACTATACATTTAATACAATTTTACAGAAAAATCTTAAATATGCTCTTCATTGATACATTTCCATAAAATAATTCTCTCGGAATTCAAATAAATGAAACACCTCACAAATTCAGCGTTTCCGGAAATAATTTTATTTAAATCATTTTTGACAGCCAAGAATGACAAGATCACAGTTTGTCTACATTGCTAATACCCGGGTGCTAATGTACAAAAATAAAAACTAAAGAAAGAAAATATTGGGTGCTCACCCTCTAATATTGAAATACTTTTCTATGAAATTGTAGTTGAAAAATCTTTCAAAATGAGCTTTATAAAACTGTTACCTTCTGAGAGGTAAAATTGAACAAACACAGACACAAACAGTCTGCTGGGTTAAGAAAGGACCGATCGTAGACTGTAACCCTTACACATCATCAACCTTGGACCGATCTACTCTGACAGAATAGTGAAAAAAAAGCGTGAATAGCATGTGAAGAAACTACTTTGTGTAGAGGAACCCATAAGATGATGCATTTTAACTGGCATAGCTTTCAGGTCACATGGACTATTCATGACAAGGATGTATAACAAAAAATACAAGGAGAAAAAAAATATAAGCTTTTCATTGCATTAGTAGTGCTTATTTGGCTAAAGAAAATGGAATGCATGGACAGTTTCATTCAAAAGAGGTAAAATACTATAAAGAGAATAAATAATTCAAATAAATAGTGTCCTCTGTTGCTTGTCAGTTTGGACCTGAGAGGTAAAGACAGAAGTGACACACAGGGACCAACAGCACAACACAGCGCAACTATATGACAGTAAATGGGCTCTGCTTGCCCTTTTGATTTATACTCCAGAAGACACATTCTGAAGTTATCCAATGTGTTACAAAGGCCTATTTTATTAGCAGTTGGTTGCTTCACTCAAAATCCAATGAACTTTATATAGAAGGACAGACTTGAAGTTGACATTTTCTCTCCCTGCACATCTCAATTTGATGGTGCTACAGTGTTCGAAATCAAGGCAATCTCCAACAATACTTTATGGCCCGTTTAATGCCTGCTTTATTTTTCTGTAAGGCAATATTTCCACCCCACGTTGGACTCATTAGGGGTTTGGGTTGTGCTTTGTGCAGCAATAATCTTAGGTGAATGGTTTAAAATCACTCGCATGGCACTTGCTTTAAGGGGCTTAATGTGCTAACCAATGCACAGGCTAAAATTACGCTGGAGTAGAATAATGTTACAAAACGAACAAAACCACCTTACAAGACTTAGAAACTTCATTTGAATGCTACAACTGGCCATAGAATCACTCGTAGGCACAATTAAAGGCTCTCCCAGAAGAACATTGTCACTTTTTGTAGGTATACAAACATGTGACTTGTCTCATCAAAGCGTACAAATCTCAGATGTGCTATTATGGAAGAAAATAATTAAGGCTAATTTAATAAACAGTGGATAACCGAGCTGTGTCAAACAGTGAAGGAGATACAACAACAAACCCAAGCAAAATGAAACCGATATGGTACAGGAATGACCTACAATCATTTTAATCTCAAGAGTTCTCTCTTAGAGCAGGCACACTATGTTTATCATTCAGTTAAACACATCTTAAAGCTAAAATATATCTCGTGGTAAAACAAAGAAATGTGAAGAACGTGTGGGATCTTTTGGTTGTAAGGGAAAATTTTGCTAAAGAGAAAGAACCCCATGCTTTACTAATGCAGGCAAAAATAAGTTTTGTAACAAGGCGTGACTCACACATTTTGTTGGTAATGTGGTACCACTGGTAGACCCATCCAGACTGAAAATTCACTATATTTAAAGGGATAGCTCATCCAAAAAAGTTTGATTAGGCAGTGGCTATTTGCACTAAGTGTAAATAGTGATGGAGGTTATTTACATTGCAGCTAGCAATTAGATGCTATTTACACAAAGCGTCCCACCCTATTGAGACAATAAAGCCCTCCCCAAACCTAACCGATACTTTATTTTTACCTTTTTGATTATTATAAATAAATGATTTTCTGATGAGGGAGAAAAAAAGTTTGCCAAAAGGCAGATTCAAATCTGGGTTAATCAAAAAAAGAGCATTGTGCCACTGAAGCTGACAACTGATGACTGTCTTTTTTAATTTTGACTAACTCAGTCACACGTTGGTGGAAAATAGAGTTGGTGTAAATAGACTCTCCCAACAAGATGGGCCATTTGGACTTAGTGTAAATAGACACTGTTGCAATTACCCTATGATTTAGTCACCCTCAAGCCATTCTAGCTATATTTGACTTTATTATTTCAGATGAATACAGCCAGAGATATTAAAAAACATCCTACCTTTTCCCAGCCTGAATGAGGGATGAGATTTTGAAGTACAATAAAATGCATCCATCGATTATAAAAAGTCCTCCACACGACTGCAAGGATGAGTTAATAAAGGCCTTGGAGCGAATTAATTTGTGTAAGAAACATGTCTCTAACTAGTGCTGTTGTACGCAGATACACAAGAAAGTGGCATTCCAGATGTAGGACACAGACGTAATGTAATCCTACAAACACCAAGTTTTGTTTCCAGCGAAGGCAATCTAGTCTCCTTTTGGCTTATATTGAAATCCTCAGACATTTCATTTTACAGATCCCTGTTATGTACTTCTAATTCATAACTGGACTTTGTTTTTCTCTCTCCACAGCGCTTCTGCTACTCTCTCATTTCACAGTGACTGGAAACGAGATTATTCTTAAGTTTTAAATATGGATATTTTTCTTAGACATTGATTTACTTCAGAAGGCCTTTATTAACGAAATCAAGCATTTGAATTCCTTTTTATGATGGATGGAGGACACACTTTACTGGACTTCATAATCTCAATACCCATTCAGTATCATTATAATGCTTGCAAAGAAAGTCACGTAGAGTAGAATGGCATGAGGAAGAATAAAATCATAATTTCATTTTGGGATGAACTAGCCCTTTAAGTAATTAAATACTTAAATTATCCATATTTTGACCATTAATGGGATCCAAAGTTTTCAATGGGTTTCTATGAGTTTGTGGGCAATCTATTAAAGTTTAGACAAATCCTTTCGAGTCACGCCATGTTAGGAGAAGTCTAAAGGGTTCAAAATGTGAAAATTAAATGAGATGCCTCCAGAATCTTTGATACAGGAGGACAAAACAAAGCCAAATCTTGTTGTTTTACAGACGCAAAAGCAGTGTACCATTGTACTATAAATGCTCAGTCATTGTACCAACAAGGATCTACATCCCAAAAAGTGCAGGCAGGTTGAATCCCACTCTATGCACCAAGAAGTTCCTAACTAAGTGAATTAATAATTACATAGACAAACCAGAGGATTGACAAAGTGTCAGTTTGAGGCAACAAGTAGTAAACAACTCGGAGAGGATTGTAAAACATTGACAATCTTTCAAATACTGTGTTCAGTTCACACGGAAGCTGTTCCTCAGGGGTTACAAATGTATACTGTACAAAGTATAAAACTTCTGTCAGACCAACTTAATTCTAAATAAGATCTATCCCTGTTTTTTTCTTGATGTAGCGTACATGCAGGAGGTGTACACAACTTATCGTGCTAGCGGTACAGTGCATGCTTTCAGTACCATGTGTCCACTTGATTTAATTTTACTCTTCCAAGCAGTTGGGGGTCGGACACAAAGTGCTAACCTATCGATTCTAATCAAGGTAGTCACTGTAAATTAGGACTAAGGCAACAATGTTCCTTATTACAGAACAGGAATCATGCAGATTAAAATGCTCATGGCCACTGCTGTAGACACAAAACTGCACCATCAGGCCACGTACAGCAGTGTCAGCTACAATTTCAGGTAATCAGCAGCGGAGGCCTGACATTCACTCTCATTTAGAACGACTTTTCAGAAAGATGCAAATGAAACGGGTGCCAGACTTAAACACATGCTTGTACAAGTGGATGAATACAACTATCTGAAGAACACACTGTCACAAACAGAACGCAAAACTACACTTCGTATTAATTCTGTTTAAACACATAAACATATTGTATTCTAACTGAGATCGCAAATTTGGTCTCTCTATTATTAGAAGATGCCTTTAAGTATAGCAGCGTTTAATGAAAAAGTGCAGAGCCAAATGTTGGATTTTCATTATTCCTTTTTCCTAATCTACAATTGCACTTACTCACCGTCACTTAGTAGCTAATAATACGCCAAGTAATATGCGCTGGAGCGGAGGATTCTCGGATGCACTACAATAAAACCTCTGGTAAAGCTAAAGGTTACCTCTAAATTGTGTAAGTGCTTTTTAATATTGGCAATAAATAAAGGCCTCTAATTATCAATATAAGCTTAAATAAATTCACACTGTGGTATTTCTCTCTGGTTAAAATTGATCCTGAATAGTCCTAACTGTGCTAATACAGTACCAGTGAGTCTTTCCTCTCCAATATGGGGATTCGTTAATTGGAAACTTTACGTTAATTGTAACGTATACTTCATTGGCAAGAGTAAAATGCCATCTAAGAAACTCACCTAATTAAGTAAGAATGCTCACTTTCTATAGCTCTCTCTTAAGTCTTTGTAATATATTTTATTTATTCGCCTTTTTACATGCTCCACCCTCTCTGTTCTGCAGGTACTTATCTAACTCCGCCTCTCGTTTCACGGCTTCTGGGTTGATTTTTGGGGCACCAGGAAAACATACCAGCACAACACTCATGTTGTCTCGACTACCCTGTTGAAAAACAAATAAACAGAGAAAGAAGGCTCAAGTTAGACTAATAACAGTTTAGAATGTTAGAACCACCTCTAAAATGTATCAACTAGCCATCAAGAAAAATGTATACACATTTATTACATATGATTTTACAAACTAAACAGTATTATCAACATAACTTACTTAAAAAGTAATCTCATCACCTTTTTGGGGAGTCGCACCACATGACACTACAGTGTGAACTAACTTTGTCTTGTCAAACAGCTCAGTGTTTCTGGTATTTTTAATGAAATGCAGTTATGATATTATGTCATTTTTTCCCCTATGTATGCTTCTGCAAGTTGGTTGCACCACATGACTTTTGCTTTGGTGGATGAAATCTTTTCAAATATTAATAAGCAGCCAAGCAGGATTTTTCCTCGAGAAATTAATAACTTATGCCAAACAACAAAGACATTTTCCTCTTTATTTTGATTTCAGGGGTCATTCTATTAAATTAATTACTACCTCTTTTCAAAATGAATTTACATTTAGAGATTAAAAACATTTCCATAACGGTGTATTTAAGTAATTTTATGCATGAATAGCTTTTTAACGCATTTTTGTTTGAATTAATAGACGCAAGGTAAAAATAAGTAATAAGCAACCAACACAAATTGACCTTACCTTGTACAAACATGTGTCCACGATCTCATTACACACTCTCTCCAGGTCCTCTGTCACCTCCAAGCGTGAACGCACAAAATCACACAGTTCTTCGTTAGCCATGACATCCCAAATGCCATCGCAGGCCAGCACCACAAATTCATCCTCAGCTTCAGAGCGTTCGATCTCATACACTTCTGGCTCTGGGGACACCAGCTGCTCAGTGGGGCCTTTCCCATGCACACACTTGTAGTCGAAGTCACCGAGAGCACGAGAGACAGCGAGGGAGCCGTTGACCCTCTGGATCATTACAGAACCACCTGCGTTCTGGATTCTTTCCTTTTCCAGGGGGTTACTGGGCTTGTGGTCCTGGGTGAAGAAGTGAACGCGACCCTTGCGGCTCAGCAAGGCTCTGGAGTCACCGCAATTGATGAAATAAAAATGATGAGGGGACATCATCACACCTACCGCCGTGGAACCGCTGCGGTCTGCCCCGTGCTTGCGTTCGGAAATGGCCCGCATGTGCTCGTCGATCTGCAGGAAGCCTGTGCGGATTCCACATTTCACACTCTCCACGGAGGGCTCAGCATTAATTGAGTCCCCACCCCCTGAGCAGCCTCCCCTGAAGTCTGGGTTGCTGGTGATGTGTTCCAGCAGATGCTCACAGCAGTAACGAGCAACCTGAGAGCCTGCATGCCCGTCATAGACGGCAAAGAAAGACCACAGGCCGAGACCATAAGGTAGTCCTATCACAGATGTGTGCGCGTCCTCCATCTCCACACGCCAGCCCTGCATGCTGCTGAGTCCATAGTGCAGGCCGTTCCCCTCCCCATGAGCATTGTGCTTCTCCATCTTTGGCTTGTCTAAGAACGCACCCATTCTTCTTATTTTGCTCTGACATAAACACAAGCGCAAAGCAAAGTGATTGAAGGTGATCTGTTATGACATAAGTGACTCTAATTCACTGAACACTGGCAAAATTAAAACATATTCACACATCTGATGGATATGGTATGATGAATTATGCGACAAGCCACAGGTGCGACAGGCTTCTAGTAGCAAGTAAACTGTTTAAATAAATGTTTATGTTATTACGTTAACAGAGTAAACTTGTTTGCCCACAACCCTAGTTTTATTTACATTTTAGCAAACGCTCTACAAACAGACGCTAATGCAGCAAACCGAACTAACCTATATGACGTTAAAGCAACTGTGATGTGTTTACTAATGAAGCCACTGCCCCTATCAGTATATGCGAACTGCAGCACAACCAGATAACGTTAGCATTAAGAGGCTAGCTCCTATATTTAATGTACGTCAGACGGACATAATATCACTTACCCAGCTTCTTCGTGGTCTTTTCTGGAGGAAGAAACACCGAGGCACCAAAGCCACGGGTAAGAGCCTTAATATGAGTATGTTGGGCCAGATAGCAAACACTATAAACCAGCGCTCACAGCCACAACAACGCTCATAAATCGATTGCTAGCCAATTAGCTCGCAAACTCAAAACAGCCAGAAATCGATTACGGAAAAAAAAATTCTAAATATATGAAAAGCATCACATGAGCCTGTTTAGGCAGTCCGCAGCTGGGCGGTGAGGCATTGCTGGCTCCGGTTTTTTGTTTTCCCGAGGGGGGGCTACCGGAGCCTCGCGCTCAAAACACCTCACTCTCTCCGCGCGGATGGGTTCGTTTGGGACCCGGATGCTGCAGTTGATAGTTCGCGTTCCGCTTGCGCTATGACATCATCACTGCCACGCAATTGAGGGCTTGAAATAGATCCATTGATGAGAATGGAGGGACCGTTATGCTACAGCCAGCCAGTGAAAGCCTTGCTGACTGTCATCAGCAGTTTTTCTGCAGATGTTTATGTTTAAGAGCGCACCGTCGTGTAAATACAAGTAGGGTAGGTTCGTTACCCGACAAAAACAGTAACGTATAATCATCGAGTTTGACTAGTATGACCTTTATATGAAAATAGTGACGTACATCGCAATCGCCATATAACATAATTAGGTCGTTGACGGGCCACGTTGTTAGCCCTAAAAATAATAGGCTAATAATATAAAATAGTGTGATAAAGCCAATAATTTTCACCGTATTTTAAGATTTTTAACTTAAGGGGGAGGCTGTAAAACTTTGAGATAACATTGCAAACTTGTATTATTTACATTTGTATTTAATTTTACATAGCGTACCGGTCTATAGTTATTTACCTGAAACAGCTAACGTTAGCTAATCAATAGCTAGCTAAACGTAATAGATTTCACGTTGTGGTGTGCCGGTTGTACCTGCAACACAAAAAGCATATACAATATGAGCCATTAATCTGCAGTTAATAGCATGTCCAAGAGAAATAGCAGCTAAAGAAATAGTTTGGCCCACCCATGACGAACACTATAGGATTCCACAGAATGCATAGTGTCACAATGGTTTTGAATCATGATATAGGCCTAAACAAGGCCGCACCCGCTTTAATACTATAACTGGAGGTAAATAATTGATGAAAGTCCAAATTAAAAGCTTCTTACATTAAAGATATACTATCTGCAGGGTGACTTAAGTGTGTTGCTCATAATGCAATGTGCACTTAGGGTAAGTAGTTTCTTGCTCTAAATGTCAAAAGCATTATAGGCCTGAATGAGGTAACCTTCCATTAGATTGCCATTGTAATGCTGCACAGCATTTCCAAGATATATATTAAAACAAATGCATCCCTAAAGCTATTATCAACCATTTCTACTACACTGTCTGTTAACAGTTATGCTGAATTGTTGCTGGTTTTGCTTCAGGACACATCTGCGTTGTACCAAAACTGTACAAAAATGAAATGAACAATCAAACAAAAAGATTAATCTGACTGTAAGCCTTAAATTACTAACTGGGCTGCTTAGGAGACGTGACAAATTCAGTTTCTAAGCATTCACTGAATTGTTCTGTGCAGCCAATAAATTACTGCTATCTTAATAAGCTGCGTTTTATGAGAACAGACCTGCTGCAGCCCGCGTTTGGATTGCGACCGACCAGTGAAAAACCTCTGGAATAAGCTATAAAAATGCCACTCTTCTTGATTCTCTGGCCATGTGAAGCATGCCAGATATGAAACAAGTATGAAGGTTATGTACAGAATGATTTGGATGAATGATTCAAAAAGAGATTCATGAACACCAACCACTGAATTGTCAGACTGCCTACCAACCTGCCAACCACAGGTGAAGTATCCAGAGCAATGTGCCACAACAATAACGCCCTCTTTCCAAATTCCAGACAGAGTATTTGGATTCTGTTGTCTAAAGCAGTAACAACAGCTGCAGTGAAAGGGGCAATGTGTGAGGCTAACCGGTGACTCATAGTTTACTTTCATCACTCTTTAAAAACATCTTCTGTGTCTGGGGAGATACAAAGAGGGTAACACCTGAAGAAACTGATAGCTATTAAAAATAATATATATGCATACTGTATATACAATATTATCCCTGAAGTCCTTGGGGTCATTTTCAGTACAGTTGGTAACATGACACACAATTTCTCTCTATAGTTAACACACAGACTTTATCTGTCTGTTGAGTCTAAGCTCTGCTTTTTATTGAGATCATGAAAACTGCACCTGTGTTAGGCTGTTGCCTTGTTCTTTGCCAAGCTGTAATTAAAATGTTATTGCCAATCTCTCCCTTTCATCTTTTCTCCTCTCCACCTTTTCTCAAGGACAAAGGAGCCACGTTGCTATCCATTTATGCACTGAAAAGCTTTCAATAAAGAGATGTGAGACAAAAACATGACACTTTCTCTTTCTTGTGGCCATGTTTTTGCATTGTTTTGCATTATGTATTATTAATATTTCTTATTATTAAATTGTCTGCCTTTTTGGTTCTCATACATTCCCAACAAACAACTGTATAGTCTCTATTTAGGATCAACATTAACATGTAATAAGATGCTTTATTTGATTAAAAATACAAAATCCAGTGATAAAAAAACCTCAAACAATTATTTTAAAGTGTTTGCCGTTGCAGAACTAACATTAAGATTAAAGATTAATGTTCTATATTCAATCTTCACATGACCCCTCTCTATTGCTCCACAATGCATGTCGTTTAAACAACAAAAGGAGACATCTAAGCTCTTTTTGTTGTTGAACCCTAACAAGACCAACCAAATGGACATCACCCAAATGAACAACTACAATATTAGATCTAGTAGACTTAATGACATAAGATCATTTTTGGTCTTATTCCTCTGCAGTGTCCTTAATTCCAGCAAGGGATTACAATCTAAAGACACTGGATTATCAATACTAACTGAGCTCCACTGTAATACGGGCCAAGTGAAATGGCACACACAAATCCCTGGCCTAATTTTTACACTTGCTTATTTTCTGTAATTCTAATCTGACACAGAGTTCAGATGGTTTGTGCAGTGAAGCTGACCTTGCTGTTGACTGAAGATGAGTTTATTTGTGAAGATGACAACAACAAAGCAATAAATTCGTTGGATTAACTCCCTTTGTTCTTGTCTTTAAACATCTTAAATTGGGTTTCTTTCAGTACTGGGGCTGCAAAAGTGTCTGTTGCAAATTTTACTTTTATTAAATATGTACATTTTAATAAAATGTTTTATTTAACCTTAGGTTATATATACATATATGTAAATTAATATATATTAGTGCTGTCAAATGAGTAATTGCGATTATTCACATCCAAAATAAATGTTTTTGTTTATATTATATATGTACATTATATTATAAATACACATAAATACACATGTAATTTTTTTTTACACATTTATATATTCATATTGTTATATTTAATTTGATATAAACATTTAATATATAAACATAACATATTTTTCTCTCAGATGTACTGTAACTGTATGTGTTTGTATGTAGATATACAGTACATAATAAATATACACAATCCACTTCAAATGTTGACTACTGTGTATCAGATATATCATATTTAAGGAGTGAAAACTTAAAATACACAAAAATGTATCTACTATAAAGTATGACATAAAATGAATAGAATATATATATATATATTAAATAATAATAAAATGAATAAATGTTATTAAATAATGATGATTTTAGTTTCATGGCAGGAATTCCTACTTTATTATCATGAGCAGTGTGTGTGTGTGTGTGTGTGTGTGTGTTTTAAAACATATCTGTTTCATGATTGTAAAACAAAGAATTCTATTAGTAGATCAGAGTTTCGTCAAATAAATATTTTTGCTAAGAACTGAAACACAGTATTGTAATTTTATTGCAAAGCTGTAGTGGAAGACAAACACAGCAATCAAAAACCAGATACATTCTTTGAATGATTTCCTTAAATGTTGGCTTTGGAAAGTTCCAACTGAAATTTGCTAATTTTCCATTTGAATGTTTCTTCATTATGCATACATGTGATGCTCACATATATGCCACAGCAGGGAAGTTAGAGAAAACAATAA
The DNA here is from genome assembly GCA_032361065.1 of Enteromius trimaculatus. Taxonomy (NCBI): domain Eukaryota; kingdom Metazoa; phylum Chordata; class Actinopteri; order Cypriniformes; family Cyprinidae; genus Enteromius; species Enteromius trimaculatus. The sequence goes on from JAUMHP010000076.1 coordinate 8,011,718, forward strand.
AAAAAAAAGAGGAATAGGTAGCAATGTGTGCAGCGCTTGAGAAGTGGAGTGTTACTGCAACTATTCATGCTCTTAATGCAAATTCAAATTAGTGGAAAGCAGTATCTCAGTGACATGTAGTCAGCTCGGGACTGCATATGAACAGGCATGCATATGTGAACTCATTTTAGACTCTCTATTTTTGACTTGATCGGCCATCTGCTTCCACTGATGTGAGACTACATATAATCAGAATGGTGAACAAATCAGGAGGCTTCACTCCTCAGACTGCAATTTCCATAGGCAATCACTAATGCAGAAACATGAAAGTGTACTTATTACTAAAAATAAAAGTGTAGTTGTTACTCATGCATATGGCTGACCTGTCCGTGCTATCAGTGCATTAAAATCGACAGATGCTGTATTTCTGTCAATGCTTTCGTGCATTATTACATTACTGCATCCATGACATTGCACATTAATTAAATTGTAGAACAAATGTGAAAATCCATCTGCTTTCAGTAATTATTATTTTTACTTACATAAACACCTTATCACGATTCAGAGGGTAGCTAATGCCACCTAGTGACAATAGGGTGCAACTACTAAATGCAATACTTCTATAATTAAAGTGATTATTAATTATTAAATATAATAATGATATGGACTGGATTATGTCTAAATGCAATAAAAAAAATAAATAAACATTTGTTTGTGAATAATATTGTTACTAATAATATTGTTAGTGAATAATTATAAAGGCATATATAACAGTACCACTCAATATTATATGGCACATCATTAAATGTTCTAGCTTTAGTCAGATACAAAGAATCTTCGTTTCTTTTCCCCATAATTTAAATGTTGTTGAGTGGTCGAGTGGGTCTGGTTAGGGTCAGAAAGATGGTTTAATGAAACACAATGCAGAAAATATAGAAATTAATGAATTCATCAGTGAAAGAGCAGTTATAATGAATAGTTGTTTCCAGGAGCATTTAATGACATGTGAGAAGTGAAAAAGCCATAATGGTCCAAGGGCAGAGTAATACACCATCCACTTATGATTTGCTCAGAAGAGATAGAGAGGAAGGTCACTTCATGCATGCTAGACTGAGTGCAGAGCATTCTATTGCTGCTGTTGTTTCTTCCATCCTGGTTTTCCATTCATTTGTGACTGAGCTAGCTTTCATTTTTTTCTTCAGATTTAAAACTTCTTTCATAAGTGAAATCTGTACTGTACTAATAATAAAAAATATTTTCAAGAGCAGATAACTATATAGCCGTCTGTAAAATGCAATAAAGAATATATATATATATATTATATATATATATATATATATATATAGTATCCTATTTCAATTACACAAAAAGTTTAGATTTGACACTAAAGAAGACAGAGCTATTGTCTAATTAAATAGCTACAATATTTTGAAAATAAGGAAGAAATGGCAGAAATATGTTTATAAACTGAGTAAATAAATAAGTGAAACCTTAAGTTTCTTTATTGTAAGTAGGCTATCGATTTAATTTATTTAGTTAAAAATGTAAAAATAAAAAATAATAATAAAAAAAAACTGAAAAGGGTTTGCTGCAGTTACCACTAAAACCACAAGATGCCACCATTTCCTAAAAAACTAATAAGACTCATCACTACGCACTAATAAGCCTCGTCGAGTGTAACTTTCAGGATCATGCTCAGATCCATGTGGAAAATTCAATCGTGTTTGCGTTAGCTACTTAATAATACTTGAAATTATATTTCAGGTTAATCTGAATCCAAACCCCAGTGGGTTTATTCTCTCAAACGATTGTAACCATTTCCCCATCCTCATTTAATAGCAGAAAGCCTTATTTTATGCCCAGTTCCAGCTCTGTGTGTTTAAATGCTGCGTGCCACTATGAGCTCGAGACACGGTGACGTCAGCGCCGAAACACTGAACTAAACAAGCCATTTCAAGCAGCGCGAGCCTCTGCCGGAGCACTGGGCCTGCCCGAACCACTTCTGACAGTTACCGAGCGTCTGATCCGGGAAGTTGTCTGCTTTTCTTCTGTCAGTGACCGAGTCTCTCCGAAGAGCATCGCACTCAGAAGGCTCAGACATGTCCGTGAAGCCGGAGGCAGACTCGGAGGGCAGCTGGTACGGGGACGATTTTGATCAGATCGACCGCTTTGGGAGCTCCTCCGCCGCCCGGCGGGATGACTTGGGAGAGGAGCGGCAGATGAGAGACTGGGAGGACGAATCAAGTAAACAGAAACAGTTTTCCAGCCATCCCGAAAGCGATCGGCAACCGCTCCCTGTTGTCATGGAAACAGCTTCCACAGGTAAAGTGATTTTAATGTACATCGTCATATAGGGTATGCAACGCTTTGAAATGCCTCGACGCATAACTTCTCTGTCGACCGGGCCTGGTTATCAGGTAGCAGTTACCTTGGCTTGCTGACTCGCTCTGGTTGGACTGGAGTGGAAGTTTTATTGAATTTAGGGATGGACATCTTAATTGAACACTTCTCGATTCGATTAGTAATTTTGAGGAAGAAAATTTAACAAATAATAAATGCATTTATTTCAGAACACTTTTTAATGGCGTCATTTACAACGTATTATATTGAAATGATTAATAAACAAAATATAATTGATTCCATTATGCACATTTTTTATATTTTATGCACAAATTTGTATTTTATTGTAAAATATTGTATTATAAAATAATGTCTCAAACATATGTGTAACAATCAGTCTGTCATTTGATATGTGTAATTAACTTAAGTGGAGAAATATAAATAAGGCTAAAAGTTCTTGGTTCATTTCCAGTTTGACATGGCTAGTGTAGTACTTTCTGGTTGAGAGTTTAATTAACACCAGTTTAATTTTGTGACTGATTCAAAGGTCTTTTTGATTTTAATATTTGCTTTGTGATAGTTGTGAAAAATGCAGTTATCATCATGGAATCATCCTGGAAGTAAATACCACATGTATATTTTTAATAGAATAATAATTTGTGTTTATACATAATATTAAAACATATACATATACACATTTATGCATAGGCCATATTTATTTTAATGCATTTAATTCACAACATTAATGTGCTAAATTTACTATATTCATCCAATATCACAAAGTGAAGGCATCTATTTGTTCTCCAAAAATCTTTCTTTTATATTCACATCTGACACCTGTTTACTTTTGTTGAAAAATTACTAAAAACTAATTTTTCTTACTGTGATTTGCAGCATTATACATTACAACATACCTTAAAAAACTACAACTACAAAATCCCATGTTGAGATGTTTTGCTTTTCTCCTTTCATTTTCTGGTTCATTATCTATGTCGTTATTTCATGGTTCCTCAGCTTTTCAGGTCTTTTACTGCATAGAGATCAATACTTGACATTGTCATTGAAACATCTCACAGGGTGGGATCGAAGCTCTGTTTTATGACATTATTCTACTAGGTAGTATAAACCCTGTGAGGGACAGACAGTCTTTGGTCATGTGGTCACCACTCCAAAATTAGTCTTTACAACCAGAATGTAAGAAATATAAGAGATTAGTAATGATGATGTTATGTGCAATAGGGCACTTTTTCAGGTTTGCACGTCTCTTACAGTTCTTTCTGTGTTTAATGTATCTTCATGCTGAAGACTGTTGAGTAGAAATGATATATATCATGAAAGATAGTGAGGTTATCATTGGATAAAAAGAAATATGAGCACCTCATTATGAGCATATAAAATATTAAGCCTAAAGTGAAAATGGTATTAGGTGATAAGGGAAAAAAATAAATAAAATCAGCATTTAGTGCAAGAGTAAAACAGCAATGAAAAGGGCTTCAACTGCAGTCTAAGCGCTTTCCTTTTGATTAAACAAACAAAAGGACATTTTCACTTAATTAATGCACTTTTTACTAGAAAAGACTTCTTGCGCTACTTGGAGATTTGGTAAGGTTTAATGTGGATACTGTGACATTGTCTAAACTAAAACTGATAAATGAGCCCATTATTCTTTGAAGTTTCATTATAGATGTGTCTGTAGTCAAACACGATTTGTAGTTGTGTTGTGTGTATCTGAATCGCCAGATTGACATTGACAAGTGAATGAAATCCTAAAAAATCCTCTTATCAGACTGAATCTCTCTCTGAATGACAGCCTATCCCAGTGCTTATTGAACCACAGTGACTCTTAGAGGATGTGATACTTGGCCTTTTGAATCACATTTAGAGCACATTGCTAAACTTAGTGTTGATACTAATGGTAAATGAGCCTGATTCTTTGGGTGAGAGCACATAGTACATGTAAAAAATCTGTAAAATTTGCGTAAAAAAAAACTGGCAGCTGTAGTTGCCGTAATTCAACAGTAAATAATACGGTAACATTTTAGGTTTATACGGTTTAAGTTAAATTTACAGTTAAATACCGTAATTTCATTAACTGATATAATGTTAATATACCAACCTATTAAAGTACTGAAATCTGTTTTGTAACTTTGAAATAAACTGATAAGCACCAAATGAAGGGGGTGATGAGAAAGTCACATGATGATCTAAAGCCCATCACAAGCAGTTTTTAATATGAACATATATAGAAGGAGCTCAGTGTCATTCACACAAACACTAAACGCCATCATGGTGAGACTGAATTAAACTGAAAAAGGAAGGAAATATTAATTTAACAACATTAACTGTAACATACAACCCTAATAAACATAACTCATAAGAAATAACTAAGATGAATCATTAAATGTGAATTTTGGCAATGTCAGTTTACAGTTTAGCAGTTTTTTACTGCAGAATTCAATGATACTGTTTTTGATTAAAGCTTAACTTCACCATTTGTGCATGAATAATTTATTTGGCAGATATGAAGCATAGCCTCTGTCAAAATGCAGTTAATGTGAAACATCCTCTTTTTGATAATAGATAAGTCAGATAAGTGTTATACTGTCATTAAGTTTCACAGTTTGCTAGCTTGCAATCCATTTATTTTTATGTATTTCACCATGAATGTATACAAACCTGATCATTTTCATAAAACAGCAGTACAAACAGCTCACCGGTATCTTGCATGGCTTCTTTGGCTTGCTGGCAACATTTGATTTAAGCCATATAATGAGCAGTTATATATGATGTGTAGGATGTGTACTAAAGAGACCCCACTGCATTGTCTTTCATGGTACCCCGATCAGAAATCAGACAGCTTTTTGAGTTGTGTACAGACAGGCTGTTCATTGTTTTTAATGTCTTCGCTTCAGTGAACCATGATTCATTAGGGACACTGGAATGCAAGTTCACTTTCTTCTTTACACACATACAGAAAGTGTTGCTGGTTACAGAATATCACAGGGGCATCAGCCTAGTACTAAGAATCATAACAAGATTAAAAGAATTTATTTCCCTTTGCGGTAACACATTCGCCTCATTAGCACTGACTCAGCACTTGCTACCATGATTTTAAAAAGCTGGTATGGTTCAGAAACTGTTTTTTATATACTGATGTTCAAAAAAACTTATTATTGAACATCTTTATTCAGTATATTGTATGTTTTTTTAAAAATGTTACTTTACTGTTTACATTAATTTTTTTTATATATCTCTTGTTTTGTTGTACTTTTGGAAGCAAAATGGCATCATATTATGAAAAAAATACATACAGAAGAAATGCAAAAAATGTCCATAAAAATGTCAATGTCCAACGTCTCCAAGATCCTTCAAAAAATACCTGAAAAACTCTGGGCAAGTGTACCTCGGAACAGAAGCTGTTTTACCAAAAGCTGTAATACCAAATATTTATTT
>JAUMHP010000076.1:8017589-8031038 GCA_032361065.1 Enteromius trimaculatus
AGATGTTGCCACAGTTCTTCTGGATTGAGTCTGTCTCAGTTTGTTCTGTTACTTCATGTCATTCCAGACAGACTGATAATCATCAGATTGGATCTCTGTTTTGAGCACTGACTCCTTGTGCAGACAATAATCTCACTGCATAATGACTAAAATAATGTTTGGAAATTTAAACTGATATTTCCAACCAACACGCTACCGCAAAAGATGGAAGTAACCCACTTAAAACCATTTTTTCTTGCTGAAAATATTAGTGGCCTAATATTTGTGCACAGTATTGTATATATAAATATATAAATGTTTGTGTGTGTGTATATATATATATATATATATATATACCTGTATGTGCATGTGTGTTTTTATAAATATATTTAATAAATATGCACAGTATATACAGACATATATTATGTAAACAAAAACTTAATTAATTGTTTGACTCACTAATTTAAAAACAATATTGTTTGTATAGTTTTCATACTTATTATTTACTTCTTTTGTTATCTTTTACCAAGGATAGAGTCAAGCAAGCTCAATGGCAAAACATAAGGTGTGTATCGCCATTGTCCTCTTTAAAGAATTGCATCACAGGCTAAAGCGATTATGTAAAAGCTGTAAACATATGCTCATTTGTCCAGCGCTATGAGGTGAACGGATTATTTGTAGCTTTCTGGTAGCTGACCCCAGTGATACAGAGAAAATAATGGTTGTTTAAAAAGAAAAAAATCTTATTTGGATTTTTATTTAGAATCTTCGGGATTTCAGAAGCTGCTGATTTTTAATGGATGGGGGTTACTATATTTAGTACATTTATTATATATACATTTAATTTTATGTAATTATTACATTGTTCTTTAAATGTTACGATTACTGTGATTACTATGTTTTTCACTGTAAATCCACAATTCCTGCAGACATTAGCATGCTGGAACAGTTGGTTTTCAGGTACAGCTGCCTCTGGCTCTCCATGTGCATCTGTTCTGATGGTGAAGTAAATCCGGTGAATTCAAACACATGTGATAGTGCGCCTGCAGTGACTTGAAGTTGGCACTAACTCCTCCTCACGTGCCACAAACCTGTCAGTGGCATCTTGATCTTCCCTTCAACCTTATCTGTCTGTCAGACGTACTTTTCTGCAGAGATACGTGCTGGTGGCACACAGAGGCGAACCAAGGTGAAGGCAAAATGAATAGATGAGGCCCTTCTAAAATATTATTTTGTTAATATATCTTTGTTGCCTAAATATACATTTATACAGTAAAAAAAGTAGTCAAAAACACATTATACAACATAAATAGTTTATTTTTTGAACAAAGTGCATATTCTTTGAAGAAATATTAATCTAAAATCTTAAAGATACAGAACAATCTTATTTACAGTAATGGATTGTCACCTTAAATGCTGTCACTATGTTGCAGTGTCAAGGTGGATGGTACTAAAAACATTTAGTCAAAAAAATTTCAAAGAGTATCAGTAAACTCAACTTCATTAGGACTACATCTGACACGCTGAACTTACCAATTTCATTGTCAGGAGGCTGGACTGGGGTATCTTCTGTCTGAGGCAGTGGTGATAGGGACTTAAGTAATGCTCCTATATATATATATATATATATATAGTAATTGTCTTAATTTATTATTTATTATTAGTTTATCTACTGGCTATGGTAACTAATTTTCTCGAGTTGTAAAGTAAATGTATTGATATAGTAACTGTATATCTAACATGCTGAGCTTACCATTTTCACTATCAGAAGGACTGGGGTATCTTCCTGAGGTGGTGGTGGTGACAGCAACTTAAGCAATGCTCCTGAATGCAGAAATATATGATTAGCATTTTAACTTAATCATTTTAATTTAATTTACTGTTTATTAACTATTAGTTCATTGTTAGTTAACAAATAAGTATGTTAACTATTTTAATGTAGAAGAGCTAAATAAAAATGTCAACTAAGTAAATGTAATGACATTTATTTAAATTGTTTTGTGAGCTCTCCACTGGCAGCAAAACACAGTACCAAAACTTTCCAAGTGTTTCTCATTAACATTATCACCTACTGCAGCCTATTAATACCTGCGTGAAATACATGCTGCTGCTACAGTACGTGTAACCCTAGCTAGTAACCCTATTAGAAATGAGACAATCTAGAAAATTATTAAAAAAAAAATAAGATGGAACAACAAAAACACTGGTTTGTCATATCATTAAGTCATCAATGATCATTATCGCCATCACTTAACTTACCGCTGTCATGTTCCCTCTTTTCCTCCTCTTCCTGTTTTTTTTTCCACTTTTGGCTGCCAGATAGAGAAGTCCTTTTCATTGTTAAAAAAGCCTAGTAATAAGTGCTGCTGTGCCACTTTGAAAACCGCGGCTGATGCACCACGAAGAAAAAGCACGCACATCCAGTGTAACTCGAGAGGGAACCTTCTAGGGGGGATGCCGATATATTGCTCCATGTTGCATGTATGTTTTTAATAATGACATTTCAGACTGTTCAAATGGTCGGCTGTCAGGGCCCCCTCAAAATGCGGGGCCCCAGGCAATTGCCTGCCTTGCCTGCCCTATTGCTACGCCTCTGGTGGCACAGCACAGATGAGTGTCTAAAAGGAAGCCCATCTTAGTGACTTTGGGAGCCTTTCCCTAAAAACATAAATATGAAATTGTGGGATATAACCCCTGTCATATTTTCCATCTCAGTCACTTTTTGTCACTCTTGTTTGTTAGAACAAGTCTGCATGGCACTTCATTTGTGTCTTCCTGTGAAGATTGACCCGGCGCTGACCAGAAATAACACAGACTAGAGGAAGGAAGTCCTCACAATGTACTGATCTTTCTAAGCTCAGTTAAAACAGTCAGAGCTGCTCAGCTAAGGAAAGAGAAATTCACTTGTTGCCAAAAGTAGATTACACACTTGTGTGTCAAAGGGCCAACATAATCCAAAAATCATATATAGTAGAGTACATCCCTAAACAAAGAGCTGTGAAAGCGTTAGTCAGTACGGTAGTTCTGCCAACATTTTCACTGACTTGAGTATAGTTTTTGGAGTGTTGTGATAACTAAAACTGAATGTTCATTTAAAGTAATAATTCAAATAAAAATTTTAATTACAACATATTTTACTCATCCCCAAGCCATATTAGGTGCATATCACCTAGTATGGCTTGGGGATGCCATACTGCCTTTTCAAGGCGTATAGATTAGTTTTACAACACAGTACTTCTGGATATATCCAAAATAATGGCTGTTATCCACAAGCATTAACAAGCTTGAAAGAGCCAGCATACATTTTTAAAAACTCAGACTGTGTTTGTCTGAAAGAACACAATAAGAACACCTAGGATGGCTTGGGAGTGAGTAAAATATGCCATCATTTTCATTTTTGAGTGAACTATTCCTTTAACTGATATAGGAGGCCCTTGTATAAAAGAGGTTCACTTAAGCATAATTTTAAAAGGAAACTGGCAAACTGTTTCCGAAAACGTAATTGCATGTTAGTGCTAATTAAATGAAAATGTGTTGGCTGTGCGTTAGAAGGCTTATTTGGCCCACTTTAGCAAATTGTAAGTACATCTTTGTATGTAATATCATAATTACTTCTAATTTGTCTTTGTGTATTGGTGAAAATGCCGTAAATACCATTATAAATGGTAAAATATAATGGTAAACAAGCAGCGACGAAAGGGCCCTTGCACCCGGGCTCAGCACATCCCATGGATTCAGGAAGACAGGGAACAGTAAGCAATATGAATTTAAAGAAGCAAATATAAATAATATGTAAAAGCTATTTATATGTGGCAAACTACCTGCTGCCAGCTGGTGGCGCTAAGTCTATAATTGAAAATTGACATGTAGATGTGTTCAGACCAGTACTTTTATCAAACATATTAAGTTTTTTGCAGATTGAACATGGTATGTTTGAGTTATATGAAAGCATAACATATCCTGTTGTCAACAGGTGGCGCTATGATTATAACTGAATATTGGCCTTTATATATAATATCCCAATATCTTGGGTAATATCTGAAGTTTGGTGCAGATTGGGCATTGCATGTTGAAGTTAGTGTGAACAAGTAATTTCCTGTTGCCAGCTGGTGGCGCTATGATTAAAATGGAATATTGGCCTTCAGATGTGTTCAGGCCATGACTCTTTTCAAACGTATAAAGTGTTGGGCAGATCAGAGATTGGGCAGATCAGAGATCAGAGACAACAACTTCTATTTTCATGGCGAGACATCGAAATTTGTGATGCTGCCACGGACACGCTCTTAAACAAAAAATCTGGATCTTCACAATTTACCATCCCAAACGCCTTTAGATTAGGCTGAAAAAATCAAATGTTGATGTCACCAAATCTCTAGGAGTAGTTCATTGCAGAGCAAAGCATGTCACTTCCTGTTGTCAGCAGGCGACGCTGTGACTATAACTGAATATGGTCATGTAGATCTGTTCAGGTCAAGAGTTTTATCAAACATCTGAAGTTTGGGGTAGATCAGATATTGTATGGCTTATGAGTTATAACAATATCCTGTTCTATGGCTAAACATCAAATTTGCTAGGCCGTCACGGACACACCCTTCAACTAAAACTCTAGATCTTCACAATTTAACATTGCAAAGGCCTTTAGTTTACACTCACCAAATTTGGTGTTGATCTGAATAAATCTCTGGGAGGAGTTCATTAAAGTTATGAACTTTATATAAAGCCATATATCACTGAGAAGCTGCGCGTTGAATCACCTGCGAAACTCAACCCGCAGCTTCTCAGTCATCTACGGCTCTGTTTATAAGCTGGCGTTCCTTTTAAAAACAGCTGACGCAGTTTTCCAGCTAATCAAAGAACCGTCTTAACTGACGAGATGCGCATAATATATCGTACGATATATATAGCCCAGCCCTATTATTCATTATGACGCCTGAAAAAGATGAAAATTACACAAAATTTGCTAATATTATTAAAAATAACAGACTTCCTGTTGGGTTTGGGAGTTTGCTCCAAGAGACTTTCTTATAGGTAATGGTGTGCTACATGTGTGTACCAATTTTCGTAAATGTACGTTTAACGTAGCGGGAGGTGCACTTCTTTGAATGTAAACAGGTGGCGCTATTGAGCCATTTTGTCACACCCACTTCTGAAACCCATATCAGATGTCTATTTTCGCCAATTTTGAGGTGTGTGCAATGTTTGTGACTATTCGAGTATGTTTATGGCCTCAAAAATGCAATTCATTCAGCGATGGAATAACAATAATAATAATAATAATAATAATAAAAACTGAGCACAATTAAGAACACTTCTTTATTATTAGATGGCCTGAAGTAGCTAAGCTCCTCTTGTAAATTAGCATTGGTTTGTTTTAAATTTGATACACAATTCTTTCCCAACAGTTTTCTACAAGACATTATGTTTCAAACTGAGATAAGATATGCCGCCATATGTCCGTAGCTCTGCTTTTATTGACCTGTTAGCTGACTCTTTTTTTCTTCTACTTAGTTAATCCATTAGCTACATGCAACACTAGGCATGCCATATTTGAGCTATAGTGATAGGTCTGATGCTGTATAGAGTTGTAAGTCTCAGATCTAATAATTAACTTATATTATGGATCCTGCTAAATCTCCTGAGTTCTTTAGGTTTAAGCAGAGGAGTGATTAGCTTTAGTGCATTAGTGTTAGTGCCATAGCTAATGCCTGACTCTTACCTAACACATAGCCAGAACATGAGCTTTACTCTAAACCCCTGAACCTGTGACAACAATGCAACGAGCGCACACACCCAAACACTCACACAGCCAGTATGTGGCCATTTGATAAGAGGGAAAAATATGAAGAGTTTATGTGCAAAAACTCATTTATTTTCATTAGACATTCCAAGAAATATCAATCAAACTGCAGTAAGGTTGTTTTGAGTAAGTTATAATAACTCAAACAAATAAAGTTCACTGAAAGTATGTTTTTGCTATATATAATAAAGTTTAGTTTTTTAGCAAAAGCAAATAACTCCAACTAAATTGCTAGTCTAAGCCCTGTCTTTCTAAGAATACATTTTAGTAACAGGTAAATAAAAGTTCAGCACTTAAGGCCACCATGTGCTCTCGCTATCACTGTGTTTTTGAGAGGATGAGTCATAGATTGCATGCTGCTTAAAAGTTGAGGCTGAGAGATGTGGGTTGGAGATTGTGGTGCGAACTCATGCAGGATCGTCCTTCACATACTGAAATATTTCAGTTACAGTCGCTGAGATGAACCTATTGTTTGCAGGTACAATCTCAGAAATGCCTTATAAGAAAATATCACAGGTGTGCATCTTAACACAGAACAATGACACTGCCATGTTTTAAGATTTGTCAGAGCAGGATATTTCCATCTGAGACAGCTCAAACATGCAATTTAGTCTGGGACTAGCTTAAGCCTTGTCTGTGAAACTGGGGGAAAGTATACATATTTGAACCTAATAGGTACAAAAGTGTACCTTTTGAAAAGGTACCGCCCCAGTGACAGCTTTTGTACCTTTATTTCTGAGAGTGTACTTATAGTTAACCTGATGTGTTACCCAGCAATGTAGCTAATAAAGAAGGTTGTGATAAATCATGTGTGGTTTTTTTTTAAGGTATCAGGGGCTCTCTTCTCTCTGCACTTTTTTCATAGATCCTCACACTTCTTAGCTACTGATGGTTAAAAATAGAGTCCCGGTGGAGTCAGTTTGCCCAGTGAATGTAGGGCAGTACAGAGACAGAGGCACAGGCTCTCTGATGGAGTGGGGTCACGTTAATATGGCGATTTACTCGGGTCATGCAATTATCCACATTTTCATATCTGTAGTGTGCCGGGAAACACACCTGATACTGACGTCAACAACAGAGAGAAAGAGAAAAAAGATAACCTAGTGAAAGTCATCAAGTGGATTAAAATTAGCTTCGCCAAATGGTTTCTATTATTTCAAAGGTCTTAAAATCATGGATATATATATATATATAAATGTCTAATGGCACTGGCAAAACAAATAAACATAATAATCAATATGATAAAAACTACAGCTCATTTCCATGTTTTGCCACAAAATTTTGTATTTCATTATGTACAGAAAATACATGCCCTATCTCTCCCGCTCTCTCTCCCACACACACATTAACATTATGTTGCTAGCGCTACTTTGAGGACGTTATCTGTAACATCAACTTAAAAACAACTTGACTTCTCACAAGCGAGGTATGAACGGCTCTGTTAGTGAAAAAAAGGAAGATATTTCAATATTAGCCGAACACTTTTGAGAGATGCACAGACTCTGAGGTAATTCACAAGCCATCTCTCTCACACACACACACACACTCATAACTTAGTTATTAACTGCATTAGTCTGCTATGAACGGATCAATCCTCCATCATAGGTCTAAAATGACGTTTTGGAATTAACGGCGGAGGCATCAGATGAGATGCGGAAGAAATAATCTTACTCACAATTACTTTCTCACATTTTAAGTACAAAAAACAGACGACATACCTTGAAATATATCATTGATGTCTTGAGGTCTGGCAACCATAATAAATGGAATAATTGACTTCGGGCCGTTTAATTATATAAATAATGCATACCCGAGGTATGGTGATGTGGTCATGATGCAAAGCGGAGTGGCCAATACACAATGTCTTTCTAATAATTCACAGCAAGGGTTATTTGTCAATTATTCCTTACATAATAAACACTTATCCACTCATCCATTCACCTCATAACCTCTCTCCTCCTCTCCATCTCCTCATTAACACAGCATGATCAGAATCAGGGAAGCTATAAAAAGCATTAAGCTACCTCTAGGTATAATATTGCATTATTATTTTAACAACTTGATAATTGAATTAACCTTTTTTAAGCAAAGTATTAAAGTGATATATTTTTAATAAGCAGGAAATAAAGGTGTAGCCTATTATTTGCCACCGCATGGAACTTAAAGCATAATGATTGAAACCAAAATCAGGTTTGTAAGGCATCTTACCCTGTCATGTTTGATTATATAGTAAAGCAATATGTTGAGTTCGATATAATAACTGTTTCTGGTTTTGCTGGTGTTGGAATTGTTTATAAAGACTTGCTTTAGTTGTTTTTTTCTTCTAGAAAATCCAGTTATAAGCCAAACATTCAACAACAATCACTCCTTGCATCAGTGAATCTTACAGCTAGGAGCCACTGATATCTGCTGAGTCACTAAAATCATAACTACCCAGGATAGAATTAAATATTATAAGTAATTATATTCTGAACAATGTCATTAATGTTAGTTAACAGATAAAAACTCTACAGAGGCCTTTTTTCTGATTACAGATTGTTTAATATCTAGGACATGTATATCACTTTAACATAATTTTTGCCCCAAGCCTAGATCATTTCTGATACTGTAAGTTTTATGCTGTATTTTATCATTTACAAAATGACACAGTTAGCAAAGATTAAGGATTCTGTTTTTACAATAATTACTACGATATGTTTTTTTTCTTGTTTTGTAGATTGAAGCAGGGAAACATAGGTGTCAAGACCAATCTGCTCAGTGTGTGTGTGTGTGTGGGTGTGTGTGGGTGTGTGCTTCTCAAGCCCTTTTGTGACACCACTGCAGTCGACCTTCAGATAAACATTAAACTGGAAAACTGGCGTCTGCCACAAATAGCCACAGTAATAGAGGGACTTGGGGACAAGGAGAATTGGTGTGGTGGTGTTGTCACTAACTGCTGATAAGAGCTGTCACTGCCACACTCCAAGAAAGCCCTGTTGAGGACACTTAAAAAATATTTCCACCTGAAACACACACACATGCATTTTCTCTTTCTAGCATCTGAATTTCACAAATAACATGTACACAGTCGATTTTACCTCAAGGTCACTTGATGTAAGAAGCTTTGTGAGGCACATCCTGCCGTTACAAATCAGGTCAAATTGCTGCTTTGGTGTGCAGCTCTCGTCTAGGATGCTGTATTTATTTAACGATGAAATACAGCTGCAACAAAACTGTAGAAATGTAAAATCCATTTTGTATCCAGTTTGTTTTAACCTTCAGCATTTATATTGATTGCTGCTATAATCTAATTTCTTCCCATCACCATATGTCCCTTTATGGGCCATAGTGTCATATTAACAACTTAATTCCTGGAGGGCAACAGCTCTGCACAGTTTAGCTCCAGACAGCTCCATATCACACGTTTCTAGTGATCCTACAGATCTTGATTAGACGGATCTTGTGTGTTTGATTAGGGTTGGAGCAAAACTGTGCAGAACCGTGGCCCTCCAGGAATTTAAGACCAATGGTGTAAAGGGTGTGTAGGGTTTTTTGGGAGGGCTAGATTTGAGTCAGAAAAACAAAAGAGATTTTATAGAATAATCAGTTTAAACATCATGACTCCAGGTATGTTAAAATATGTTAAAATTCTTGCTTGTGTCTCTCCTCTCATGCAGATAAATCAGATTTAATCTTCCAGAAGAAGTCCACTGATGACAGAGATGACCTTTACACCTCTCTCTTGTCCAGTCAAAGCTATGCCTCACATGAAGACACCTCCTACCTTTCTGGCAGCATGAGCAGATCTGCTGACAAAAACATATCCAGCACAGAAGACTTCACCTCTGGGTCCCATTTCCAGTTGCCCTCGGACCCCAGCACCAAGAACCCCAGTGCAGACCCGATTGACAGCTTTCAGAAGATACATCACTCTGAGAAAGCTTTTGACTCTTCTTACAACTACATGGACATCAGTCGTAAGGAGGACTCCTGTAGTTCCACCCTTGAGGACTGGAGGATGAGCGGTCTGTCAGAGCCCACCCAATACACTAAAATAGAGAAATGCCCATCACCGGTAGAAGTGGATATGGAAGACATTGGCTCTTCTTCAATTCTGGACTCTCAGACCTTCCCGTATGTGGAGGAACCATCCGATGAAGAGCTGTCTGACTACCAGCCCTACCGTTCTCCAGGTAGCGGCAGCGGTGCCAGCCCAGTAAAAATCACCCTGACAGAAATGCCACCTACATCTGTATCGCCCACCACAGTCCAGCACAGCCCCACACTTACCGTGTCAGAGAAAGAGAGCATTCTGAGTCTGGGGCTGGAGGGAGTGCCAACCGTCACGCTCTCAGAGCCTGAGGATGAAAGCCCTGAATCATCTACACCCCCTACAGGTGAGCATCACCATCCCACACAAGCACTTCACTGTAATGTATTCACTACACCACCTTTAAATCTGCTGCTAGCTGACCCTTTCCTCCTGTGTAGGTGTATATGCCAGTCTGGGAACTTTCATGCGTTTAAATTTCTTTATTTGATTTGCTTTTATCTAAGAGATGGAAAAATTAGCAGCTCTATGGCGTAATCATAATTGTAATCACTTTTTGGGGTATTTATCTGGTGGAAAAAGCAGCAAAATCATTTGGAAAAGTTGGGACAGAAATAGGTGAGACCCTTGAGTAGTTCCAAATCTGTATGAGTTTCTTTGTTCTGCCGAACACAAAAGCAGATATTTTGAAAAAAAGCTTTGTAACCAGGATGTTTTCCGTCACCATTCCTGCACCATGGAGTC
This sequence comes from Enteromius trimaculatus, assembly GCA_032361065.1. Lineage (NCBI taxonomy): Eukaryota > Metazoa > Chordata > Actinopteri > Cypriniformes > Cyprinidae > Enteromius > Enteromius trimaculatus. Next base: position 8,028,140 of record JAUMHP010000076.1, read on the forward strand.
AATGGTGACCCAAAACATCCTGGTTACAATATTTCATCAAAACATCTTCCTTTGTTTTCAGCAGAACAAAGAAATTCAACCAAACAGGTATTAAGGAACTACTTGAGGGTGAGTAAATGTGACAGAATTTTACCACAATAAGACAAAACATCATTAAGCTACTGAGGAAGCGAAAATGAGCATTCGCGAGCATTTCAAAATCAGTAAATTGGTGATGCTTCAGGTGCTTATTTATGCCCTAGAGATTTAGGAATTTAAAACAAACTCAATTCAGCCTTTTTTACTTTTTATTACATGAAGCTGACATTAAAACTGTCTTGATTTCAATGTTTTAGCTTTATCCCACGCCCAAAGTCACCTTGAATGGTGACTGTAATTTCACCAAGTACAACATGTTTACAGGAAGGGTTATTCAGCTATAATTTCCAATGATTGTAGGGATGAATTATGAGTAGGGTTAGGTAAGGGTAGGAATAGGGTTAGGCATAGGCCTAGAACATTTGTTGATCTTCTAGAATTCCACCAGGTCAAAAGTTCTTATAGTTGAGGAAACACCCAATAAAAAAAAAGTTACTCATAACTGGCTATATGTTATACCTTTTTAGTAATATAATAACACATACATGCCTCGGCAGACCAGATGGCCACAAGACACCTTACCTTACTTCCTATCCTGTGTCTCCCCTTCTCCTTTCTCTTTTTAGAAGAGTCTGATTCTCCTTTGGATGCAAACATCCAGGGTGATGAAACTAAAATAATAGGTTCCTCCCAAGACAAGACTCAAACAACTCCCATCTCACCCTCTCCACCTACTTTCAAGCAGGAGAGTTCCCCAATGGAGAAAAAGCCTTCCCCGCCAAAACCCACCTTGCCTCCTTCCCCCCAGGATGTCGAAGGTAGCAGCGCCGAATCTGGCGACTCTGAGATTGAGTTGGTGTCTGAAGAGCATAGCCCACGAGCTCCCAACACTGGCTACATGAGCTTCAGTAAGACTCCCAGCACCACTTCATCAGCCACAGTGTCTTCCACAGTACCTACCCCATCTTCTACCCTTGCGTTTGTCCCTACTCCTTCATTGCAGTACAGTATCTTGAGGGAGGAACGTGAAGCAGAGCTGGACAGTGAACTGGCTCTGGAGTCTTGTGGGGAGGAAAGCCCCAAAAGATTGACCCATGACTCCACAAAGGGTTTCAAGGAGGGCCCACAGCCAGTCAAAAAACCCTCAACCCCGACTTTGGCAAGCAAAGAACCAGTCGTGACTCCCACTGCACCTCCTCCTACTGTTCCGGCCCCAACCAGTGCTCCTAAAGAGAAGACATCCACCATGGAAGAGAAGCCCAAGCCCAGCAGCACAATCTCTACTCCAGGTCTGCCAGAGCTGAAGGTGGAGCATCCTGCCGGAGAGGTGCACCAGAGAGAAAGAAGACGGTCCAGTCAAGTCCGCAGAGGCTCTGAGAGAACGACTGCACCACCCGTCGTCTTCCATGGTCTAACCAGGGAGAAAGGTAAAAGCATGTTCCCAATAACTTATAGTCACCTCAAAACACAAGTTCCTATTAGGGATGTAACGGTATCAAAATTTCACGGTAGGGTAATACCTCGGTATGAATGGCACAATACGGTATTTATTGAATCATTTAGGCTCAAAAAAAGTGCCAGAACTGTTTATTAAACAGTTTACATGAACACTGAACATATCAATGGCACACACATTAGCCATCTATCTGTAAACTTTGAAACTTTGGGCTGATGGGAATTGTAGTTCCCGCTACAAAAATTCTTTTTTCTGTGAAACAAAAATGGTGATGTTCTGAATAATTGATAACATTTATTGACCAGTGACCAAATCCTGAGAAATTTCTTAAATATAATCTTTTTTGTTCCACAGAGGAAAATCATATAACAGTAGATTCGTTTTTAAATTATATTATATTATATTTCATTATTTTATTTTATTTATTTTATTTTGTGAACTATGCCTTTAAGGTGAAAGAGCTGTAAACCTGAAATTAAAATAAAAACTGACTCACGATAGTTGGCTTCACCCTGGAAACTTTCTTTGGAAAAAACACATTTCAATGCATCAGTCCCTTGAGAACCAGTCATTACTGGGCATGCACAGACTAGCATCTAATATTTTCCTAATATTAAATAAAGGCAGGGTAATTGTGGAAATGTGGAATTTAATGCGATTTCTCTTAGATATCAGTGTGTTTACAAAAACTTTGAAAGTAACAGACCTAGATAATGTGATTGTTTAGAATTTGTACAAATTAATCAAAGCTGTTGTGCGCTAAAAGAATGAGGCTCAAATTTCAGGCATTTCCTGCTTGACTGTTCACTGCACATGTGCCATTGCTTTGCTTCATCATCCATCAGCAATGGTCAAAAGAAATACAGCACGGTATTAGATGACGTTTCTAATCTTTTGCAGAGCTCAAGAAGCTCATGCATGTGAAATATCAATATTATGAGACACATTTCTCGCACAATCCACTGAGCCTTTAGATGGATGGCTAATGTTTTAGATTATTTTCACACCTGACTGCTTCCTGCATCTGTTGTTTGTGCCTTCAGGATTTAGCAAAGCTCAGTGGAAATATCATGGTTGAAATTTTGAGAAATCATTATGGAAGATCTGGCTGACCTACAGCAGTATGTGCCTTATAAAACCATATGATGTATGTTTTTAGTGATGAGAACACATCCCAGTAATGACTAAGGTATATAAATAATGAAAAATGAAGGGCTGTGTTACTATGTTTATATAATCCTAAATTAACTATTTAAAAAAAATACATACATTGCTTTAACAATTATTTTTGTGGGGGGGGGGAAGGTGTGTATATATATATATATATATATATATATATATATATATAAAATTATTATTTTATTT
>JAUMHP010000076.1:8031668-8043125 GCA_032361065.1 Enteromius trimaculatus
TATATATACAATTATTATTTTATTTTTATTATTTTATTTAATAAATATATTTTTAATCAATTAGATATATTTTTATGTATTTCAGTTATAGTTTTGACAAAATTATTATCGACTTCATTGTGTATTAGTAGATGAGTATGTTGCTTGTCTGTGTCTGTTGAAGGCAGTCGCCATCTTTTATTAATGCTCTGGCTTTGGGCTGGACTGTTTGAAGATTTGAGAACAAAGCATCCCCCTGTGGTTTAGGTCAGTTTTTGTCGCTACATGTGTGACCAGCGTGTACTGCCGTCTTGTGATTACATAGCCACACTACAACAAGGGAGGAGGTAAAATAGCACAAATAGTGAGATAAAAAGGCTTGGATATCATTTCATAATTCCATTCTTGACAGATTGAAGTTTGTCTTGGCAAGTGGCTGGAATCCTGCCGTTCAGTCCTAATGCATCTGGAAATTCTGTAAAGTCATGTTTGTCTTTTAATCAGTTCATTATCTAATACGATCAATGTTTTATTTGATGCTTGTCAGTCAATATATTAGTCTTTACAGCACATGGACCATGGATCAGTGTTTGTAAAAAGAGATCAGCTTTACTGTTGCTAAAGTACTTGCTGACCAATCAATGTGTGTGTGTGTGTCTGTGGCGTTTTGCACATTAGGTATGTTGCCACAGTCTGTCTCTCCCCCTCCTTTCCTGAGCTCTGTGTCTCACAGAAGCCTCTAGAAATGAGATGGCATTTGTAACAGCATGAACACATACTGAGGAAGCGTAGCAAGAAAAATGCTATTTTCTTCCAGCAGAGGGCTCAATTTACCACATGCTTTCTTTGTCTTGCTGTCAGGCCGTAGACTGGAGAGAGAGGCTGTAATGCATTATTTCAGTATGTGTGTGTTTGCATAGAGAGTTTGGCAAAGCTGTAAAAGCCAAAAACTCAATGTTTTTAAATAGCTATTAATCTTAATCTTCAGAGTTGAACGATTCCTCAGAAATGATTGTGTTCTGTTTGATATTTGGGTGTAAACCTACAAATACATTTTTCCAAGATTATTAGATAAATTAAATAAATTAGGAAAAATAGGCAAAAAAAACAGCATTTCCGATTTTTTAATAGATTTTATGCAAAGATTTAAATCTAGTTTATGTAATGCGTTTGGGTTCATTATGGGTTCTATATCCACACTAAAAACAATGTTTGTAGGGGGGTGTATTTTTAGTTCAGTTCACTCTATAGCAAGGTCACTTTTTTAATCGTTACATTGTGGTTCTATTTCTATTCTGCTTCATTCTGTCTCTAATAATCATTTATCTTTTAAAAGTCCCTGGTATTTCTTGTGTCCTGAGTTCACTAGAAGCTAAGGCAAAGACATTACACAAACTAATTGCAATTGTTTGGATGTACATTTGTGTCCCCACCTTTTTTTTTGTATACATCAGTGTTTAAATGTATACAACGTCATGCTAAACGTCAAGGATAATGCATAATTCACGTTGAAGTGCTGTTCTTTTGCATGATAAATTGGTGCAGTTACTGTTATCTCTGACAGTACATGACATATGGGATCACGGTGAAGGTTCTCTGTCCACTGAAGTGTCTCATTACAGTCTGCCATCCTGCCAAACTAGAATCAGAGACCATGATTAGGCAATTTATATCTGATACACTATAGTATACCTTTTTTAATGTAGGAAATATTACAAATGTATAATATGATAACTAATACAATACTTTTGAGGGGCAGATGTATTGTGTTTAAGTGCATATGCATCTGAATTTATTTTAATTACAGTCTATCTAAATTCAGAGAGTTAAACTATTAACTTCTATGTTGTACTGTAACAATGTATGTACATAGAGAGTAATAGTTCTCATTATGACTCTTCACAATATTTAAATGAATATTTTTTTTTTATTAAACTATATATTATATATGCCACTTCAATGGCCAGGCCTGATGAGATTGTAACTTTATGTCTTTAAATTTAGTAATGTTTATTTTTTTAGATAGATTTAGTTTTAGTTTCCGGCCTGGTCAGAAAAAGTTCCACTGATGTTCATGTGGTCAGTCCATTTATGACCACTGGACAGGACTGTCCGCTTATCTGTGAGCTCATCCTATTTCTTTTAAACGAGAGCGCTGAGTCATTCTCTATATCTCATGAGGCTTGCCTTATGTTGTCTCCTTCCTCACACACATATACACACACAAACACGCTCACTGTTATAGCAGTCTAGATCGAAATTTGTCAGAGATGATGCATCGTGGAGGGAATGAGCCTTCACACTGAACAAGCAAAATGCATCTGCGACAGTGTTTACCTCCAGATTTGAACCTCCTCAAAAGGATTAGTTAGGATTAGTCTCCCATCTAAAATAAAAAAAAGGAAAACAAACATTTCATCTTTCCACTGTAGGGCTTTAAAGAGACAGTTACCCTAAAAAAAAAGATGTTTAGCAGTATGTTCCCGCTGCTCTTTTCCATACAGTGACTGTCAAGCTCAAAAAATGTAAAAACTGGGTGTGATTCATGAAGCATCCTTTTGGATGTCTTATAAAGTTGTCAGTCATGATGCTTTGCCCCTCCCCCACGCAGCTGCCTAACAAAATCGATTCTCAGTTCCTCCACCAGTAGGCAGCACTATCACCACATCTAGTCCTCCATCCCTGCCTCCCCTCCCTTATCTATCTCCTCCTCCTCCTCCTATGGGTCATTCATGCACTGGTGTGAACCGGTGAGGGAGAGGGAAAGAGAGAGAGGGAAAGCGACAGATACGGCGCAAGCAGCGAAGAGGCTGTAGCAGTAGCGTTAGCAGAAAGCGATTCACAGTCCTTCCCCTCACCCAGCCTAGTATGCAGGCCAGCACCATGGCAGCCGCAGACTCAACCAAGATGGAAGGTTTCTGGAGCAACTGGAAGTGCCAGGGTAGGAGGAAGGGGATCCTGGGGTACAAGGGAGAGGATGCATGTGCATGTCTGGGAATGGTTTTATTTGAGGCTGCTGGATTTGTTAGGGGAGGTGCATGTGGGATTCAGGAAGATGCTCAGACACACGCCCGCATTTTTAATTTTTTATTTTTTTTGTTGCATCGAGGCCGTCGCCATCATGGGCATAAGAGAGCCAGACTGGGGGGTTTGAGACAGCTGGGCACGCCCTTTTTCTCCTCCCTCCTCGTTGTACTTAGGGGGTCCACCCTGAATTCGTAGACTCTGGGTGTGTTTGATTAGAATTAAAAGGCATGTGCATGACTGCCTCATTTTCAGGTCAGATGTGCATTTGGATGCAGATAGCTCCATGAAGAGCTGTCAAATGCTTTTTTGAGTGTCTTCACGTTTGGCTTGCTTGTGTTGATCATAAAGGCCTTCAGGCTGCATTGGGAGCAGAAAGCGACAGAAGAAAAGACGAAAGAGAGATGTGTGGGGTGTGGCTACCTGACTCTACAGTCAGCTCATTGTGTCGTCTATGTTTATTCTGAAAGATGTGGATACATGTAGTGAGTTTCATTTATTATGCACTGAAAGACAACTGCATCCATCCTTTTAATAAATCCAGTACTATCACTTTAGAACACAATACCTAGATCACATAAGAGGGACTTGGGCAGGAGGAAGAAAACTAGAACGATTTAAGAGGGAGGGTTTCTGGTAGTGGCTATTTATATATTGAGCATTTCACATCTCTGACAGTTCAAGGGCTTATAAACACAAATAGATCTACATCAATTAATGTTATGCTTCTTTATGTGAGAGTATTTAAATATTTATGGCTTTGTTAGTTTCTTGTTTAAGATTTCTGGGAAGATTTTACAATAATGTTTAATTATTTAACACATTGTTATCAGCATTATTTTAGGGTAGTGTTAATTTATAAATGAATTATTGTTCATTTTTAATTAATACTTAACTACTCATAAAACCCCAAATTATCTATTCATCTATCTATCTATACATGCATCCATCCAGTTCTATACATTTTTTTTTATCATTTAATTACTTATTGTTATTAATGCATACTTGAATGAAGCCTTGAGGCCTTTCAGTTAGGATTCATTTGGGATTTATTGCCTCATTTTAGTGGAGAAGATTCCCGTGTGCATTTTCTGTTAAAGTGCTCTGTTGGCACTGTAACACTTAGCCATTAAAAAAAATAAAACCTATATGAAGACGATAAAAACAAAGCTTTCTCGCTTTTTAATGCCATAAATGCCAAATATGTTGTACTGTTTGATGCCTGTGTCACAACAGGGTTGTGTATTCTGTTGCTGTTTCTTCCTTTAGTCATGCCTGTTGGCTCAGGTTTGCTAATACAGTATCTGTGTCCTCCGTGTATTGATTCAATGCTATAAAGTCAAACCGCAGCAAAGGTGCTGGCTTTTCTTAAGTCAGCAGTTTCTGTTTCTCCTCTCAGTCTTCTCTCAAGTATGCGGTTTAGCCAAAACTGTGGTGTGAATCGCCACATTGGCCGTTACTGTCTTGATGGTCCATTGGTACTAGGCCAAAATGAGCTCTTCCAGTTCTTCCATTAAGTGCAAATCATAAAACAGATCTCCTCACTCTGAAAAATGTGTTAGTCAGTTATAACGGCCATTCTTAATAATAAAAACTGGGAACATAATGGGACAAATAAGAAAGGAAGGGTCCAATTTACTCCTAAAAACCCTGCAGTTATTGTGTTCAGTTATAAATATTACAGCTAGAATGCAAAATGCGGTAAACACTAGTGTTATTCAATAGAGGATAAGAGGCGAGGCTTAGCATAGTGTCATATGATCTTACAGGTCCAGGATGATATCATATTTTAGATTGTGATCAGAGCAGGATGTATTTAGCAGCCATTTTTGTTAGGTGTCACTACAAAGACAGTGTAATCTAGGTCGAAGGTCTATTTTTGAGTATTCATCCCCTTTTAACCCAGTTTGCTTGTTAAAAGCCACATAAGTATGTGGTAATTAACTTTGATGAAGGTGTTGATGAAACCAACAGTTGTTTGTGGTGGTCCTTGCTGTGGGTCAGAAGATCCACACCAAAAATACTGTCATGGCAAATATCATAGTAATATTGAACCTCATTGTAACTTATTTGCTGCTTAACTTAACTGCTTTTAACTGTATAATAGGTGTCGGGGGGACAATTTTGGACCCCATTGATTTTCATTGTATGGAGTCCAAAATGTTCCTTTTTATTACACAAAAATATTTTTTTTCAAAATATGTTCAATGGAAACAACGTGAGAGCCAGTAAATGTTTTAATTTTTTATTTGAACCAGTATCTATTACGCATATTCACATTGTGGTCTTGTTGTCTTGGTAGCTTAAAGTCTATATTTAAGTGCACAAGACTGCAAAACGTCCCATTTTACATTTTAGAACGAGCTCAGGAGCGCCCCCTTCGTGCCCTTAATGTGTACTCCCTGATGCGGACTCTGCTGTGTAAGGATTAGGTCAGCGAAGTGGTTTCGTTTTGTGATAGGAGTTGCTCAAGCAAGATTATATATTACATTCCTTTAATATTTCAAACCTAACTTGAGTTATAATTGTAAGAGTATACACGTATGCCCTATAGACGTGCGCTGTCCCATATAGGGCAGTATGATGAACCAGTCTGGAGAGTGATTAAACTCAGCCATTAATTACTGCTGACTTTCAATCTCTTTCTGTCTCATTGTGGCATCTGCAATGCTTTCTTGGCTGTTTTAGCAGACCCGTTTTGTATGTTTATCTGGAGGCTGTTTGGGATGTCACAGCATGTGACACTTCTTTGAAAGGGCTTTTTATTATTGCTAGCAGAGAAATGTTATTTGCCTTCTGTCTTTCTGGAGCTCCTCGTCCCATGCCAAGATTGTTGTCATCCAGATTAGTGTGGAGTGTGTAATAATGTTAGTCATAGGCTGTCTGAAGTGATCTCTTTGTTTTAGGAGTGTGATCCACTGATGTCAAAAGCAGGCTATGTGTCTACAATGGAGCATGACCTTAAAATAACTTTACCATCTGCATTCAGGCTTGTAGCTTATACACATATATTGTTTATGTACATAAATTGTTTATGCCTTTCTGTAAGTATTTACTGGTACGGTATGTATATTGTATGCTCTGTTGTGTTATGTGAGGCTATACAAGACTTTCAGAATAAAAGGTACAAAAATGGTCACTGGGATGGTTCCAATTCAAAAGGGTTCTAATTAGTACCCTAAAGATACATATAATAGGCCTTGTTCACGCTCTGTGTTCGGAAACCCGGAAGCTTTGTGTAGTTGTATGTAGCATATAGGAATGGCAATGCCCGTAGCACGGGGTTGTTGTGAGTTATAAATAAACAATTCATCATAGATTTTTCATCAAAATATGTTAACCTGTTAACCCTGTGCTTATTTCATGATTTAAATGGGAGCGCTAGGTGTATGGGTTTACAATGCTTCAGAGACAGCCCAGCCTTTTACTTAAAAAAATGCAAGAATACCATACAATCATATCACATTATAGAGCAATAAAATCGGGCAAGCTTATGCATCTTACAAAACATTTTACAACGACCAAAGATTTAAATTACTGTACTTTACTTTCCGACAGGCTACAATCGTCACGTTTAGGATCAAACTGGAGTTGTTCACATATATTCCTTTTTTCGTCCCAGAGCAGGGCTGGGCGAATTAATCGATGATTTATTTAAGCGCATTTCGTCAGTAAAGCCGGTTCTTTGAATAGCGGTAAATCTCGAACAATGAGCGACAGTTGCTACACAGAGCCGCAGATCACTGGCACGCTACGCAATATTGTCATCAGAATCAGAAGCGATTCATTTCCGGTTTTGGACAAGATATTGCATAGCTCACCAAAAAATAAAACGTGGGAAAATTCAACATTTGCAAATACAGTAAATTACCAGAATTCATGATATATTCTCTAAAAACAAGTATTAACATTTTACACAATTTTAGGTGTATACTGAAATATATGAAGTATATACTGAAAACTAAAAATGATTAAAGAAACGATTTGCAGTGCAGTCACGCAGCGCTAGCTATTTTTAGCCATTCTTGCCCGCAAGGACCGGATGGTTGTTAGCGGTTGTCCTTTAGCTTGATAAAAAGCGCAGGTCCAGCATGAACGAGGAGCATGTTAGTCAGCATTGGAGTGTTTAAGCAAGAGGGTCTTTTGCTTGTGTGTCTGTCGTAGCAGTGTTACCTCCTGTTCCCCTCCCCCATCATTTCATCAGCACCTTATTACTCTGTCTGGCAGGCAGCGCTCTGTGGGGGGGCAAGCTCCATTGCTATGGCAACTGCATCACTGCTCACTCCACTGCACCCATCTCTTCAGTTTCCGTGGCGACCGTGCTTCCTTCATCTCTGTGCTCAACTGCCAACTCCACGCCGACACATTTTATACAAAGCTCACCGTAATGACCCCATAAACAAGCATGTGTCAGTGCATGCTGGGAGAGAGTGGGCGCAATGAGCAAGAATCCTATTGTGTGCCGATTTTAATAATAAATAAATAGAGATGCGTTTGTTCTGATGCATAAAAAAAGGACTGAATATTGGCTATAATGAGCTGTAGAATTGTGACACATGAAGCTTTGCATGTTGCGTGAAGGAGCGTCCGCCACACCTAACACAAACAAAGAACCCCACCGAGATGGCTCCATAAGAAAAGCTCTAAGTTAGCACAGCCCTAAAAAATGCTCTAGATTAGGCTGCGAGTATGACAGGACTCTGTCTAGACCATGAAACTCAGCTTAGATACATATCTGTGATTAGAGTCACATGCTTATATTAGGTTATAATTATGAGCTATATAAGCTGCTTAATTTTTAATCCCTCGAGTTCAGTCTCTATGTTGCATCATCTTAAATTTGGTGGAAAATAAAGAGCAGAGGGAAGAGGTTTGGAATGGGTGTGGTGAAGCAGTGGATTGATGTTATGCGACTATGACAGAATCCTTTGCGCCAGTTGTCAGTCAGATATATTGCAAATCAGTTAAATCAAATAATGCATATCGCTGTACAACATACACTAATGCTCACAAAAAGCCTGGAGATGCTTACCGTACTGGTAACATCAGTGTAGTTATTATCAGTAAATTACCCTAACATCCTTAAGATGCATTTTCTTGAATAGCTAAATTGGGTCAGATATTAAGATTTGTCTTAAGCACAAACTTTTAAATTTAATGACATTAGAAAAAATAAGAGTTTTCTTAATTTTTTGGATTTTTGTCTTTTCACAGTAAAAAATATCTCAACATCCTTGTAAAAAATGGCCGTGAATTTAACTGTAAAAAACAGTGCTACGGTAAAAACCCGTTAAATGGTTAATGGTAAATTCCGTAAAATGACATTCCCAGAATTCCCTGCATTGCATTTTAAATTTTGTTTGAATTTGATGTTTTTTCTTTAAAATAACTATGTTTCTTCTTAGTTTTTTTGTATCAGTTATGTTTATTAGGGTTGTATGTTACATGTAATGTTGTTAAATGAATGTTTATTGCCCATTTTAGTTTAATAATTCTTACCATGATGGTGTTTAGTGCTTGTGTGAATGACTTTGAGCACCTTCTATATGTTTTACTATTTAAAAGCTTCTTGTGATGAGCTTTGGTTCATCATGTCACTTTCTTATAACCAACTGCATTTGGTAGTTATCAGTGTATTTCAAAGGAACATAATAGATTTCACTATTTAACAGTTATATTAGTATATTAACATTATATCAAATATTATGGTTTCTAATTAGAAATTACGGTATTTAACTGTAAATTTAAAATAAAACCGTAAAACTATTGACAAAACAAAAAATTTTATATTATATTTTTAATTTTTTTTGCCGTAAAAGAAATAACGGTTTTACCATTATTTACCATTATTTCGGCAACCCCAGCTGCCGGTATATTACCGTAAAAATAATTTTTTTTTTTACAGTGCACATTATGCAATCTTTTTCACAGTAAAATACCTATCATTTTACATGAAAAGAAACATTAGGTATGATAATAAATATATTTATGTTCACTCTTTATTTTAATGTCCAATTCTCGCTATTAACAAACCATAAACTTTGACTTTTGGCTCATTACACTACTAATTTGCTGCTTATTAATAGTCTAAACTTAGTTAAGTTTAGGTATTATGTAGGAATGAGGATGTAGAAATTGCTTATACAGAATACACGCTATATAAGTACTATAAACAGCCATTAGGTTTTTAATAGGCATGCTAATAAGCAAATAGTTTATAGTGATAGGACATAGTAATTGGTCCCTGTTCTAAAGTGTTACCACGTTTATTGACGTCAGAAGCCTATTGGGGCTTTTGGGATGTCAGATAAATATTGCAGATCAATTAAATCACATATTGTAAATCACTACGAGCACATGTGCAACAAAACTCTAATTATGATCCCCCCAAAAATGCACAATGCAAGAAATCATTTAGTTTGACATTGTGATGCTTTTCAGTTCTTGACTTTAAAAACACTGAATAAGCTGCAAGAATGATGGTATATGTGTTTGCACAAATGTCAAATCTAGCCTACTGGGTTTAGATTAAACTATTTTAAGACATGTTGAGCAATGTTTGTAACCAAATAATTTAGGTTACCAAAAAACAGAGACATAACTTCATAATGTTCTACAAATAAAAAAAGGCTTTTTATACATGAGGGTTAGGGTTTGTTTTTTAGGGTGTTCTTTGTCTTTAGTGCTGTTTGTTGTAAGACTGCAGTTATACCAGCTTATTGGCCTGCATTAAAACCATGCTTATTAAATGCCCATTATGTATGTAGGACCATTTAGACATTAGGTTTCAGACACAATTATAGCATTACTGTCACATTTGGTCTGGCAGATTAATGATGGACGTCACATTATATAACACTTGAAAAGAGGCACCATGCGCTGCCAGATCTGTGCACCTGGTTCCAGTCTGTTGCCATGGCCACCATGCCGTCATTTGGCCAGAATGTTTCCAAGAATTTGTGCAGAAGGCCACAGAAAAAAAATATGATAAAAGACATACCTATTTTCCTACTACGAGTGATTTCATAGTGAATTTAAAATATGTTTGAAATACAATTGTTATTAAATAAAATAAAATAATAAGAAAGGTAAAGAAGTTATGTTGCATCAACAATATTTTAGCATAAAACTGAAGACAAAAATAAATCGCCCCAAAAGGCAAAAATAGAAAGCCAGGAATGTGAATCTTAGGACCAGATGATATTAGATCTGGTCCTAAGATTCACATTCCTGGCCCTTGTACCAGTAAACTCTCTTTTGACTTTAAAAACTGTCAGGATTTGATAAAGACATAAAGAGAAAAATTAGATAAAAAGATGGGGACATAGTTATTTGCATAGTTATTTTTTGTAGCTGAACTTATTGCATAGGCTAGGCATTGTGGGAATGTCCTTTTTACACATAAAATGTATTTCTGTGTATTGAAATTATTTGTTCACAGTGATTAATTTTTTCTTTTCTTATTTTAAATATTCTTTTTTTTTTTAACCTTGCCTTATACACAGAGGCATCGTCATGTCAGAATAGAAAAGGATCCTGTCCAAACTGTTGCTGTAAAATTAGAAGCACACAATTCCCCCAGAATATTATATATGCATTAACATTAAGATTTGTACTCATGGAAATTACTATACTATAGTATATATATATACACATATCTAAGTCAATATTAATTTATGTGTTAAGTACAAGTACAGCTTAGCCACAAGGAATAACTTTGTAATTACAAACCTGTATGACTTTGTTCTGTAGAACATAAAACATTTTTTTGTTACCATCGACTTCCGTTATTGACTAAGAACTTTTCTTTTGTTTCTGTTTAAGGAAGTCCAATCAGATCTTTCCCTATAATCTCCTCTGCCCCCTTGATCTTATGGAATAATGAAGTATTCACTGGATTACAGTAGAGAATCTGAAGTAGATACTATATATTAGGGGTGTGACGAGACGTGACAAGATTTTTAGACTTTTTTTAAATAAATCCTCAAAGATAAAATATATTGGGAAAAATTTTATTTTATTCAACAAAAACATTCCAAAAATGTAGCTGCATTTTGTAATCAACTTTTTGCAATTAAACTATTTTCATGAATTATGTGTTAATAACGTGAACGTGAATATTTTGCCACAAACTGACAGACAAGTAATTACACAAAAAGTATAAACAATATAAATAAACAAACACAAATATCCCTTTAAGAGCAGTGTGAGCGATTTTTCAAAAAAGCTTAAGAAAACAGAGTCGGGCCAAATAGCAAAACAAACGTGTCTACAGCAAACGCTACGCAAGCTTAAAGGCTAAAGCACAGTATACTTCGTCTGCATTACGTCATTTTCGTCATCAGGAGGGTCTTGCGGGCACCGGCGTACCCTGTATCTAGGTATTTTTTCAAGTCCGTGTACAACAGTGTATGCGCGAGAAGAATGCTAAAAGAGTGCCACTCAAGTAGGTGG
>JAUMHP010000076.1:8043225-8058254 GCA_032361065.1 Enteromius trimaculatus
AAGGCTGTGCGCGAGACGGAACGAAACACAGTTAAGTCTGCCTACACTGGACGTGATAAAGTGACCATTGAAAACCATTTGGAATTTGTCAGCACATCATAAATACTGTAGAACGCAGTTTTCTGTCTGAGATTTTTTTTGCACCACATCATACCACTATCGCGAGATCTCGTGCCACACCCCTACTATTTATATGTATATATATATTTTTTTTTACTATTATCTTTTGCATATAATGAAGCAGAGACATACACATATTTGGACATAAGCCTTCTGTCTCAATCCGCCGGCTGAATCCAGGCATAATTTTGAATTCAGCCTTGTCTGTTTGTGTAATCATTTCTAATTGTGTTATCTCTGACTCAGCGCTGATTCTGACTGTTACATCATCATAGGTCACGCCATTCAGTGGATGCTGAAATGTGGATCCTAAAACAATCGATGACAGATTTAGGCATACTGTTAAGCACTACCACACGTATCTTCTCTCTCTGTTCACCCAGTGATGGAGTTGCTGTACTGGCGGAACCTGAAGCAGAGTGGGCTGGTGTTTGGCAGTTTCCTGCTGCTGCTCTTCTCTCTGACGCAGTTCAGTGTGGTCAGCGTGGTGGCCTACCTGGCCCTGGCCACCCTCTCCGCCACCATCAGCTTCAGAGTCTACAAGTCTGTGCTGCAGGCTGTGCAGAAAACAGACGAGGGACATCCCTTCAAGTAAGCCTGCTCCGTGCGTGCACAGACTGTGTGTGTCACTCAGTCAGTTACTAACATTGTTTTCTTGCGGGTGCAGAGCTTTTCTGGAGGTGGAGATGTCACTGTCCCACGATCAGATGCAGAAGTACGCAGAAAACGCTCAGTATTACATCAACAGCACACTGAAAGAACTGCGTAGACTGTTTCTGGTGCAGGATCTGGTGGACTCACTAAAGGTGACCCTCTGTTCAACGCAGTCTACACAAGGGTTATACAATCTTATCGATGTTACTTTAAACGGATACTTAATAGGAGAGTATAGAAATGATAAGAGGTGATCAGGAAATAACACGTTGACTGTACACTTATTTCTAGGTACATTACCATTCAGAGTCTAAGGGATTGTAAGATTTGTATTTTATTTTTTAAGATTGTTTTTTTCCATATTTCTTTAGGTCTCTTTATTTTTTTTACTTGTCCAAAATACAGTTAAAAACAGTAATATTGTAAATTATCACTACAGTTTAAAATGATTTCGAAATGTAATTTATTATTTGTGTTGAAAAGCTACATTTTTAGCATGATTACTCTAATTGTCTGTGTTTCCTTTAGAAATATGAATTATATACTAATATGCTGATTTGCTGCTCATTAAATTAGCGGTGCTACATATTTTTGTGGAAACAGTAATGCTTTTTAAGCATTCTTTGATGAATAGAAATTCAAAAGAAAAATATTTTTGAAAAATATTTTTTGAAATGATTTAAATGTCTTTACTGCCACTTTTTGATCTATTTTATGTGAATAAATGCATTAATTTATTTAAAAAAAAACTTCTCAAAATGTGAACTGTCTCCATGCATAAATATTGATTGTAACTTTTCATGTTATCAATTACAAATTTGCATAGGTAATATATATGCATCATGGTTTGAAAACAGCTCTGATATATATATAATGATAGCAGTAAATCAGGAATTACATAGGAGTACATAATATTAGGCCAGTTTAACACTGAATTTCTACTTTCACTGCTTTTTACAGCACTAACATATTAATACATCATAAATCAAACGATGTGTGCATATATTGTTGTGTTTGTTTGACTCAAGTTTGCAGTGCTGATGTGGTTGCTGACGTATGTGGGAGCTCTCTTCAATGGACTCACTCTTCTTATCATGGGTGAGCATCTTTTTTTCAATTCCATATATACACTTAATTTGAATGAAGGCTGAATGTAATGCTTTTTAACTTGCGGGATCCTGCAGTTACTCATTATGTCCTCTTTTGTCCAATTTTTAACATTTGCATTGTATCTTGCTTCAGTGGTGGTGTCCATGTTCTCCATGCCTGTGGTCTATGAGAAATACCAGGTCAGAGTGGCATCATTGTTACCATGACTACAGAATCATGTATAATTCATAAGAACTATGACTACAATGGCTCACATTTTAAATCTTTCTCTGTCTCTAGGCACAGATTGATCAGTATCTGGACCTAATAAGAACCCAAGTCAACTCTGTGGTAGGAAAGTAAGTACGCCCTTTAAGCATTTATAATATTACATATATTTAAAATAAAGTATCTTGCATTTATTAATACAAATAAATAATATTGCAAATATTAATATTATATAATATTACAATTAGAAATAAATATTTTCTATTTTAATTTATTTACTAATTTAATAGCAATGATGCATTTTCAGCCATGCATTTATTTTATTTTTTTATTCTTTTATAAATGGAAAGTTCAAAACAAAGGCATTTATTTAAATCGTATTTTACTGTCACTTTTGATCCTTTAATGCTAAATAATAATAAAAACTGAATCAAAAATAAATGATATATAATATAATATGAATGTGTGTTTGTGTTACAGGATCCAGGAGAAGATTCCTGGGGCCAAACGAAAGGCTGAATAGGCCCCACGGGGCCCCCTGAAGAAGGTTGTGAGCCCCTGAATGCCCCATTATTGGGAAAAGCTGAATGATGATCGAGGGTTCCTCATTGTAAACACACGCACACACACACACGCAGAAATCAGACACTAACAAACATCACTGGAACATAGTTCTACTTTGTACACATTGTGACGTCTAGAGCAACGGCTGAGCTGTGCAGGAGAAGTCCCATCCTCGCCTTGTAACCATAGAAAAAAAAGAAGAAGAAAATAAGTGAAGCGTGCTGTCTCTCAAATCAGGATCGAGTCAGAAGTACAACTACTCAATGAATTGTAGAAGTAACCTTGATACATATAATTCAAATCTGGCAGAAAGACTAGATGTGTTTTTGTTTTTTTCGTATGTGTTGCTCATAAAGTGCATGAAGTCAAGAGTCTTAAGTGCTGATGAATTCTCTTTTTATCTTTTCAGTTTGTGTGCTTTCTCAGCTGTGCTGAAACTCTGTAGTATGTGAAGAATCTCTCCAGCTTTATTGCTCTCCAGTGACACTCTCTTCTTGACAAAAAAAAAAAGCTTTTTTGTGTCTTGGGCGTTGGGTGGGGCTTTTCCTCTTCCATCATTATATCTGTGAACATAATTAAAATAACGCTCACTGTCAGCTAGTTCATGATATCTGGGCACAAACGCCACTATTTAGCAATGTTCCTATTAGATATGGTCAGCTCACTCGTAGCATCACAGTATGTTTCTTTTTCGTAGGACTCCGCTACAGAGATTCATGTTTTTAGGTGCTGTCATTGATCTTTTTTAAAATGATACAAAACAAAAGAGAGGGAGGAGAAGGAAGCTTCGGTGAGTGATTGCCAGTTAGAATCTGTCAATATTTGTACTATGTTAAGTGTTGTTCATTCTTTTAGCCATTGACTCTTAACTATTTGCACTTAAGATGTACTCAATACTGAATGCGAAAATAAATGTTCTTAAATGTACTTCTTTATGGCTCATCTTTCGTCTTTTAATATTGTCGTATGCTATGACTGTGAAGTTTTATATAATATTTAATTACATATTTTTACTAAGTGCTAACAGGCCAGAACCTTTACTATTGACATAACTACACTAATACAAATACTCTGGATTTTTTCTCTAATTTATAAGGATACAATACCATATAATTGAAAGTCATTCTTAAGATATATTTGCCACTATCCTAGGTTTTGCCTATTTGGCAGTAAGATTTTTTCACCAGTAAAATGTAATATTCTTTTATTTATTTTAAAGGGAGACACTGCAGACAAAAACCCTGTGTTTTCATGCACCTGTCAAATTTAAGATTATAAGCTTTTTAGTTTTTCTCAGACTAGTGGAAAGAGAACATCCAAAAGACACTGTTACGTGTTTCTTTTATAGCACTTTATCTGTTGATATCAATAGATTTCAATTGCAATACATATTTTTAAAGGCTGTTTTCTCAAAATGAGCCATATTTCCACTTCAGCAGTACTTACAAAAAACAACCTTTACATTTTTATCCCTCCTGAAGGTTTTTACAGAGAGATTTGTTCATATATAATTTGCTTGATAATATATACAGCATCTTAAAACAGTCTGTTCTTAGTATCTAAATTCCCTATATAAAAACTTTTAAGTCTAATGTGTCGAAAAAATTAATAAATAGGAATTAAAGGATAATTAAATAAGCGCATAGTTCATTAAACAATTTTTTCAGTGTTTCGCCTTGATATGTAACTTACAAGTTAGAATAAGCATGTGGTTTGAATTGTTACATAAATACACATATTGTGTTACACTAAATGACAAGTTACATCATTGCAACCAATTTTCGACATTTATATATAAAATAACCAGCAGCAGGATGTTTCAAAAAGAGCAAATGTAGCTTAGCCTACCTGTCAGTGATGTTTGTGTTACATATAACTAATAAATCTCTTAAATTATGACGTTGCCCCTCTGACAGCGGGCACTGTTGGGTGTGCCTAGCCTCCCTGTCTATTGTCCAGAAGCATCTTGGCCCCAGGAACAGCGCTGTTTCCGCTCGCAGGCATGACTTGCAACACAAGCATACGTTTGTTTAGATAACTGGAGACACTGAATAGACTTTAGTTGTTTTTACAAACTAGTTATAAATACAGTAAGTAAACCCTAACAGAAGAATTACTGCATTTTCACAACAACAACAAAATTGCATTGAGCCTTTTATCGCGTCTCTGATGAGCTCTTCCCGCCCTCTGCTGGTCAGACAGAGAGAGGAGACAGGAAAAGTGTCGCACTCCAAACTACAGGCGGGACCGGGTGGGGTAGGACCATTGTGAAGGGACCGAAGAAATGCGCTGATGGTGGGTGCGGCGCTCAGCATCCGAAGCACTGGAAGTGACTCAGATGTGATCACCAAAACAGGAAATTCATTTTCGATATGTGTTCTTTGTTTGTAAACAATGTTCACATTGGAATTCGTAGCATGTCATCAGACATCGGACACAAATTCGTAGCATGTCATCAGATAACGATACATTTCAGTCCCCATACAGTGGTTTTATGAGGCAAGGCAGTAATTTAAGTTGCCCATTGCATATAGTCCACAAGAACAAGTCATTTTATATATAGTGTTTTGTCTTGTTTTCCTTTAGGTTACAATGATCTGTTCTAAAATCATCAACAGCTCTGCAAATCTTACTTAACAAGCAAGATAAGAGAAGATGTTGAATCTAGTTTCAGATATTTATCAAAATTAAGCCAGTTCAGTTGAACGGAGAAAAAAAGAAAAATCTTCCAATTGGGAAAGAAAAATAAAGTTGTCTTATTTTTCAGATAAGACCCCGTCTTTTAAAAGTCCTGTCGTAATTACTGAGGATAACTGTCAACATGCATTATTGCTATAAGGATGTGACATGTGGCCAGGCATGGTTTCCCATACTAGGAATTTGTGCTCTGCATTTAACCCATCCATGTGCACACACACAGCAGTGAGAAGTGAACAACCACACACACACACCATGAACACACACCTGGAGCAGTGGGCAGCCACTGCTAAAAATGCCCTTTTCCCAAAATGTTGTACCAGTTGATATAAACAGCCTTGGTTTATTATAGGTCAGCATATCATCATCATAATGATCTCAAACTAATATTTGAAGGTCAAAATCTTAAAAACAGTTATTTTAAGCAAGAACTCAGTTAATTGCAATACAGATTTTGAATAGCCTATTAGAAAACAAGACTTCTTTATGTCATCCCATTTTTATTTTCAAGTAGGCTAAATGTCCATTTAATGAATTATGTTTATATATTGGTACTGGAACACCAGAAATATGTTTGCAGTGCTGGTGTAATATCTGGGCGAACTAGCCTACTTTAGCAAACGAGTCAGTAAACAGTCAAGAGGCTGTCTTACCATCTGAGCTCTAGGAAACAGACAGCAGTCCTGTCCCACATTAGTACAGCACTCTTTGATGTGAAACATGGATCGTAAAAGCATGTCAGGAGCCATTTATACATGACCTCCAACTCTGTTCTGTCCCAAATGGGTCTATAACTCATTAATTTGAGAAATATTGAAGCCACGAGATGTTAAATGTCCTATAGATGCACACAACTGAGAAGTAAAACAGGCTAATCTGAACAAAGGGTGCCCTCTGCTGTCAAATATGTGGAAATTATATTTATTTGTTAATAAAAAATCCAAATGTGGTCTGGCCTTCATTTCCAAAACAGTCTAACTGTGAAAAGTTTTTTTTTTTACAAAACATAAACAAAGATGTCAAATTGACAAAGTACTGAAAGTTTGTGTTTTTATTTCATTTATTTATTTTTACGTTTTCTTATGTTCACCCAGGCTGAATTGATTTGATCAAAAACCACATGATCCTTTAGAAACCGTTCTAATATGATGATTTTCAGCTCAAGAAACTTTACTTAATCAAAGCTAAAACAAAGTATTAAAAGAACTGACGCCAATCTGTTGTTTGCCAGTGTATATCAATCACTTATGTTAAATAGCTAAAATTATTTTCTATTATAGTGTCAAAATGCAGTTTGGTGAAAAGGCCTATTTTTCACAACACATTCAGCTAGGCTTCGTGCTGTCCAAGAATTAACTAGGCGAAATGTCAAGTCGACAAATAAAAGGTGAAATTCCATGTGGCCTTTGGAGCTGCTCTATTTGGTAAATAAATAAATTATTCATGTTTATTTTATTTCCATGTCTCTAAAATCTCAAGACCTTTCTCTCACCTTGCTCACAGTCAGCAACGTTCACAGAGATGGCCTTGAGGTGCCTGTCTGTACGTCGGGAACTCACTGTACCTGTGTAAAGTTCAACTGTGCCCTCACAAACACAAATTGCCAAAAGCCCATCATGACTGACCAGTGTCTCCTTGTCAAATACACTTCAAGACAGGGTGAAAAAGCCAACAGTGCCCAAAACTATTTTAACTTCTAGCAGAGTCAGAGTAGTATTTACAGCCCGGTCAGCATCCAGTATTGCGTATATTTATGCCTTGACTTTTCATTTTTATTTAGGTACTATTTATACGCACATTCATGAGATCGGGTAGGTATTTAACTGCACTCAAAAAAAATTATTCATTGCATGAACTCCAATAAATATGTGTAGCCCCAACTCATAAAGAAGAAATGAATGCGATGAAATTTAATTAAGTTGGGTCATCTCAATTTGATCAAATATAGTTTTAATGAAATTGATACATTTTATGCTTGTTGAACTGAAACTAAAACATTTAACCGGAAAATAAATTAATAGGAAGACATCCTTTTACGCTGAAAAAAAATAATATATTTGATTTGTTTAACTTTAGGCATTAGCCAACTTGTTATTCATAACATAAGATGGTTTTATACATCCATGGCATGCCCAAAGTATTTCTATTATTATTATTATTATCTTATAACAATGCTCTACATGCTCTACACTTTACCACAATGGTAACCCCAAAAAACAATAGCAGGAGGTCTTTTAAATACAAACATAAAGCATTAAATATTAACAAGTCTCCTAGTTTTATCATCTTAATAAAAATGCCTAAAATAACATTTTATTTCAAGATTTACAATCCTTATCCAGCCCTGTGCAGAGCATGATGGGAAGGAGAAATCACTTCCTAGTTAGACAAGTAAAATCATTTATGTTCTTTCAAAATGAAAATATTGAGTCAGTGTAATACATTGCAGTTGTTTAAATAGGGAACCAATCATAACGGTGTTAAATTAATTCTTTTTTTATATAAATTGAACAGTGTTGGGGAATCATTTTTTGAGTGTGTGAAAACCCTCACAAATGACCTTTATAAATGTCATTACCACAAAAGGTTTTTAATTAGGTTCAAAATAATTTGTGAACTGAAATGGCTAGAGAAAGGAAGAAATAAAGGGCTGTTCAAAAAACTTTGAAGTGAAATAGACTTTTGAAGAATGTTGGGCATAATGGTTAGTAATCATAAAAGAGCCAGCGGAGATGTCAGAGATAAAACTCCTAATGCACACTCTTACCTCTGTGTTCACCTGAGGACATGCGCTGTCAGTCAGTCAGATAGGCCTAATGGATTTACTCTGTCTCACTCACACACTCACACACACACACCCTCTGGCTCTCTCCGTCTAACAGACCACTGCCCATTCCAATAACAATACGAATAGATTTGCTTTCGTTTGTGCATTTCACAAACCAATAGATCTCAATAAGTCAACTGGATGTCAACCGTCTAGGCTTGTTCTTAAAATATTACTCTTCAAATTCGCTACACAAATGTCTAAGGCCTCCAAATTACCAACATAAACTTTGCTGAAAACCCTGTTGTACACCATGCCTGTCATGCCTAAAAGTTTCTGTTTTAAAGTAAAATGCCTTTTTTGTATCATTCTAATAACATCTTCAGGTCATGGTTGGCATGTCTTTCTGCTGTGCAGTCTTTAGTGATTTTTGTAAAGTAAAAACAAGAATATCTTTAATATTGTTAGCAATATTTCAAGAGCATTTATTGGACCGAAGTAGGTTTATCCACAACTTAAAAAAAAAAAAAACACACATAAAAATAAGATTATTTTTGAGGAAACGTTATGTCTCAATACTCATTGTATTGCATTGCGTTATATGTTTTGTGTTCCAAACTGCAATGCTTTGGTAAAAATGAACAAAGAATTTACATATAATTTGCTTCGTTTAGCTCTTTCTTGGTTTATTCTCACTATGTCATATGGGCTATAAAAGAAATATGATATTCAACTTTTTTAGATTTTTATTTTAAGATTGTTTTCTGAATTTTTTTTTTTTCCATTTTTTCATACAGTATGTCAGGTTTATAGTAATAGTAATTATACTTGTATGTGTGATAAATATCATAGTTTAAAAATCAAGCTATAATTATTCAACTCTAACTGTCTGACCACACATAAAGGTACTGGAGTGGTACCTTTTCAAATATACACTTTTGTACCGTTTAGGTGCTATGTACACTTTCAGCCCTAATATGTACATTTAAGGTACCAGTGTGTGCCTTTTATGTACAAATGTGTATCTTTTGAAAAGGTATGACCCAATGCCGCATTCTGTACTTTTTTTCTTAGAGTGCAGCATATTTTTATGTCATTTTATGTCATACTGCATAAGAGGAATGATTCAGTTACAGCATCTAAGCGTGATCTAATGAGTTTTGATGATACAGTTATCGTAAAACAGAGAGTGGAGCCATCACATCCTACTTGTGTTTGGTGGGTGACAGCTTGAACAAAACTCCACCACTGTCTAAACACTGATTCAATTGGGTTGAAAGTAGAGACTCGCTGTGTTTTAGCAAGACGACTGAGTTCATGTTATTTGATCAAATATACAGTGAAAACAGTGCTATACAATAATTTTAAATGTTTTCCATTTTAATAAAATGTAATTTACTCCTTTGAGTAATAATGAATTTTTAGTAGTCATTATTTTCCAGTCTTCACTATCAGTCAGTTATCATTCACATAGTTTTAATTAATATTTATGTTATATTGTGGTTTGTAGATGCATGTGCACACCAGCCACGTCCTAAATCATCACTGTCCCTGAACAGGCGCCCTGCCAGCGGCAATGACATCACCCACCTCAAAACACAGACTGACACTCACAATTAGCCTCGTTCTGTGTGGGTATGTGTGACAGGACTGCTACATTCACTCCGTCTAACGACTTGACTTCAGTGACGGCCTCTCCTCTGGGTACAGAGGGCTTTTTAGAGAGGGCAGTGAAAGGTCCTGTGCCATTTCCAGTGAATTTCTTTTTCCCTTTGTGCAATAAGAAGATACACGGCTCACAAGATGGGAATTGTTCAGACAGGGCTACAAATATCTCTGGAATTAGTTTTGTGTTTGAAAGTTCACATACAGCAAGTTTCCAGCTATTCCAAAACTCAGCCCTAGTGTTTTGTTGTGAGACAGTGGAACAAAGTGAGCTGAAGAAAGACTGTGAGTCCTAGACTCCTTGAAAATAATACAACATGACACAGTGGACAGAAATAATTGGAGTATCAGGTGATGTCATGTCTTAAGGTCTGAGTCTGCAGTAGACGAATAACTGGACAATGATCTGATGTGAAGTGTTTTGCTGACAAAAACTGTAAACAGTCTAGAGTCCAGGAGGGAGGCTGAACAGTGGGAGAAATGGAGGGCCAGATTCATGTGGAACTAGACCAGGACCTGAAGCATGGAGCAATGGCGGACCTGGACTGTGAAGCAGAGACAGACAATGAAGCTGTGGAGGTCCTGGGCTGTGGAGCAGAGGTAGTGGCACACGGGACCGCAGAGAAAGGGGCCAACGTGTTGCAGGAGGAGCACGGTGGTGAGGGCGGGACAGAAGCCCTCCAGGGCGTTGCAGCCAGCACAGACCCCTTCCAGGGTGGAGCAGATGATTCAGAAGCTCTCCAAGGTGGAGCTGATGGCTTAGAGGACCTCCAGGGCCGAGCAGACGTGGAGCCAAGGAGTACCAGGACGAAGTTGAAGGGCACCAGGGTGGAGCAGATGGGACTGAAACAGAGAGCACAGAGATACTAATGGCGACCTCTTTGGCAGGGACAGTGCATGCTGTGAAGTCCCAGGTGGCCTCCGTCGCCAAAACAGGGCAGGACGAGGGTTCGAGGAACAGGGGAAAGAGAAGTATTCAAGGGCGGCCTCCATAGCCTGGTCTGCCAGCTATCTTGTGTAGTGGCTCTGAGTTGGTGAACATCTTGTGACGAGGCTTTGAACTGGCAGACATTTTGGGACGAGGTTCTGAACTGGCAGCCGCAGAACATGATGGTGCAGCAAACACAGAAGCCACAAATCACAGGACCTGCATGCAGCCAGCTGGGTAAAGCTCCGTTCCCATCGGTGCTAGACAATATGTGAAATAAAGCTGCTGGATCCGGGTGTGGCTGATTATTCTAAGACGTAAAAAATGAGGGTCGAGTGGGTATCCAAATGCAAACACATTATTCACAAACATGGCCAAACAGGCATGATCAAACACCAGCAAACAGTTCAATCCAGGCAAAGGCAAAAGAGCAATTCCAATAAACGGGCAAGGGTCAGGGCAGGCAGCAATCAATCAAAAAAATAGAAAACAGTCCAAGGTCAAAAACTCAAAGAAACAAGGGTATGGCTTTACAATCATTTAGCATATGAAAGAGGGTAATGGCTTCTTTTATGCTAGACAAAGGGGAACTCAAGACAGAACCAACCAATGAGAACAAGACACATGAAACCAGGGAACCAATCAAAACATGACATAGGAAACCAAGGAACCAATGGGAACACAACACACAGACAAGGGTAGTTCATGAGTAAAACTCCAGGGTGGAGTGCCCTCTAAAGGAGCTCATGGGCACTAAAGCTGGCGATCATATTTTCTTTTTCCAAAACCACAAAAAGTTGCTTCTGTAAATAAATCAGCAGGTATGAACTCTGCTTTAATATGAATTATTTCAGAGGCAAGATGAGAAGAAAATGCTATCTAAACTAAGAATGTAAAGTCCCCTAAAGAACTAGAAACTCTTACCCCCAATTCTCAACCGATTTCAGTCATCACATATTTGTGTTTCAACCAGTACAATGTGCATCATTACATCACTAATAAATTATTTTATACTGGAAAACAATGGAATAATTTATCATATGCATTTCCAAAGCCTTTGATATTCTAGAGATTGTGTTTATACATGCTGCCAACAATGTTACTTATATTTTCATGTTTTATATTTTTCAGTTTGCACTACTTTAGTATTACACATGTAATCTAGATGTGTTTTGGGATTATGGCATGTTCATAGGGCAGGTGGCATGGCCAGAAGTCTGGTGCTTTACCCTGACCTGACCCAGAACCAGAACCAGGTGCCGGGCTGTGATTATGAGTCTCAGAAGACCATCCAGCCTGAAGCCTTCCCAGAGGCCTCCATATGGACACCAACCGCAATCTGTGATGAACGCTTATGAGCACATGCATCCACATAAAAATGACATGGTTGTTGTTAATAGAGTGCGGGTTAATTGCTTTATTAAGATTTTCATGGTGCTGGATAAATTATTGTTGCGTAAGACACACACACACAACTTTGTTTTTAGCAGATACAAAGGATCTATCTGATTTATTTTACAGTTACCTTCTCAGTCAGGCTGAATACATGTTTATATTCATTCGATAAATCCATTATACATGATCCAAGATGTGAGAATTGTTATCTTCTTCCCTGAATACAGGCTTATTCATCTGCGTGTCACATTGTTAAGCAGGCCAGGAACTTTCATTTTGTTCCCTTGTACACTGACATAATTCCCCTTGGCACTGGGTCGCATTACATGCTGACACAGGGTGCATGTTTTTAGATAATTTTACTCCGACTGCCACACTGCATTAAGCATTTTACTGTGGAAAACAAAAACCCCGGACTGATTTACCCTAGGCAGGTTCTGAGGCATGAAATTCAAGCTGAAAATAAGTCTGTAGGATGTGTGACAGTGTATTGAAAGATGGGGAGCAGGATGCATACTTCAAACCATATCTGTCAGTGTTTGTGTTGAGTGTTATTTCTGTTATATGAGCTGAAATGGTCTTGTGTGTGTGTGTGTGTGTGTGTGTGTTAATGCATGTTTGAGGGCATGCGAGTCAGAGTGGGCTGGGTTATCAGAGCAGAGAGACAAAAGGCAGTTTGCGGTGGACAGGGGAGAATTGTACATTCTTCATCTCAACTTTGCCCGTCGGAGTCATCCGCACATTGCTGTGTGTCACTGGCACACACTCTCATCTTTATTTCTTTGCTTTTCCTCTTATTCAGCTAGATTGTCATTCGTCTGAATTCTGTTTTCTACCAGGATAGTTAATTCTTTCGATTGCTTTTCTCATCTTTCCCACTTTTTTAAACCTTTTTATCTACATCTGACACATACATATTTTATTTGCATAACCTAATGACATTTGGTGGTACCAGATGGAGTCAAATCATCCTGGACCTCGACCTCTAAGACACACAAGGTAAAAATGTCTTCTATTGTATTTTTATCGTATTCTTCATCCAACTTTACCCATGTCCTTTGTGATTAATCATTTCCTTTGAATTCTGCTCCATCCATCACCTTTCTGTCTGTCTCCTCCCTTTTCTATTTTCAATTTGCCTGGCTTTTTGTCCTCTTCTGTACAGTACCTCTCCTTTCAATCTTAAGTCTTTCTCGAAGCACCATTTCTATCTATCTCTGTCCATTTCGACTTTTTGCATTTAAGGTCTAATGTTTTGAAACATTTTAACTGGTTAAAGCTGGTTGTTAGCCAGTCCAAGCTAATTAACTGGGACAAGATGGTGATTAGCTGGTCATTATCTAGGCAGACGATCTTGGACCACCAAAAAAAAACATCTACAGTTGGTCAAACCAGCTTGGTTAAGCCGGCTAACTTCCCTTTACCATTTTCTAAAACACAACAGCTCACTGTTTTAAAACTTTAAAACTCGTCTGCAATGTCAAGTGTTTTGTATTTTTTCTGCAGCGTTTTTAAAATTCGCCTGCAATGTCAAGTGCTTTGTAATACTACATGCTAAATTGATGTGAAGTGCATTTTATGCCTGACCATTAAATAGGCTAGCTTGTTTTTAGCATGGTTTTCAAACAGAAGTGATCTCTGATGCTTTTTCAATATGACTCGGTTGTTTATCACTACTTATTTACATAATTATCCATTATAATCAAGGTTATATGTGTTGGCTGAAAAAATAAATAAATAAAACAGACCTGCATAAGCTAGCTCGAATGGGGGAAGTGTATGTTGCTGAATTAACTTAACAGTTCAGGATACTCAGCTTGATGTAACACAGTGTGAAAGACTGTCTGCTGAAGACCAAGCTCTTTACGAACAGTCACAGTTCATTTACAGAGGATGATAGTAAAGAAGAAAATCACTTTGGTATACAGCGTTTTATTCACTTGTTACACCAACACATGCTTTCTTATTGCCCCTATACACTGCAGTCCAGCCAAGCCTTTCGTTGGTTGGTCCCACACAAATGGATGTGGAGGCCCGGGCCGGATGTTGCTACGTGAGATGCTTTGGCAGCTAGAGCAAAGAGTACTTCAAATTCAAGAGGAGGAGTTTCAGTACTGCATCTCCCGTGGCATTGTGGGATATCGTCACCCCCCAGCATACCCAAGCCTGCTTGCCCTTATACCTGCTTCTGAACACCGCCAGCTAGAGCGCCTCTGTGGCCGCATCCCACCCTCACACACTGCCATCATACTTTCCAGGTAAAACTAGACCTCTCACTTTTGCTTGCTTCATTTAGGTATTCTTCAAATGCTCAAAAAAAAAATCACATATAAAACCCAAACTAATAAATAGCTATTTCTTTTAATGACTTTATTTTGAAAATAGAAACTGAACATTCTGATCAGTTTAAAAATATAAGGGGAGTAAATAATGACATAATTTTCATTTATTGATAATAGAACATTAATTTTTTGAATTTAAGTAAATTACTTTAAATTAATATACTCTGCAGAGCTATTTTCATGATTTTTCTGTAACACTTACATGATAATGCCAGTAGGTGGCGACAAGTGATGATTGAGTAATCTGAATAATTGTACTCAAAAAGATTTCATTTATTCAGGGGAGAAAAATGGGTTACTAAAATCCTCTGTCTAAAATGACTGTCTTTATGAGGTAGTTATTGAATTATTCACTCAACCAATTTGTTTAAGGATCTTAATTCAACCATGGAAGAAAAATCTATATTTTGTGTTGCTCAGAGATGATCTCAATGGTTGATTTGAAACAATAATTTGACTGAGAAAAAATATAGGCTACAAAACAGTCCAAAGTTAAAGTTACTTAATATTCACCATCTGTTTGTATATGGAGCACCGCATTTAATATATAGGGGGGGGGGGGGGGGGAATTAAAAAACGT
>JAUMHP010000076.1:8085272-8101157 GCA_032361065.1 Enteromius trimaculatus
ATATATAAAAATATTCTCTTTTTTTCTCTCCCAGATGATTTTAACGGTGTATTTGAGTGATGGGGAGCAGGCGCTGACGGAGGTGCCCATCACTCCAGAGACGACGTGTCGTGATGTGGTGGACTTCTGTAAGGAGCCAGGAGAAAGCGGCTGCCACCTGGCCGAGGTTTGGCGTGGAAATGGTGAGTTTTCCCTTTACAAAAATGTTCGTAACCCCAGCCCTCTTGTCCTTTTACGTTAATAGCAAGTAAACACAGTAATTGTAGGTAATGACTGTTGCAGGATATGTAATAGTCTTTCATTGACTACAGTTCTTAAATTTAAAAAGTGAAAAATATTAATAATGTGAAAGCACTTTACTTGAAATCATTTGTACAGACGCCAGCATCCTCTGATTCTCTCACCTTCCCACCCTGGTTGTTCCTTTCAGTAAAAAAAACATCAGTGCTTTCAGTCTTTCAAAAGCGCTCACGATCAGTATTTTGAAGATCCTGGCTGCAAAGAAAAACACACTCACTTAGTCCTTTCAGACATAACTGCTACTTCTGTTCTGACAGATGGGTCCATTTTTCCATTTCCCTTGATGATAGTGATTTGTATAAACAGCTGTGTGCCAGAAATGTTATCTTTGCTCAGGGAGCCTCCTTTCAAAAGGCCTTCCATCAGCAGTGTGTCCCTTTATCCTAAAGTGCATCTGTCATTGAAATCGTGATGAGCCCAGTTATTTTACAGCAGGTGATGGATTGCACCAGATGCATCATTAGTGTCTGGTTACTAAATGGAGATTTTGCCTCACCTTATATTTTATTGTGGTGCACAGCGGTTCAAGCTTTTTCTTATGGGACTCTTGAAATAATTATTTTAGAATATCAGTAATTATTGATCATTATTATTTATTTAGGGGACTAAATTGAACATTGATCATACCATTTGACAACTACATTGAGCTGTTTATGGAAAAAACTAAATTCAGTCATCAATTATGAACCCATGTGTCATTTAAAATGTTTAACTGGAAATCCACATAACCAAAGCTTTGATACTTCAAAAAGGCAAACATATGGCGAACAGAAACTCATTGGTTGTCATGGGTCAATCAAGTGTGGCCAAATTTCCATTTACCATATTTGATGTACTCTATTAATAAACAGATGTAATTTGGGCATAGATAAAGCAATTGTGTATCATCAGAAAACTTGGATTATGGATTACTTTTACAATGCTTTTATGAAATATTTTGATGCATCAAAAGTTTTGGTAACATGGACTAGTAAGCAGACACCTAGCAACCACCTTAGCAACTATTTCATCTTAGTGGCATGGCTGTGACTTTTACACGAGTCGTCAAATATGGTTAATCTATATAACTTTTGTGTCCTCATTGTCTAATAGTTTAATTGTTTTTTAGCTGAAGCACCTGGCTCCAGGGTTTTTTTAGATGTAAATTTGACTACTCTCACTTTCTTTGTTACTGTCCCTGAGCCTGTGTTCTTTTCTGATATTCTCCCCTTTCATAACTTCTTCTATTATTCTCTTGTTTTATCCCATTCCCCTTTGGATTCTTGCCAGGCGTCCAGATGTCCCTCCACCTGTTAGCAATGACCAAAATGTAGTTTTTCCCTATCCATGTCTTTGTTGCCTGCCCAGCCCCACCACATTCCTCTGGCTGGACGCCACGTTTGATTCAGTTTCACGTCTTCTTTGTTTTCTTGATCCAACTGTGTCTGTTCCTCTGTTCTTTCTCTTCAGGTATGGCTTTAAGTGTGTAACATTGGAATAAAACGCTCCTCAGCAAAGAACACACAATCTCCTCATCTTTTTATAAACTTTTAGGAACCAAAAAAATTATATTTCTGACCTTTCTAAAATTAAAGTGGCTTGTCGTTTTAATGCCGTGTCTTATGTTTTCCCCTCTCCAGAGCGAGCCATACCCTTTGACCACATGATGTATGAGCACCTGCAGAAATGGGGGCCCAGAAAGCAAGAGGTGAAGTTCTACCTACGCCACGAAGACTCGCCCACTGAAAGCAGCGATCAGGGTGAGAACACTCCCACTTGACTGGCTACAGGCCACGTCTCGCCCACTGCCGCTCTCCTCTTATTGGCCGACAGTGGCTGAATGTTTTTCATTCCCTTTTCAGTGGCCTCCAACATGTGAAAGAAAGAGACAAGCACATCCTGGTCGAACAATACAGGGTTCTGTTTCTGATTCAGTTCTGTTGTGCTTTCCACAAAACAAATGATCTGAAAGTAGCTTTGAAAGTGTCGGTGCCTGCAAATTACACTGAGCGAGGCATTGTCGATTGGGAAAAGTGTACCACAGTACAATCATATCAAATACCATGTTTAAGAGATATAGCTAAAATGAACTCAAAGCATATCTCAAACTGATCATGCAAGTTGTGTAAGGCTACAAAAATGCACAACTTTGGCAGCACTGCTATGGTGATTTAAGTAATAAGTTAATGGTTATATAATGTTATATAATCAAGCACCTTGTCTCATCTCTGTCCAGACTTGCCTTTACTGGACAGGTACTAACACATATTAAGACAAGAACACAATACACACAGCTTTTGTGTGACTTTCAAATTGAGACTATTGCAACTATTGCAAAATGGTAGAAAATGTTAGTTATGCAATATTTTAGGCTCTTTTTTTATCTGTGAATTTGATTAATTGGATAAAAAAGACCAAAGGTAGACCGAAATTATAAATGTTAATTACAAAAAGGGTTACACTATTTTAAGGTGGCTTTGTTACAGTGTAAATAAACATACATATATTAACTAACTACATGCATAATTATAATTATAATAAGTGCGTGCAATTTGTGTAACAAAATAAAATAATGTTTGCACAAACTAAGCTGTTTTCTTGAAATATATGCTAGACATAAAAATAAAAAAACCTGACTGATGTTGTATATAGCAGTATTTTTGACCAATAAGATTTCACCGTGGGCGGGTTCTTGCATCCCCTCTGAACACAGTCTTATGCTGCTATATCTACGTGATCAGTTTTATTAATCTTTTCTGCCTTTCTTTATCCCGTCATTTGTTTGTTTTCTCTCTTTCTGTTCGCATCCCAGTGAGGTTTTTCCTATCATTGTAGTCTTGTATTGAGTGTCCTCTGGATTAAGGCATAAACCTGAAACGCTTGTGTGTGTGGGAGGGGAAAAAGTGCCAGTAATCCACTAAAAGCACAAGCTCCGTTTCCAGTGTCATATGGCAATAACTAACAGGCTTCTAAACTTTTCCTCCAGTCCTGTGACGATTCTGTCTCTATTCAGCCAATGCGTATAAATGCTTTTTGTGTTCATTCATGATAGTTTCACAACTCAAAGTGCTTTTTGTTGATAGACTCATTGTATTTTATTCCTCCGCTCTTAGGGAGCCAGCAGTCTCAGGAGCAGCCCAGCAGGAGAGGAGGAAGCAGTTCAGACATGCACAACGAGAACGAGGTTAGTTCATATCACATCCTCATCAAAATGTGTGCCTTCTTTTCTAATCTTAGCATTGTGTTTATTCCAAATGCATCCTGGGGGGTCAAATTCCACATGCCTATATTATCTTATGCTTTTCTGCTTACTGTAATGCAAAATAGCAGCTGCAAAGTTCTGGCCGAAATCAACACTCTTCTGTACCGAAGCGTTTCGATCATGTCACGTTATTCAGTTCTTCTCTCTTAACTCAAGCCAAACGCAGCCAGACCTGTCACGTCTCAGAATCACTGACCATTTTCTCTCATAGAAGCATTTGTCACATCACTCATTCTTTTTTGTGACTGGCTTCCTGCAAAGAGTGGTCCACTGCGCTCGTCTCCTCCAACCATCTGGCCCAGATTCCAACAGGGGAAAAGCCAGGCTCCAAAAAGCGGAACTAATTCCACCTTTAGGGAGAAAGATGACTGTAGACCACCAGCGTATGGATCAAGAAGACACATGCGTTTATGAGGGATAAATGCATTTATGTTTTTTTTGTGCAGCCGTCCTAGTCTTCAGAGATGGAGTGCAGACACAGGTAGTTGGTCGGCGTGGGAGCTGATTAGCGATGCTGTTGCCACCCAGGCATGAAGTCTCTCCAGTCTCACAGTGCTTAGCACACACTTATTTCTGACAGGTGCTGCCTTCCTGTAGGGACTGTTACACAACACACCTGTCTGCCTGTCTTGTCGAGCAGCCACATAGCTCTCATTTGTACTCTTTGTTTGCGAATCAAGAGGGTTAACTTATATAGCCATATATATGGCATTTAGCTAGTTTGGCCAGCGATCCTGAATGTTCTCAATATAGTATGATTAAATGGTTTAGTTTGACAACTGAGGATGTACTTAAGAAACAGAGGGTGAGGACAGAATGATAATTGCTGTAATTGACCTGAAAGAGATAGCTGATTGTAAAAGACAATAAATGAAAAGCTAAGAATTTTTGCGTCACATTATAATTTCTGTTTTGAGATATTTTGTAACAGCATATATTATATTGTATCAATTAAATATAATCATATATATAATATAATCTATACTGTTTTACAGATGCTGAATGAAATTTACTTCACTGTTTACAATTTAACAATTCTCCTTGAATGTGACGACGTGCTGTTGACAGGAGCTGCTTTTCCTGAGCCTAAGCAATGTTGTCAGGCAACTTCAGGAAGTGTTGGCGTACATTTCACAGGGCCCAAGACTGATCTGAGTTATCCAGATAGAACTTTGTTACCCATTCTCAATTGAAAAGTGCCCAAGCAACATTCTCCAAAAAATTTTCCAGGCTCAGATTACAGCTAAGACAAAACTCCTGTCATATTTTGCAGCGGCTGTTGTTTTTTTTTCTCCTCCTTTTTGGGATGTTTAATCGGATTTCTCCCTCTGGCCTCATCTTAGTCTGTCTACTTCTAAACATGTACATTCCTAAAGAAGAATCCCATCCCAGTACTTAAAGTAATATCCCTACCTCCCTACCCAGGATTCAAGGCAAGTCATTACTGGCACACAAACACCGCTGATTCAGAAATGTGACATCTGTATATATATTTGTGTGTGTGAGAGAGAATATAATTCTTTAAAACCTCATAACACGTTCTGTTGTGTTGTTATTCTCCCGTTACGTCTTTATTATTTTGTGGATTACACCCATTTCATGACATAACCGCATTTAAGAGGATCATCCCCGTGGTTTTACAGCAGGGGTGTTTTCTCTGTTCGGACTTCTCTGGCTCTCTGAAGATGTTTCTCCCTCTCTCTCACACACACACACACACACACAACCACGCCCAGCGTTCACCGTAGGGTAAATCCCTGAATGTGTGTCCAGCCAGTAAAAGGGAACATTTTTCTCCTTATGAAATAGTGGGTGGCCCCCTTTCTCTCATTTCCTCTCGCTGTCAATCCATCTGTTTTCTTTAGCGAGAGTCTCCTTTCTAACCGCGTGGCCGTGTCAGAGGGTCACCGTGGCCCTGTCTGCAGTGGAGCGTGGCGGTGCATGCTGGGATCTTCAGTCCTCTTTGTCATTCCCCTCTGCTTGTTCATTTTGTGTTCTCTTTCATCCCATCACTCCATCCCTGCGCTCATCTACACAACTGGGGCTGACTTTATACCCCCAGGGACAGTCTAAAAGGTAAGAATGCCTCTGCTCTCAATGCACAAAGAGACCGTCCTACGCAAGATCTCTTTTCAAAAATACATTTCTGAACACTCACAGACTCCTAATGCTTTGCTGTGGTTAAATCAGCTGTTGTTGAATCTGTGTGTGGTCCATTGTACTTGGAAAGTAATAAGAGCTGTCAGTCTTTCTCTTGTGTTGAGTCTTTGTGATAGATAAAGTGCGTGATAGACTGCTCTATGGTGTGTAGAGCTATAGTCACTGCTTGTATAGGAAGACTATGTCTGTCCATCACGCGTACAGAGATATGGGCTCCAGAACACTGAACTGTGTGGGCAGATCATGATTTATAAAGTTGAAGCTGTTCCTGTGTGTGGGCAGATACTCTCTCCAGGGCTTCACATGTTCCAGGTTTTGCGGTTTCTTCACTCTTTTTTTTTTATGCTTTTCGCCATGAATTTTAAGTATTTAAAATGTCTCTTGATCTTTTATTCTTTTAGTTTCTATCTGACAGTTATTCATTAAGGTTTGAACTTAGTTGTTGGCTTTTATCATGAGTTCTTCAAGGTTTACATGTATGTAAATAAGTGTGTGTGTGTGTGTGTGTGTGTGTGTGTGATCTGAACAATGTTTATGATGAGAGACTTTGTAAGAGAGCAGAGAGCATTTTCAGCAATGATTCATCTGAAAGCCTGTGATTGGCCATTGCATTAATAAAATTGTGCCTGATTGGTTATAATATGCAACACTGTTAGAATGCATAATAATATTCATTGGATACTAATACTTGCCTGACAATGAGAATAATAATAACCTCTTGATATAGTCAAAGGCATCAGCCACAGACTATATCTCTTTCGTTGATACACGATCTATGGATAATGGGGTCGTGATAGTTACGTCTTCAGATTTATGTGATTTAATATTAAATAAGAACACCGTATTACTGGTATTGTAACGTACAGGTTATCATAATATTGTTTGAATGTATTTTGCATCCTCTGTACAGCTTTCAGGCCAGTGCCAATAAATGTGCGCCGGTCTAAATCTTGGTGCGGAAAGCAGATTATGTGTGTGCTTCGTCCATGCCAAGAGTCACAGCTGAAAATGCTGTCCATGTGGGTGCAGTCTGTGCAGTGATGAAGGATGGATACTTATATCGCTTGACTTGTTATACAACTCCTTGGTTGTGCACCATACCATCACAATCATATTTCTGTCAGAAGATGACCTTCATTTCAACAGCCAGCTTTGGCTAATGTCCTTGGGCAACATGTAACATTGCATCCAAAGCGGCTTTGATTGGGAAACGCTGCCCTAGAGAGATGCAGTATTCAATGCCAGAGTTTGTCCAGCGATTCAACTTTGAGGCGTATGGAGAATTTCTCGAAACCAAAGTCTCAATCTCAGCAACAGTGCCTATTACTTTCAGACATTTTGTTTAAAGCAAGCATAAAATGTCCCTACTGCATGACAGACACCACTGAAAAGGGAAATTTTGCGCTTTCAGGATTGCTGATGTTTTCAGCGTATTTTGGAGAATCTGTGTTGTGGTTGTTAACAAAATATCTAAATTGGCTATTTGGTAAACAGGGCTGTCCCAGTCTTCCATCCCTCCAGAATTGAAGCATCTGGAAGCTCTGTACCTGGAGTCCAAGTCATTACTCGCTGACCTGCTTCCTTTCTCTTCCACTGAATAAACTGCTTTGCAGAAATTGTTGTACTACCTACCTACAAAGCAAGAAAACAGTGAGCAAATACTTTAATTTTGCTCTCTTGGTGGTAATTTTATCAGGGGGAAAAAAATACCTCCCCTTCTTTAGCTTTGCCCCAGGAAATATGAAACCTGATCTTTAAAAAAAAAAAGGGCTTTACTTAATTGACATCATAGGGCTGATTATTGTTTTAACAAGCATTGAGTTTCACCCCACAGTTGAATGATCTCTTGAACCTTCCCTAGAGATCCACAGCCATATTTGTACAACTGCACTCGGTAAAAAATAATATTAAAGGATTAGAGCTGGCAAGATCATGCCATGCAGTCTGATGGAAGAACTCCCTTCACAGAATATCAGAGGAGACAGAGGAGTGTTTTTCCTCCCCATAACCACCTCAGAAAAGGATAATCAAATCAGTCTGTTTTATGCCGTTCCTTGTGCCACATCGCCATGGAGATGGGCTCTTTACAACCCATGTGATGTGTCCATACGGAGTCACAGAACCTGACCGACTGGCCTTTAAGCCATGAATCATTCCCTAGCAAACTGAGTCAAGTCGTTTCAACTTTAATGAATTTTGGAGATCTGCCATGGTGCTCATGCTTATGGGAACTGCACAAAAATATTTGTCGTTATTGATCAAGCCTTGAGTGCTTTGGGAAGCTGAACTAGAAAAAAAACGGGTAAGTGTTGAGCTTACAAAGCTGTTTCAAAGTTGATCATTAACTGAAATAGTGTAGTTTCTAAGTCGGTGTCTTTAGACACATTTGAGCTATAGGTGTGACCAGCGTTGCTAGAGGTCGTTTGGCCTATCTGACATATAGCCTGTTTTAGTCTCAAGAAAGGCGACGGTATTGGGGGAACCGTTCAATCCCTCCGCCTGATTTGAAATGACAGTTGATTTGATTCAGACTTGATTGGGCCTTCTGCTCCAGGCAAAGCCCCCCCTTTTTTCCTCAGCAATCGCTAATAATTAATTGAATGGAAGGGACAGTTTTGTATTGACACAACACAAGCACGATCTCTTTGAACTTGAAGAAGAACACTTCCAGTGACACAGTAACCTCTTCAGCTCCAACTGATATTTGTTAGACAATTGTTTGCCTTTTTTAATTTATTTTTTATTTTTTGCGACTTTTAATTTGTAAACGAAAACGGTATCACTTGCTCATGAGATTAAAACACATGTAATAAAAAGCCAAAGGTAAAAGTGGCAAAATAAATGGACACACATCTATATATGTACTACGATTCAAATGTTGTTGTTTTTTGTAAGCATTTGACAAAAACAATATTATTATAAAATATTGCAATTTGAAATCACTATTTTTCTTTTTAATTACATATTAAAATGTAATTTATTCCTGTAATAGCAAAGCTGAAGACTAGAGTAATAGCTGCTGAAAAATCACGATCTTTCAGAAATCCAAAACGTTTGATCACTGTTGAAAACGGTTGAACTACTAATTATTATTTTTATAAGTAATTATCAAAAGTAATTTTTTAAAATAAATTGTAACATTTATGAATGTCTTTTAACTATTTCTTTTAAAACAAATTTTGTACTTGCTAAACAAAAGCATTAACTTCTTTCAAAAAAATATAATTTTTAAAATAATAGTAATAATAATGTTGTTTGTACATATTATGTCTGATATGCATGTGATATGGTTCTGTGTACAAAAAAGCAGGTGAGCATGACAAGAAAACTGTTTTGTATGATGTCAGATATTACTATTTTTACACCTTATTTTTCTGCTTTTTTCTAACCTCTTGTAGCTGAAACTACTCTTACTTTAATCCATGCTGTAATTATATGGGACTTTAACTGCACATAATTTAGAAGCAATTTTCACATCTAGTGATTTTAAAGCATGGAGATCAACAAAAACAAGAAATTGTGAGACATGAGCATTGATGGGCTATGAGATAATTACAGAAGTGTTTTCAACCATCACACCATGGCGGAAAAAATACTACCCATGAATTATGGAAATGGATCATGGTATTAACTTGGATAAGAATAGATGTAGCCATAGGCTGTAGGTGACCTGGCAATACCATGCCACAAACATCACCATCTTTCTCATTCTGTGCACTCATGCATGTTAATGTTAATGCTGATAGATTGCCTTTGAATTCTGTGCCATGATGCATAGATGTGGGTGGCAAGTTTTATCAGAAAAGCTGATCTTTTGTTGAACTTTCTGTTCAAAGGATCCTGGGGAAAAAAATGTAGGTTTCCAACAAAAATACTGTTGCAGTGCAACTGTTTTCAGTGTTAAATAAATAAAAAAAATCAATAACTCTTTTGTGTATATAGCTAATAACGAAGTAAATAATACTCCTCTTGAGTACCAGATCAGCATATGAATGATTTCTGAAGAATTGTGTGACACTGAAGACTGGAGAAATGATGCTCAGCTTTCATTATTGAAATTAATTATATTGTAAAATAAAAAGTATTTGTGTAGTTTCGTATTTTTGATGGGCTCTGGTGAGTATAAGTAAATATCAAAAACATTAACAAGAGAAAATCCTACTCGAAAAGTAGTGAAGCATTTTCTTTTTTTTTTTTTTAAGATAAAGTATTGGAATTAAATTTTAAAAAGGTTACTAATTAAAAACCAGCAAATGTGTAACTTATGACTTGTTGCAGTTAATATATTGGCAGATTTGATGAACTTATTTGACTCCTACGTATGTGCCTGATTGCTCTAGTCCTTACATAACCTTAATGACTGGCCCAGCTTCACTTCTTTGGCTTTTGCTTAGGACAGCCCAGAGACAAAACGACTGCTGGCTTTTTAGCAAATGGAAGCATTGCTATATTGCCACAGACAACAGAAGATTTAAATTTCAAAGGGACTTCGGCACAGCACGAACCACGTTAATGGTGTTCGGCTTCAGGTTTGAGTGAGTCATCCTACACTGCTTTTCTTCATTTCATAAGTACGTTTTATATTCCATGTTCAAATCATGCACGCCGCTGTCTTGAATCGACCTCAGTACTGCTTGATTGCTGTAAATGCCAGTCCATCACAGCAATTGCCATCTGAGTATTTTAGTGCCTTTAATCTTCACTACATGGCAGTTCTGCTCTGCTGCCATGGTGACACTCTGGCAACAGCCACGGTGACAGACAACTTGCTCTTATCTTCCAGAATGCAGAGTGACAGAGTGGGATTCTGGGATGCGTCTCCGACACAGGCCTGTTTTAGACCCTTTTGGCTGAAAGCATTCCCATTCCTCTTCCCGATGAGCTTAGCAGGTCTACACTAACATTAGCGCTCCTGCTATAATTAAGCTCCGAGTGTTTACTTGGCCAAAGGCCATTTCACACCCAGCTCTCACTACAATAAGCCCTGCAGATACACACTTGTCTGTTTCTCGGTCTTCTGCGTCATTTATGACTGTGGAGTTAAACCAGACATTTTTCAATCCTTGTTTGTTTGCATATATTTTGTTTTTGGCCTGACCGCCCCTCCTTTTTCTCTCGCTCTCTCGCTCTCTCTCTCTCTCTCTCTCTCTCTCTCTCTCTCTCTCTCTCTCTCTCTCTCTCTCTCTCTCTCTGGCTCTCTCTCTCTCTCTCTCTCTCTGGCTCTCTCTCTGTCTCTCTCTCTCTCTCTCTCTCTCTCTGGCTCTCTCTCTGTCTCTCTGTGTAGGTGGGAAACCCTCGCGTGGAGCTCACTCTCTCAGAGCTGCAGGAGATGGCTACTCGTCAGCAGCAGCAAATTGAGGCCCAGCAACAGATGCTTGTCGCTAAGGTAACACGCTCAGATGTGTCCTTTGATGGGCATCTTTTTATAGATCATTGTTTTCATGGGGAGGACTAGACACAAATTTTTGTTTCGTTTAGAATTTGCTGTTGAATCAAACCAAGTCATTCATTTATTAACTGATGTTAAAATGGAGTGGTTTCTATTTTGATTTGACTTATTCTTTAAGCAGATGGACTATTTTATTTACCAGTAATTGGCGAATAATTATTTTCATTGGTCGGCATTTATCATGAGTGAACTTGCAGTTGTGAAATGTACAAGTAGCTAGGTGGTGAACGATAGGATCATTGTACACTTCAGTGTTATTTCTTCTGATAGAATGTGTTGATCAATTTATTAATTTATAACTTTAAAATTTAGTACTATTATTATTATTGTAGAGCATCATTTTCTTTGAGCAGAGTTATCATTTATTTTGATTGCATGGTAGCATTTACCAGAAATTGGCAAATAATTTTAGGCTTTTCTTTGTTTATCAATCTACATATGTCCTATCTAGAACCAAGCTTTCAGTTGTGTGAAGTCCGAATAGCTGGCAGATCAATTGAAGGGTTACCTTTGAGAAAGGTGCTGAGTACTATGTATAAATGTTGGTGTTATTTTTCAGATTATAAAAAAAATTATTAAAAAAGTCAGTAATGATTAATTTAAGCCAGCAGCCTTCCACTATTCATTCTGTGAACATGAGTGTAAAAAGTAGACAGTTCTTAGGAAATAGAAAATACAAATAATTCTGTGATTTAATTCCCAATGCCATTTCTGGGTGTTTACTCATAATTGTAGCTGCAAAGAGCACTTATTTTCTCCATCTCATTTTACCTGGCCTAGTAAAAAATCTAGTGAAAAAATGCACTTTAAAATCGCAAGCAAACTGCACTGGTTGTTCATATTATGATATGCAAATAACTGTAATCAAGTCATTTTCTACAAAATAAAAAATTATATTAAGGGGTGAAGTATCCCTGTAATTATTCAAAACACAGCTGCTTGGTGGGTAAACCTCTCTAACTTTGTTTATGAAGCAATGTAAGCTCTTTATTATCATTGTGCAATGTTATTAGACGTTTTAAGTTACTGATCTCATCTTTGTTTTCCTCTGTGCCATTTATAGGTCATTACAGCAGGTTGTTCTGACCATTATAGGGGCGTTAGTCATGGGAACAACAGGCTGAGGCGGGAAGCTGAACGAGACCAAAAATGCCAATTATGTAGCAGACAACTGACATGCTTTCTATGCTGCAGCAGGCATTTTTCCTCCATACTAGCGCTAAATAGCTTTTTCTTCATTCAACAAAGAGCTACGTGTGGAATCTAGAACTGGTCACACTTACAAACTGTTCTGGGATCAGACCCAATGAGAACACTGATCTCAGATCTGGATTAATATTGCTGTGATGACTCTGAGCCTCCAGTCATTGAAAGTCCAGCACGTGCTATTTTTAGTTTTCCCACTCACTCAGACACACTGTTTCCATTTCGCTGCATCTGTTTGTATTCCCTGCAGATAAAGAAATGATTCAAAAAAAGAGCCTAATTGCTTTTATTTTCACTTAGTTACTCAATAAGTCAGTGCTGTAAGCAGCATCTTTTCCCAAAGGTACTACTGTTGCTCTTTATAGCAAATGTCTCCACGCTTGACATTGACAGTAAATCACTAGGTTGTCTTTCGACAAAAAGACAGGATCGTATCATGTGGTCCTGAATGCACTTTACTCTGTTAGGGTAGTGCAGATGCCCAGGGCTTAAACAGGCTGTGCTCCACTAATGGCACTGACCCTACAGGCTCTTTATACATAAGGCCAGTGAGATAGGCTGTGTTTCCGATGGCGTTAACCTTATGACAAAAATTACTTAACCACTCAACGCATCTACCCAAGTGTCAAGAAGTCAGACATATAAAATATTGACATTAACAAAGGAAAAATGTGTAAAGGACGAAATGCATAGTTTTTGCATTTAATGAAGAAAAGACTTCACAGAGGTGTAAAATAAAGAGATACAGCAGATTGTTTAAATGTCCCTGCTACTGTTTTATGGTTTCTCCAGATCTTTTTGTATGCTTATGTTCTCTACGTTTTCTGTCCGTAGGAGCAACGGTTGCGCTATTTGAAGCAGCAGGAGCGACGGCAGCAGCAGGCTGTGTCTGAGACTGAGAAACTGCAGAGGTTGAAGGAGAGGGTGGAGAGTCAGGAAGCCAAGCTCAAGAAGATCCGTGCCATGAGGGGCCAAGTGGACTACAGCAAAGTCATCAATGGCAACCTGTGTATGTGCGGTACTTGTTTGACCACTGACTTCTGCAATCATCTGAGTATAGACGGTTTCAGTGACAACAACATAAACAAACGTTACTGCGCATGCGTGCTTTTGTGGCCCTAACTTAACTTCCGGTAAATATCCAATTAGAATTCATAACAACAGCTAAGTCCATTCGAGAGTAGATCATTTTTTGATCTACGAGCAAAATATGTTCGCTGCGTAAACCGTTCTATGCTTCTCATAAGCGCATAAGTGTGTGCGAACTGCAGCTGCGAACACATGGCGTAATGTCAAGATTAGGTCTGTGCAAGTTTGTGAATGGTTTATTTTGTACCAGCATTTAGGCTTTATATTATATTATGCTGTTGACAGATGGTGAAAACGATACACTTCAGATTTACTGTATAGAATATATCTGTTCAGCCTGCTAGATTTGCATTATGCAAGAACTCCAGCCATACGTTACCCTTTCATTGAACATTAAATAATAATCCTGTAGTAATGGAGAAAGTATGTCGGTTCATGTATGCCTGTGTTTGCATGCAAGTTTGCGTGTGTATAACTCGACTGTGGTCTGTTAGCTGCAGAGATCGAGCACATCAGCGGGCTGTTCCAGGAGAAACAGGCAGAGCTGCAGGCAGCCGTCTTGAGGGTGGATCAGCTCAGCCAGCAGCTGGAGGACCTGAGGAGAGGCAAACTAAATGGTCTGCAGACCCTCGGGGGACAGGTCACTGGCACCGCTGCTCTGGAGCTCCGCAAACTCTACCAGGAGCTGCAGGTAGGAGCACAAACTCAACTCAAGAGTTTTATTTCTTTCAAGAAATTTGTTGAGAATTTTTTTTTTTCACCATATAATATTAAAAGAACCTTGACCACACTAACAATGCAGTTGTTTGTTTTTTTACATGTTGTATATTGCAACAAAATTCTGCTGGTAGTAATATAGAGGGGTTTGAGAATTCAGGTGTGCGATGTATAAATGACACACACGAAAAATTGGCTATTAAAATTAGTTAAAAGCTTATGTTGTTTGTGGTATAGAAACACAGAATAATAAACAATCAAGATCTATGGATATGGCTAACCCTGTGTATATCTGCGTTACTAATATGTGATAATATTGATCATTACTTTGCTGCTTTTTTATTTTTTTTCCGGACGGTTTCTTTTAAATATCCAAGGTGATATCCAGCATATGCATAAGCCTTTTAAAATCAAAGTATTTTAAGATATTAAATAATTAATTTCAGTCTAGCCTGTCAACATGTATAGTATTGAAAATCTACGTAAATAATTGAGGTCATACCAAAGTGATTAAAATTGTTAAACAAAGCTATAGTTTTTCTGCTAGACTCCTCCCAGGATTTTAAATGAACACAGCAGCAGTAGTCTGTGCCATTTGAGTGCATTGATGCACCACAGGCTGTTCACCTCCTGACGGCCCATCAGCACTTATTTCTGCATCAACAAGGCTATTCTGGTGGTCTCTATTAAAATAACTGGCCAACTCTACACTCTTGGGTTTAACAGCGTGAACCTGCCAATGACATTATATAACCACTGTCAAATTTATACAGATCACTTGACTATTCTTGGATCCATTGCGAGGCTTGCTCGGTTTATTTTTATATTCCTGTTGTGAATATAGACTATAGAACTTGGGACATGAAATGAAAA
The DNA here is from genome assembly GCA_032361065.1 of Enteromius trimaculatus. Taxonomy (NCBI): domain Eukaryota; kingdom Metazoa; phylum Chordata; class Actinopteri; order Cypriniformes; family Cyprinidae; genus Enteromius; species Enteromius trimaculatus. The sequence continues at coordinate 8,100,308 of JAUMHP010000076.1, forward strand.
TCAACGTTCTTTAATATTCTCTCCTGTCCTTATTATAAGTGATTCATTGATCCACGTTATTCCAAATAAGAACAAGCTTACTGTGCCTTTTATAATTTTTCATGAAAATCTATTAATTTTCACAGCTGAAACACCCTTTAATAAGGAACTTACTAATGCCACTTAGGCTATTGGCTGTTGTTGCATTGTTTTAGCCTACTATTGTGCTATTCTGTTTCTCTCAAATATAATGGGTTGTTAATAACATGTCATGGTAACTTTTATGCTTTTTTAAAATTAATTACTGATCGCTGTTGTGAAACTGCTAAAATGTCAGAAAAAAAACATTGCTTAACCATATCTGAGCTGAAGTACCTTTCGTTAAATGCATTATGTACAAATAAAAGCTGCATAACAAGCTGCCTTCAAAACATACTTGAGCCAAACCACATGCTGAATATTTTTCTTTTCCTTTTTTTTTTTGCATTTTGCATGCTATTGAAGGCTCCTGAATTAGTTTGGTCTGGACTCATAGGCTAGACAAAATCAAATCAATAGTCTGCACATAAGAGGCTCATAAATGGAGGGAACACAAAGGCTGTTGAATGTTAGATTCTCCTTCAGGTGCACATACTGGCCCGAGGTGAACTGAGGAAAGAACACTGCAGAAGAACAACCAAAACAGCATGTTTACCAAGTGGGTTAATGAGTTACAATTAAATTAGTCTGACATCCAATAAGTCCAGCTCGTCTGTTTATGTAGACGACGAAGAAGGGTCGATATCTAGACAAGGATGGGTGATGGTCATCACAATGCCGGCAGATATCTGTTTGTTTGTCTGTGTATGTTTCGTTCAATCTATCGTTCTGT
>JAUMHP010000076.1:8104892-8122332 GCA_032361065.1 Enteromius trimaculatus
GAATTGCCCAATGGAATTACTATAATCATTTTTAATTAATAAATTATTATTATTATTATTATTATTATTATTAATAATAATATTATTATTATTATTATTATTAAGGAAACTGTACATCAAAATACATACAAATAGTGAATCCAATTATTAAGATGGCACCTAAATATATCCATTTAGTAAGCAAAACTTAATTGTTTTAATGAATAGAAATGGACCCAAAGGGCCGGTCTCACTCACCAGATCCCTCTGGCATCGGGCCAGTCACGGGCCATCCCAGAGGCCAGCAGCAGTGGGGACACAGGCTTATCAAATAGGAAGTGGTCATCAATCAGCTGCTGCTGCTCCTCCTCTGTCATGTCCTTGAGGGCATAGTACTTTCCTTTAAGATCGCCATCAAGAGCTCCCAAAGCTGTGAAAACCACAACACAACTGCATCATTACAGAGTGGGTGCTTCAATCACTCGTTCCCGCTCTCTCCTCTTGAACGACCAATTATGAATCATGTGGATCCTATGAAAACAGATGAGCTCACCCTCAACAGACAGACCCTCGATGGCCCGTCTCTCCCCGCGGCTGCAGTGAGGAGGGAGGCAGAAGCTACGGATGCTCCTGCCAGTTCTCACTCTGGAGCTCAGGACGTAGTTGGGGTCAAGGTCGTCTCCACCCTATTAAAAGCACCACCAAATTAACAGGAGCCCATTTTGAAGTGTTAAACCCAATTAGATGCACTGGACAGGGACGGTGTACCTGGAGGTTGTCTGGGTTCAGGTCAGTCTTGTGTGTGTCTGTGGGTTTGTATCCCCCGTGGCGGTCCTCAATGACGGGGTCCAGGAGCTCTTTGAACACAACATATGTCTCCTCGTCTCCAGCAACACAGCCCACCGTCATGATGAAAGGATGACCTAGAAAACAAAAGATCAGCACTGTGGTGATGAGGTTTAGAAACTCGCACACCAACTTTGGTCGCAGGCAAATGCTTAAATATAGCCAGACACATGGCTGGTCTTGCAGCAATCATGAGATTCGAGAAAACAATTCCTCTTTTGTTGGACTTCACAAATATAACACCTTAGATTGTCATTGCAACTTTCTCACTCCGTTTTCGCAGAGTCAGATGCATGGTGGCAAGTAAAAATTATTTATTAACTTTAGCATTAGCCGTCAGGATAACATATGGAAGAAGCAATGTATGCAAATCAGTATGTTAGTACTGAAACTAGGTTCAGTCTGCTTATTTTGAACAAATTAGACCCAAGAAGGCTTTGAATGAGACTATTACAGTTGATGGAATTTTTTTTTTTTTTTTTGAGAGCACTCCATAAGTACAGATGCAGAACTGATTTTTTTTCGTCCTGATTTTTAACCGATGAACATAACGACGAATGTTGTCATACGAAATTGTATCCATAACACAAAACGTTTAAAAAGCATTACTCGCAAAGTATTTAGAGACCCACTGAATTATACCCATTATTAGCAAACTGCTTCATTACATCACAGCCAGGAACCAGGGCTGCTCAATTTCTTTTTTTAAAGACCAGCCAACTAGAAATACTTTCAATCAGTTTAATCTTAAATTAACTTGACAGTGTAACCATTGCCTGCTTTTTAAACTTTGATAATTAGTAACGAAAAGCACAAATTATGTGCACTATATTGGAATCTGACATTGGTAGCTTTAAGAACTGTCTAGTTAGCGGCAGGTGGCATCAGGGGGAGGGGCATTGTCAATCTGGAGTGCATATGATTGGTCAAAAACAATTGTGCAGGATGAATCATCACATTTTTGGACGCTTTTCCCCAGCGCCTCTAACACAGGGATCAAAATTAGCAATTTCTTTATTTTTTTTTTTATTTATTTTTTTTTTAAATGAAAGTCACCCTGCACCCAAGCACTGGTTAAATCAAGGGTACACTGGCATTTACCTGGGTTGTCAACTCCGGTTTGAATGACGTCATCCAGGGTAAATCCGCTGGGGGTTTGTTTGTCCCGAAGGTTTGCGTACATCTCGAGCGTCAGCACCTTCGCCATGTGGTTGTTGTGCTTGCTGAGGTCGGGATACTCCTGCTCAGCGGTGAAGTTCATCTTCAGCTGATTGTGAGTGTTACCGAAAGGCATGGTTGCGTCTACCTGGTGCAAAACAAAAATTGGAAACAAGAACGCGTTAAAGGCGAATCAAATCCGCGTCAAGGACAAAGCCAGCCACTCAGCTGCATTAATAGTGACGTAACGGCATTAAAGCGCATTTTCTAAGACGGAGGAATTTGTTTGAAATTCGCTTGAACGATTACATCAAACAAACGGCTGTGAGAGGACTTCAATAAGTGTGCTCGGTGACGTGTTATGTCACGCAGGCAGTAAATATGATGGAATGTGGAGCGCGCGTCCGATAAATGACGCGTCATTGCAACCTGCATTCGAATGCATGCACATATTGTACGTTATGTAATGCCTTTCGTGCATTACGAAGGTCTTGTATGGAAATCATCTATTATTCTATGAAGCATGCGAATGCGTAATGCGCAACGTCTCCAAAGACCTTGCAGAGAAGGAAGCTGACTGCAAGGTCGTTGCTGATGTTTGGGACAAAAGCACCTTGTCATGCACGTATCCGAATTCTTTTGACAAGCACATCATTTAAAGCGTTTAAATTGAAATTACTTAACCCTCTACGCGTTTAAAGAGTTTAGGGTATCATAAACAGCGCATTGCAAATTGCAAACAGAGCCTAAATATGCAACTTCCCTTTGAATATCGATGCATTCATGATCATACTTGTATCATTATTACAACCCACAGATGCATGTTTTTGTAAATTGATCTGGCAGCGTTTTCACGTCAAATTTTCTGCATATTATAATAATAAAGGCTTGATTTAATGATCTCAAGCAAAATCCATACCTTATACTGATTTTCTTTGGGAAAGCGGAATTAATCCTTCCTACAGTCCACCAGAACCCACACAAAGACTGATAATGGTGTCCAGAAATAAGCGGCTTTGAGGGGTTTTTATATCAAGCCCGAGCTCTCCTCTGATTGGACGCTATTTGAGTCCATTCATTCTATTGGACACGGCGTCGCATCACCGCCACAGCATCCAGTATTTGCTTACATTGGTCACGTGATGTTTTTCCTGAACGGCTCTCCTTGTCATGATTGACAACAAAATTGAACAATGTGGAATTCGATCACATGTATTTCTTGTCTAGCATCTTATTAACTGCTTGATCACACAAATGTCTAACCTGTATCTTACAAATCAAGAGTCTCCAATATAAAGCAAGTCAGTTATATTAATTAATTTATTTATAAAGAGAATCAACTTATATTAGTGCATTATTAAACACAGATCTTTATATTTTTTATATTTTTATATATTTAATGCTATAGTCTTCTTTACAGACCCTCTGGAATTCTTTGAGGGTCCCCCAAAATCTCACCCTAATGCACCATTACTGATTACTTTGTAGCGTTAAAGTGCTTTTGTTTTCCCAGGAAATGAATTTTGTCTCTTTGGTTAGCATTGATTGCTAGTGCCTTGTGATACATGATACATTAGGCAGTATCTCCATACAAATGAATATGAATTAACAAAATGCTTTCGTCTCTAAACAAAGTCATCAATCTGCTGTGCATTAAGTTTCAGTGTAACTCAACCCTACATCAAATCTTTCAGTAACCTTATTTTTCATTACAGTCCATTGTTTTAGTGGTGTTTGGTATATACAGTACAGTTTTGCATGTTTGGTGTTGTTGAAAAAACACTTTTTATTCATTGGAATGACGCATGAAGTACATTTAGTGTGTTTTATTTGTAATATTCTTTGCAGACTGGAAGTAATAGCTGCAGAAAATTCAGCTTTGCCATCACAGGAATACACTATCTCTAATATATGTTACATGTTCAATGTAAATTGTAATAATATATTATAATTGTACTGTTTTTATAGAAAATAAAAGCTGCTATGGTGAGCATAAGATACTTCTTTCAAAAATCTTACTGACCCCACACACTTAAACAATAGTTTATGTTATCTAGCCTGTAGTTATAGTATTGTGTATTGTGTACGGATTTTGTATGAATATGTTACCATAATTTGGACCTTTGCTGACTTTGCTTCAGCCTCCTCTATATATTGCTAATGAGAACCTTCTGGATTTCCTGGATTTAAGGGACCACCAGCTGTGAAGGAAATGATATACCGCTCCTGTAAGTGTGAGGTTGTTATCAATGTGAGTCTGAGCTCTTACCAGAGACACAGCTTTAACTATAGTCTCCTGTGTACAGTACGCTCACCTAGGAGCTTAACCATGGACTCATGAAGAGACTTCCATGCTGAGAAGATAATGTCATCTCCACAGCGCTTGACTTCTGGTGTAGTTCAATGCCGTCAGTGCTGTCTCTACCTCATGCTTTGTCAGAAATCACATAACCATTTGTGTCATGTTAACCTGTGTCTTTCTGTTTGTTTGTAGCATCTCAGAAGGCCCAGTCTGACCACGCCCCTTTTTTGTGAACGGTTGCATGCTTCACAGAAGGTATGACACACATTCACACATGTCACGATGCCTAGTTTAACTCCGCTTTAGCATAACAACTAGTGTCCTGGTGAACGAAGGCGTTGTGAGTTTTTCTATGAATTATTTTACCAAGAAACTTCAGTTTGAGAAAAAGAGAACATGGCTCCGAATGAAGCCTACGTTTGCATCTGATGGGTATTCATGATGGCAGCGTTCTCCCCCCTCAACCCTGTGCACTGTTTTTTTCTCTCAGGTTCAGGGAGTGCACTGTAGAGTGCAGCAATCACATTTTGACAGGGTGAGACAAACGCTGATGTCATGGAGGGTCTAGGGCAGAATATTTTGCCTTTAGCTTGCTCGGTTTTATAGATACAAAGCATTGGGCAGAATACTGATAGACAAAAACAGCCCTGCGTGCATACTAAAGCGGAACAAAAGAGCAGCTATAACAGCATGTCATGCTAATTGTCACCTTGAGAAGCTCACAAAGCACTACTAGAATTATGAAGTCCTTTTCTTAGATCATTTTATCTTACACAGAATGCTAACAGCCTCTTCGTAGGTGCCCTTCTTCCAGGGAGCTGTCAAAATCACCCCTTCCCTCTCTTCAAATGTCTCATTTGCATCGCTCTTGAGCGCATTTAATCCGTTCTTTCTCCCCTCCTCCTCTTCTTCAGTGACCTCTCTGAAATCAGCACTATTAATGATCGCAGACAGGAAACCAAAAATTATTCAAATGTATTCAAATTTTTTACCTATTCAAAACTCAATTCAAAACTTTGGAAGGTAATTTTAATATAAACGCACCTTAGTGCCAAACTTATTTACACTACCATTCATAACCTTTGAGATCAGCAAGATTTTAAAAGGAATTAATACTTTTATTTAGCATGATAGTCTGTATCATGGTTTCCACAAAAATGTTAAGCTTCCCAGTTGTTTTCAATATTAATAGTAATAACAAATGATTTAGATAACGAGCAGTAAGCTGTTCAATCACAGGAATTAATTTGATTGTAAAATATTCTACATATTTTAAATTCTAATAATATTTAACAATATTAATCTGGGTTCACGTGGGTCCTTCAAAAATAAATGTAAGGCCATAAAAAGTCTTAAATTGTTTAAGGAAATCTTAGTTATGATTTCAAGAGGCAATCATTAAGCCAAATTGCCATATGGCTTCATATTTAAACTTTAAAAGAATATGTTTTCTGTGTGCTGCTGTCACTGAGGAAACATACAATATTTCTGCTGTTGTGGAAGTGCCACCTGCTGGCCAAGAATGAATGTGCATTTTCAATAAGTCTGGTGTTTTTGTTGACCAGTGGACATCGACCCATGTTTTTACCTTGCAAAACGCGGAGCTGTGAACTCTTGGATTGATAAGAAGTAAAAATCTAAATAAAATGTAAAATGCATTTATGTTATTTAATTAATATAATAATTTATTAATAATAACAGTTTAAACTAGTTTAATAATACTTTTGACTTAAAGACTATAAGGTTTATGAATTTATAGAACTTTTTGTTTTTGTGAAAACTGTTATCTGAACTGTAAATTATGCTTTACAGTTTTTTAAAAGTTTAAAAAAGGTCCGAAAAAGTCTTAGATTTGAGCTTTAAAACCCTGGTTACTGAGTATTTACTGTATTTGTGATTGAACAAACACAGCCTTGTGGAGCAAACAATACTTTTTTCATAAACATTAAAATACTTTACCAACTTGAAGCATAAAATTTGTTGGAAAAAGATGAAAATATGTAATCTAATCATCATCAAATTTCATTTACTGTAACTAAAAGGGTTAGTTCACCCAAAAATGAAAATCAGGCTGTGTTGTGCTCAGCTTTGAAGCATCCTAGGTGTATACGACTTCTTCTTCGTCTTTCTGAAGAATCCTATCAGAGTTATATTAACAACTATCAAGACCCCTCCAAGCCTTTCCAATGGGTTAAAATCTGTGTTTGCTGTTTACGGTTTGGAAAATGTAAAATGAAGTACTCTCATCTTTAATATAACGTCCCTCCGGGGGTGAATAAAGGCTTCCTGTACCAAATTCCACTGACTGTGGTAACGGAAAGCAGTCTCGGCGGATGACGTATGTCATATTGCATTGAGTAATTAGTGATGAGCGTGCAATACATATCGTACGTTACCTCAGTCAGCAGAAGTGAGAGTGTTTATTACGTTTGAAATATTGATATCGTTCTTACAAAAATGCATGGATTTGCTACATGAGACTTAAATTCACCCCGGTGCCATGTGAGGGACATTTTTTTACGTTTGCATGCAGTTCAGTTGAGCTGAGCTACTTCACAAAGAAAGACACGGGAATACAGAATAATGAGTCATTAAAGATGTGCAAAACTAGTGCATGACGTAATGTAATACTGGAAAACAACTGTACAACCATGGCTGATTGCCCAAATCTTTCGAGCAAAATGGCAGGCGCTATTGTACACAACAGCTTGACGCAACCAATTCCAGCTCCTCCATTCAGAGCACAGTAAAGATCAGCTTTGCCTTTGCTGACCTATTGTGGTCACAGAGACTGGCAGTGGTAGAGGCCATTTAAATTTTAACCAGTCAAATGAATTTAGGTCAGCATCAGCTTTCATAAGAGCTCAATTATCTTGAATAATAAATCTAGACTGCTGTCCCTCCTGCAGTGACAGAACCCATCCATGAGTGGAGAGCCTGCCCTTCAGACGCTGCGCCAAACAACAGTGTATTCAGCTGAGAGACTGAGGCTGGACAAGAACGCACTGTAGAGTTCAGCACTTAACTGTTTGTAGGGCTGCTTTAAACTGCCTCATGGGGGTTGGTTCAGAGCTGTATATATATATATATATATATATGTTTAAAGGCTTTGCATGATTGTTAGCACGCCTGTTATTTAGTTTTCATTTTTGTGTTGTAGCTCATAGTTGTAATTTTGCGTCCCTTAATTGCAACTTTTACGTCATAATTATGATTTTTTTAAAATAATAATTTGTACTTTTTATCTAATAATTATGACTTGGTATATCTCATCATTTTGATTTTGACTTATCATATTTTTCACACACTTTTATGCCATAATTCAGATTTTTTTATCAAGGTATTTTACCTTTTATGTCATATAATTATTTCATAATTTTGATCATTTGTAATTTTTACTTTGGTCATAATTATGAACTAAGCATACTTTATATTTCATAATTATGATTTAGAAGTTTATAAATTTTTACTTTACTATAATTTAGATTTTTATGTCATAATAATGATTTTATCGTAATTGTTACTTTTTATCTACAAATTATTACATAGTATCTCATAATTCTGACCTTTTTTTTTTTTTGGTGCATCCCTGGTGCATTAAAAAAAAAAAAAGACAATTTGTTTCTTGAGATATAAAGGAATTTTTCTCACAGATGCCGATTAAAGCACCGTGCAACAACATGCTTTGCTGGGTGTTGTTCTCTTTAGTACCAGACTCGCATATTAAACCATTAAGCGCTCAGAAGCACTCTTATAATGGATCTCATGTGAAAGTAAGACTTTCAGCCTTTCTGTATCACGCTTGAGAGGGATTATGCTTAGTGCTTGTGAAGAGCTCTGTGGTAATGTTCCTTGTTCAAAAGTCCATAACATGTATGTTGTTTAGTGTTATAGAAAGACGTGTTTTTCTTAATGTAGTGCACTTAGCTGACTCACCCGAAAAACAGCTCTCAGCTGCAGATGGGATGGAGCATGCAACAGACTTACTGCATTACATAACGCACTCACATATTGTCTAATTTACTAACATTATACATACACACTCACTTTCTTACATCAGCATGTGACATCACAGTGATGCATGGGCTATGCAGCGGGATTGGTGTGTGTATCAGAGAAGATCATGTCTGTAGCAGATTTACATATGATATGGAGCAACCGCTCTCCCCTTAATCCATATCAGATCAGACTGATCATGTTTTGCTGCAAGATGTGAAATATTATCTGAATTTCACAAGGAGTGGAGTGGGTGGAGTCTCTCTCTCTCTCTATCTCTCTGTCATCTGCTGGTGCTGGTCACGTGTGGAGGCATGCATGTGATGCAGCATGACAGCTCAGCTGACTTGCTCTACAGCGTAGCATTTGTGTCAAGCTGCATTTTTTGTGCGACTGTCCATCATAAAGTAGGTGTAGGAGACTTGACTAAACTCTTTTTTTTTTCTTCTTTGTCAAAGGTGTGTTTGTAGAATGAGTGTTCATTTATTTTTTCTATTGTATTGTTTTGCAATGTTCTGTTTTTTTTTAATGTTCATTCAAAACAATATTTTAATTTCTGTTTAAATTTCTGCGTTCTTCCCATAACCTAGTTTTCCTGTGTTGCATGATTGTGTTATGATTGTCCACCTGTATCGGCTTTATTATCTCGTTGCTCTCCCATAAATTAAGCCCAGTCTTTTCCATAACGGAGTGATCGTTAAAGGGTTCATATAACGCCAATCCACAAGCTAATATGATTCTTTAGGATCTTAATGGAAAGTTTGTAATATAGATTGCTTTAAAGTTTCTCAAAGATAGTGTAAAAAATGCTCATTTTACCCTGTCATAAACAGCTCTTAAGAAACCACTGTGTTCTGAGTACCTCCCCTTTAAATCTTCACGAGCTCCACTGACTCCGCCCCTCTTTTCCGGGGCACTTTCAGAGGATGTTTATTTAGCCGCATTCATAGTGAAACTTCCTAACTAGAGCATTATTAGGAAAGGCGATTTGCAAAGATTCATTAAAAGACATTATACTCACTGCTTCTGTAGGTGAGGCTGGATCATGAATGATTTGCGCGAACATAAACGCATTTCTGTTGATCAAGGGTGCGATTCCCTTCAGAACCAAACATAACGTTACTCCTCTCCATCTTCAGTCACTCAGATGTCGGGGGTAAATGACTACTGCTATGTTCATTAATAAATTTAACAACAAAACACCTCAATCTCTTAGGAGTCTTGCTTGTCTCTGCGTCTCGGTCTGATGACGGCTCACTAAGACACCAGTTCAGTCTGTGTGACATGCTGCTGTCAATCAACAATCGTGGGAATTTAAGGAGATCACAAAAAAAAAACACTGGGTGGATTTTTATCATTATAGGGTGGTTATGTAAAAGTGCATTTGGCATTATATAACCCCTTTAAGGGGCTAAAAAACTATTGATTTTAGTTTTAATTTATTATTTAATTCATTCAGAGAAAATGGTATATTATTTTAAGTTTATTTGATCAGATTTATCATGAATAACATGAATAGTTTATCGTTATTCTATTCTATAAAGGCTGTAATGTATTCATTTTGGAATTTCTCAGTTCAGTTTTCAGTTCATCATGGTGATGGTGTCTAACATTGAGGGGCCCTCCTCCTCTATCTCTCGCTCTTTCCCCTTCTCCAGCTCCAGTGGTTTCGTCTAATCTGGAGTGGGTGAAAGGGAAAGGCTCATTTCTCCCTTAATGCATCTTTAAACACTGTCTACAGCAGTGTTTATGCTTTCAACTCCTGTTCCCCCAAACCACTTATTAGAGAGAACGATGGAGAGGAAGGAACCCAGTCACCTTCATTTGTCCGCTCCACGTTTGGTTTGCCCCGCAGCCATGTGGCCCTGTCAGGGCTGCAGAGCTATTTTTCCTCCATTGATTTCAGGCTGGATGACAAAATTGGACCTTGTGCCTGTGGCCTACATGTCATCACGGTTCTCGCTGTCTCCTGCAGACGAGCTATCATTAGACCAGTGCAGAATAGCTCTCTCTCCTCCCTATTCCACCTGCAGGACGTTCATTCACAAACGACCCATTTGCATATGAACGCCATGGCTACTGTATTAATGAAACATTGCCTCCATTGTTGCCATGAGAACAAAAGCGGCGATGATGTCATGGCACTCCTTTCACCTCTCGACGCTGGAAGATTAGCTGAGAGGACGCAGCAGGCTGTGTGGAGTGGCTCATTATGAGTGAAGGCATGGTTCCCAGCCTCTGCACTGACTGGATGCCCACACAGTCTCCCTGCCAACCGTACAGCAGAATGGAGGGAAAATGGCACATTAAACCAATTCAGTTCATTGTTCAAAGGTCTTGAAAAGGCATGTGATATAAAAGCTTTTTGGCTTGGTTGCCCTTCTGATTGCCTGCTTAGATGTATTGAATTTTCGTGTAGTTGTACGAGACTTAAATTCTTTTGGAGATAATTGACTGTTTATATTTATTTATTTATTTTAGTTGATCTAATTTAATTTTTCATGTATGTGTCACATTTCACATTTAGATTATTTTAAATCTAACACTTATTTTTTCAGGCTTTAATTTACTTAATTTAGTAACACTTTTAAATCACATTTCACATTATAATATACTTTTTTCATATAATGTTGTGAAAACCATTGACTGCAGTATATAATGTTTCATTTTAAATTATTATTTTTTTTTAATGAAAGGCATTAATGTTAAGGCATTAATGGTTTGATGAAAAGATAATAAAACTAAAATTAAAATCGATAAACATTATACATTTAGCTAATTTCCAATGTTTAAAGAAAAAGGGGTTCTTGGGAGTACAGTAATATATTTTTCAACATGGTATATTTCTGTCTTCATATTTTATAATTAGTAAAAAAAAAAAAAGTATAATAATTTATCATTTATTACCAATCATAATTTCCTTTAAATGTTTTCGGAATAAAAATAAAACACAGTTTACTTGCATATTATGTGGCTATAATATATCATCAGAGAATATTAATTTCCAATCTGTGGGGTTTTAAGCAGTATTGAGCAGATTTCTTCCACATCAGTGAATATGCAGTGAAAAGCTTGCCTTTATCACATTTTCCCCATTCCCCTCTCTCACCCCATCATGCAATGAATTTCACATCCATAAGAGTGTTATTTAACAGCCAGCGTCCTTCATCTCGGTACTGAACGAGCTCAGAGGTCTGCCAACCCAATGCTAAAATGCTAACAGCAGATAATCTGCTCGAGCAGCACATGCAGACCGCTCTAAAATATTTCTTTTCATATTGTTTGTCTGTGTATCTTTTGAAGGGCAGGATGATTTGTCATAACCCCCACCATCACCTCCACCACCCTCTAGTTTGTTCAATCAACCTTCTTGTCTAACAACTTCTAGGACATTTATTACCCAGAATCCATCACTGTCAGAAGCATCCTCCTCCTAAACATCCTCCTATTAAAAAACACAACTTGATTGGCTCTCTGGTGTACCTTAATCTATTTTCACAGCAGCCTGTGTGAATGATGTATCTTGTCTCTGTGAAAATCACATTAAAACGTACAACTTGGCTTTAAAGTTTCAGTAAGTATCTCCTGCTAAAAAATACAGTAAAAACTTTTCTAACTGTTTTATGTTTTAATACATTTTAAAGTGTAAATTATTCCTGTGATGATGACAGCTGAATTTTCAGCATCATTATTCCAGTCTTTAGTGTCACATGATCGTTCAGAAATCATTTTAACATACTGATTTGCTGCTTAAGAAACGTTGTTTATTGATATGTTTAAATAAAAAATACTACTTTTCAGGACTCTTTGATGAATCGAAAATCCAAAAGAATAAAAAAAAAAAACTATTACTTTTGATCAATTTAATGCATCGTATTTGAATAAAAGTATTATATTATAATAAAAAAAACTGACCCCAGACTTTTAAAATACTTCTTCTTCAAAATGGTAATTTTATACTGACCCAAGCTTCTCATAATGGAGTTATGTCTGCATAAAACTTTTTTAATCCCTGCCAACATCATAATTCATTGTAATGCAGAATCAGCACGAATTATGGTATTATAAATTAATAAAGGCATTAGCATCTACCCAAACAATGCACTTAATCAACATTGTTTGGCTTGGCACCTGCCTCTAGTTTTGTTAGACCTCTGGACTTCCCGCTGCTCCTGTTGGCATTGCTTAACACACGGGTACTGTGGCTTTCATGCCCACATCAACAGTGTCACAATACCGTCCTGTGTTCTTCTCAAAGCAAGATGCACATCAAAACTCTCTCATCTGACACCTGTGTCTGCCACCGAACCATGGGAAATGCAGAGGATTTCAAAGCGCCGTTGACAAGATGCCTTCACAAAGGCTTGCAAAGGGTTTCAGGGACATGGAGAGCAAATGTCTGATGACTGTAATTATCTTCTTGCATGATAGTTTGGTCTTGCCTGGTCTCCGCTGTTTGGTGTTTGTGCTCAAACCTGCCTCAGACCACTCTCACCTATCTCTCTCTCTCTGGATAATAGGCCATGAGGATGGAGGGAACTTAGGAACTGGGACAGAGGAGGGGGAATAGCAGCCCAGCCGAGTGTCTAAGAGATTGAGTGTCTTTGCTCATTTTCCACCTACAAGCACTCTTAAAATGTAAGCTTTGCTGCAGTACATACTGTTTTTAGTGTATAACAGCAGTGTAAGAATTGCATCTGTAAAATAACAGAAACAGTACTGGTAGCTCTTTACGGGGACATTGTCCAATAAATTTACAGGCATAACTGTTAACTCAAAATACACATTCTTTTATACAGCAGCTGAGTTATTCGATTATTTGGTTGCTATTACTTTAAAAGCTGCAGCTGCTGAATGTGATGCAGATCTGTCACACATGCTCGTAATGACATTTGTTTGATGCGGTCGATGTTCTCATCTAAATAAACAAATTTAATGTAAAAAAAGAGACAGAAGCAGGATTTGTGCATGGGGAGAGAAACTGTAACGTATTTAAGTTTTTCATCTAAAAATGTCATCTAAAAATAATATTTTTTAAAAAGCAGCATTATTTCAGTTACCAACAATCTTTACATTTTAGTTCACAATATTTTTTGATACATTTAGTTACTCATTCCTCATATAATTAAATTAACCACAATTTTAATTAAAGGATACATATTATGCCCCTTTTTACAATGTGTAATATAAGTCTCTGGTGTGCTCAAAACGTCTGTGAAGTTTCAGCTCAAAATGCCCCACAGATCATTATCACCCAGTTTCACAGACAAGGCTTAAGCTAGTCCCAGACTAAATTGCATGTTTGAGCTGTCTCAGGTGAAAAGGTCTTGCTCTGACATATCTTAAAAGATGTCCGTGTCATTGTTCTGTGTTAAGATGCACTCGTGTAATATTTTCTTATGAGGTATTTTTGTAAAGGTTGCTTAAATATCATAATTTAACCGATGCTTAGTCCTGGCTTAAGCTTAACCCCGTTTGTGAAACCGGGCCTATAACATTTTGAAAATGTCAATTTTGAGCGGAAGCAGAAAAAGGCTGATTTTCGTGTCTGTTTTTTTAAGTGCAAATGAGATCCCCGCCCCCTTTTCCAGAACAGATCTGTGCTAGAGTGCGGATCAGGACGCATTTTTCTGTCTGAGCCCGGCCCGCGTCTGACAGAGCAGTAACCGAACCCAACAGGCAGTAAGATATTTATGTCCAAGCCCGATCCCACCCCGACACACAGTTAAAATCTTAAAAAAAAATCTTTTCATACTACTGACACATGCACTTGCTTTGTGTGGAAAGCCCGCTTTTATTAAGCAACTGTAGGAAGGCGTTCGGAAATGTCAAGAGATGAGAGCATCAGCACACACGGGACAAAAAGCCCATTACAACACAGACGCACATTTGTGCTGATGTGATCGAGCCCGACCCGAACCCAAGCATCCTTTCTAAATATCGGTCCGAACCCAGCCCGGCCCGTCGGGTACCGTCGGGGCCCGGGTCTGGTATCCATCCTCTAATCAGCCCCATTAGAGCTCATACCTCCTAAAACATCTGTTTTGATTCTGATTGTCATGTTTATCATGCTGAAATCATGCATCATAGTTTCAACTTCAGATATCTTACGGTTTTCTGAAGGTCACAGACAGAAAGTCACTCCGTCACAGACCACCATCTTGGGCCACCATCTTGGATAGTTTTTTGTTTTTTCACAGTGCTGTCCAAAAATGTTCATTAGGGTTTGGAGCGAAGCTAAAGGCTCTCGTTTTCATGCAGTTTTATGTCTGATAGCTCTATTTGCTGAATGGGTTGAGGCACTGCATGACACAGAAGGCTTTTTTTTCTTCAGAGCAGAAGATAGAAACAGCAATTAGGCGCAGTCTGTCTTGAGTTATGAATGATTTAACATCTCATCTACCAGGCTGCATGTGGGATTTGTCCATTAAGAGTGTGTCGCTGTCCACTCATGCCTGTTCCACGTGCCTTTGAGACTCCTCCTTCTGTGATGTTTTCCTCTCCTTGTGTATGTGCGAAGCTGACAAGGTGAGTGCATGTGTGCGAATCTTTCTGTGTGTGTGTGTGTAAGACACAAGGAGGAGGAGCCACTGCAGTTTCCACTGCAGTGCTGCAGTCTCCCATGATGCACCTTGGCATCTCACACTCCTGTTCTGACTTTTATTTACCTGTCCTTTATCCTCTTCTCCTTTCTTCAAACAGTTGTTCTGTCACTCCACACACTATTTCACTGCAGTGTCCTTATATAACCTTGACACAGAGCTTGTTAATATGACGTGCTTTGGAGAAATATTACAAAATATATGTTCATATTAGAATCTAAAAATGTAAGTAACATTTCATGCTCAAAAAATAATTTGGTAGAGGAGTATATATTAATATATATTACATCTCAGTCTCAACCAAGCTGATGTATGCTATATATTTAGAGAATCCGTCTGAAAACAGATTTTTCCATTTGGTGACGTTTTAAAATAAAAGAGAGATGAGCCACAGTTCTTAGGCACTGGAAAGCTTTTTTCCAGTCTGAATAGTTCAGGGTCAAAACAACCTCATTGCATTCAAAGGAGGCACTGGACTCAAGTCAGCATTAAAGAGGAAAAGAGAGAGTGAAAGAGGAGACATGGTGTCATGTTTTCTTCTGCTATACCTTCTCCTGTATTACTTCATTTTATCAGTCTCATCTCTGATGCATGCCTGGGTCTAAGGCCATTCACTGCCAGCCGTGCTACTCTGATTACATTAAAGTTTAATAGCAATGTGACAAGAAAGAGAAGTACTGCAGCCGCTATCCCGTTACACATATAACCCCTCCTCCAGCTTCCTCTTCTGCTCACCTGCTGCGGCTCACATCTGCTCTACATATTTAGCTTAAATCTCTCTCTCTGAATTTTCAGGTGATCTGCTCTACTTAATGAGAAATTCTGTCGTCATTTACCACCCTTGTGTCAGTCCAAATCTGTATTGATTTCTCTGTTTTGGTTCCCGTTGACTTCTATTCTATTTTTGGCCATACAGCGGAAGTCAGTGGAAACTGAAACGGCCTGGTTACCAACTTATCTTTGTGTCCATGAAGAAAGAATTTCATGCAGGTTTAAAATCTCATGTGGGTGAGTACGTTTTATTTTCCTTTTGGTGCAGGCGTAAAGTAACATACCCCAGCAGACGTAGTGGCTGATATCACGTTAAACTTTAACCTTTGGCCTTCCTTTCATTTAACATATCTTCAAATAGAAATACAGAGTGTATGTATAAAGAGAAAGGTCAGATTCAGTCCTGGGAGAATTCCGCCCGTTCGTACGGTGGTGCTGGAATTGAGTCCAGTTCATTAATTGAAATGTAGGATGTAGTTTATGGTGTAACTGAATTGCTGTCAGGTTGCGGCAGGACTCTGAGAGTCATTGCAGCACATTGTGGCCTCACTGCCGCACTGCAAGGCTCATTAATTCATGAGGAGCAGCCTCAGCAGCAAAATGGAGGCATGTGGATGGAGCAGCACATCCAGAGCAGGGAGGGGTTTGTGCTCCACACGGCCTCACCTCCGTCGAGGGGTCACCCACCGCTCTGAATTATTACCTCACATACATACAAAAACTGAACAGGAACGGCCTGTGCTCAGAGGAACTTTACTAGCCTTGATTGTGATAATATTGTATACAGCATATGTGCATCTGTTTGGGCAAATCTGTGTAACTGCACTGTGTATCTGAGTCATTATTTTTTTCCCTTAGCAGAAAAGACTACATTTGAAAGATTTTTGAATACTATTGAAGCTAATGGGGTGTTTTCAGCTAAAAAGGAGTTTTTTTTTTTCATTGATACGTTATCATCTGAATTCTGCCAAATGCATTTAGAATACGTGTGCTACCTAAATAATGACTAAAAGTAAAGCAAAATTAAACATGGGTTTACTACAAATAAATATCAAAACAGTTGAACTAAAGTAACAACACATTAACATGGTTTTGCTGTACTAGCCATTTAGCTTCACCATGGTATTTGTGATTATGCTAATTGTAATCAATCTGAATGACTATGATCTCTGTGACGCCCAGATGTACAAAACAGACCCTCTCACCTCTGTAATAAACACGGAGATCCCGACAGGTGAATCGAAGCTCACACATACAGTAGTTTAGAAAACTAGTCCCGCCCGAATAGGGCTACAGCCCTAAAAATATGCGCTGCTTATGTGTGCATTGTGAAACCGGCGAGAGTCATCATAGCTTGCGTCGTATAGATTTGGAGTAGTAGTTACAGTATTTATGCACAGTGCACATTTCTTAATTTTAAGCCCAAAATGTGTTTTAATGTCTCTATTGATTGGGATTGTTTGATCTTTCAATAACACAGGTCTTTGAATGATAGATATTTAAAGTGTACCTGAAGTATACTTGCAATTCAATAGTTCCACTTTAGGACAATTAAGTATAGGTATATCTTTACTTGGACTATTTGCACACATTTCAGTCTGACTTTAAGTATATCAGTACACTAAAATTTGCAGGATAATTTAATGAAGTACATTAACATTTTATGTATTTGTAGTATACCAACACAGTCTCACGAGCAATTCGTACGCATTCGTACGAGGTGCCAAATTTGTGCCAATTCGTACTAATTCGTACGACCTCACTCGTACGATTTCGTACGATTTGT
>JAUMHP010000076.1:8130648-8173534 GCA_032361065.1 Enteromius trimaculatus
AGAGGGGTGATAATAATATACAGTGACTAAAAATATATGTTAAATTATTTATAAAAAATTAATTATTAATAATAATATATATATATATATATATATATATTCATAGAAATGTATAAAGGTATTTTATAAATTATGTCAAAAGCCTACAAATAGTGATTTAAAAAAATGGTTTTGCATATTGGTTTACAGACAGTTAACCCGCATCAGTCATAAAAACGATATCGGTCTATTGTATAATGGTAATAACCTCACCATCTATAGTGAAAGGGATCCGAGAAACTAGTGGCGTCTCTATAACTCGTAGCTGGCGATGTCTGGTCTGTATTTCAGTATCATCCATAAACACATGCGAATAGATGTGCTCATAGCACAGGAAAGCCATGTAAAGCTCTTTATAGACATTATTTTCCACTAAGCTCTGCAACAAACAGTACAAAATATTGATTTCTTTCTTTTTAGCAAAAATACACAGCATTAAGGGTGTAACGGTTTGCATACTGTGTATCCGCATGCTCTACTCTTCACAAACAAACGGATAAGAATGAGCACTTTAATTTGGGAAATGCCCTTAAATAAATGCCACATAACATAGATTGCTGGTTTGTCTATCACATACCATCCTGTAACCTCCTGGTGCACCAAAAGGCACTGACACGTGCACCACCTGCCCATCTTCTCCCAGTATGTAACCCTTGGCTTTCCTGTTGGTCTCGTCCATGAGCTGAGCATCCACACCCAGCTCAATACTCCTGCTTACAAACCTAGAGGGCTCCGGCACCAGCGGGCTCATGACTTTAGGAGTTCTCCAGTGCAACTTCACCCCATCAAATGAGTTAGGAGCTGATAAATATGGGAGAAGTACGGCCTATGATAGCTTGATCTAATATTTACAATAAAGATATGTGCATTTAGCTCATAATGTGGCCAATGAGTTACCTATTGTACATGCTGCAGACGAGTCAAGCATCACTACCGCCCATTTCTGCCTGAAAAACACTGTTGCGTGAATCACCTCTACAGCAATGCCGTCAATCTGAGGAAACAGCAAGGCAGGTTTCAACCTTCATGTTAGAAATCCAGAGATACTATCATTGGATAACCTTCACAAATAACATTTAAAGGGATAGTCCACAAAAAGGTAAACGTTTAAATATTTGAAATCTTACAAACAGGTGAATTGTAGTACATTTATAAAATACACACAGAGATGACAAGTCATATAGGTTTGGAATGACTTGAGGGTGTATAAATAACATCCTTTTTTATGCAAACTCTCCCTTTAGTTGTAGTTTCACCTGCCTCTGTGATTGTTGAATGTGGCTGATTGTAGGCAGTGCGAAAGACCATCCTGTTTGGTGTGGAATCCACCATGTATCCTACTCGTCTGGCTTCAGAGATAGACATCGCATCCAAGCGGTCCCGATTCAGGAACATTATCTGCCACTCAGAGATGGCAGATCTCTGGGCCTTTAAGAGGAAATAAATAGATGGCAATGAGAAATTCACAACGCAGAAGTTCACACATGCCATTAATGTGCTAATATTTCTTACAAAAGCGAGAGCAGCCAGCTGTGCTTCTTTATTGATGTGTTTATCAGTCATGCAGGGTGTATCTCTTGCCACTGTCACCTAGTTTACAGAAAACCAGATATTGTTGTTGACCAGCTTTAGTATAATTCATAAACAATTTTAGTGTTTATTAATAATTTGAATTAGTTTTTCATACAATATTTACATTTCATTCCAGCTTTGTTTAAATTTAAATGTATTCATTTAAATTGAATTAACAAGAACACCACATACCAAACAGGATTTACTCTACCTGCCTCGTACAGTCCTACCTCAATGTAGTTTTCTTCACAGAGGATCTCTTTTGCAGACCATTCAGCTGGCAGTGTGCATGTCTCTGAGAGAGAGTGTTTATTCTCTCTTCCCGTATGGTCAGTAAAAACAACATTCAGCTTGAAAAGGAAGCTGTTGTCATTCTACAAGACATAATAGAACAGGAAACAATATCAAAAAAGCCATAATCAAGACTCATACATTTAGACTAATCTTAAAAAGTTAGTCGAGTAGCTCCAAATCTGTATGAATTTCTGCTGAACACAAAGGAAGATATTTTGAATAAAGGCTGTTTTGGGTCACCACTGACTTAATGGTGCCCCAAGACGGCCTGGTTACAAACTGTCCTCAAAATATCTTCCTTTGTGTTCGGCAGAACAAAGAAATTCATACAGATTTGGAGCTACTCGAGAGTGAACAAATGATGACAGAATTTTCATTTTTGGGTGAACTATTCCTTTAACATGGTGGCCAAGTTTATGCAATAGGCTTCTGATCATTCTAGAGCTTATCAGTGCAGTCTTATATTTAGATTTAATAAAACTCTTGCCTGGTTTTCAGTATGGCAGGAAAAATAGGAAGCCCTCAGAGATGCCCGTCCGTTCAAGTTCCTCACGGTGTAGCCACACATGGATTCATGATCCTCACTAATAACATGCACTCCATTTTCAACTTAAAAAATATCCATTGATTTGAGAATTAAAATATAATGTGATCGTTTGTGGTATAGATTATTGTCAAGCCATAGCACCGTACCTACAGCCTCAAATCTTGGGACATGGCCTGCAAGGCCCACATCAACAGACACCCAGAAATATCGATCACGACACTCGGTCTCAATGGCACCTGGAATATAATTCATTACAGCTTTGGATTTAACAAAATGCACCATTATATACTGAATTTTTGTTGTTCGTGACTAAAAAAAAAACAGACCTTGTTGAGCAATGGTAACATCACTTCCGTTCACCTCGAAGAGTGGAAAGCACAAGAAGAGAAGCCTGTGGTATATCAGTTCTGCATGTCAGTTTTGGGATTCAATATTACAGTTTTGTATATTCAGATAATGTTGCAAATTGGTCACAGAAACCTACCCAAAATAGATGCTATCATACATGATTCGACAAAAAAAAAGCTAGAAAAAATATATATGTAATTGAGCAATATGCTTCTGAAAGGTGATCCAAATAGTATTCATTTGTCACGTCCCGTCAGTCTCCTCCGAGCTCCCTTGACTTGGTTATTAGTCTCAGGTGTGTCAATCTATCTCTTTAGGTTGCTACTTGTGTAGAGACACCGGCATCCGTTAGGTGTCACTGTAGTACCGATACAATGATAGTGCTGTTTTTACACAAACAACCACTGGAGGGCGCTTATTCAAAGCCTTCAGTGAATAATAGGATTTCATTTGTGCACCTGTTTGTATTTTATAAACCATAACTATTCTGAATTATTGTAATGTTCTGATTTCTGCTTGGCCTTTATCTTTACCAATAACGAACTCTATTTTTCGTGTTGTTTTCAGGTACTTCCAAAGCTCCTGTTTTGGGCAGTGGGTTCCACACAAGCCTCGGGAAAGAATCTCGAGCTCAGACGCTCCAGAACGGTATGCACACCATTACAGTCAGCAGTAGTGTGCAGGCGCAGTCGGTGGATAACTGAAAAAGGACCATAAGTGTCAATAAAATAGCCCATATGGCTCTTGCATTATATTTTTTTTATCTTCTAGAGCAAAAGCATGTGATAGACTGTAATTTAAACTCATATTAAATATTGTGTCATTGGATGCATCATGTATAGTATTCCTGTGGATGCATATTCTTTTAATATTACGTTTCAGTAAATCATCTGCATTAATTTCTGACCCAGTTGCATCTCAAGCGCTAATTAAATTTACATAATTTGCATCTGCACTTTTCTGAAAAACACACACGATGCAATTAACTGTTGATGCTTTCCTTTTCATAGAGCCCCATGATAAATGTCTTTGGATTTCAGGTCGATTTAGCAAATACAATGTAGGACGTTGTGTAAATATATACTTGTGTGTGGGGCTGTGAGAGCAATGATTTTGGTGGCTTTATATTAATGCATTGCTCAATTAGAGCTCTGTCTTGGTAAG
Source organism: Enteromius trimaculatus (assembly GCA_032361065.1). Lineage (NCBI taxonomy): Eukaryota > Metazoa > Chordata > Actinopteri > Cypriniformes > Cyprinidae > Enteromius > Enteromius trimaculatus. Next base: position 8,134,613 of record JAUMHP010000076.1, read on the forward strand.
TTTTCAGAGCTTTAAGAGCAAAATACTTCCAGAATCAAGGTCACCAACTGTATAAACACATAATTCAGACTCTCACAGAACGTTCTCATAACAGATCAAAACCTTTCTCAATGAGTGACACATAATAGTGAATATGATATGTCTGGCAGGTAGTTTTACATTATATAAACGATTCTGGTTCATGAAAGTTTCCCTGTGTCACAAACACAAGATTTTATTCATTCAACAAAGGTGTCCCGTGTCCCTGCAGTGTTGTTGCTGTTATGTAATTCTGCTGTCATTCAGAGAGGTCACCGCAGACCTGGCTGATAATCCAACGGCATGTGCAGCATGAAAAATACTCTGGGATTAGACAGGTCTGGAGTGTGTTTCAGAGAGCTGGCACACCGTGCTTCCAGAATAGATGGATTAAGCTCTTAAAAGCTTTTAGAGTTATTTTTGGTCTTGGCCTGCCAACATGACACTTGACACTGCAGCTTCTGGGCTCCACAGTTGAGGAACAAAAAGTCAAACATCCACATTAACATCTGTGGCTCTATCTATATCGTCTGCAAAAAGCAAAGCCAATAAATTCCTCAAATATGATGCAAAGGACCACATCTCCGTCAGCTATTTATTTTTATGCATAATTACTGTATAAACTGTAAAAATAATAATAGTATAAAATGTTTATATGTTAAAACTTACATTTAAGATATATATAGTAATATAAAATATAATATAAATGTATATATATAATAAATGTAAATATATATATATATTTTTTAAATATATACTGCATGTGTGTTTATTTATATGTAAATAATAAATATGCACAGTACACACACATTATGTAAACAAGAACTTTTATTTGGATGCAACTTGACACACACACACATATATATATATATATATATGTGTGTGTGTGTGTATATTTAGTTGACATGGTATCTTATAGATGTGTAAGCCTTAAAGGAAAAATATAGAAAACTATATGCACATTTGTGTTCATTTCTAAATGGTCGGTATGAAACATTAATCACAATTAATTGTATGATTAAGTATCTATAAAACCAAAATCCCACCCCCACCAAAATCCACCATCATCAGTTTCCAGAAGCCCTAGACGAAATAATATTTTTGATGCTTTTATGCATCTGCTGAACTCATTATGACATATTTGCACATTTAGAGGACAGATTGATGAAAGCATTTGCTTCTTATAAACATGTCTACATGAGGACTTTCAAGGGTAATGAATGACTGGAACATGTCAAACTCATCAACTTCATCACATCTGTATCCTTTCTGCCCAGAAAAAAAAGTGTTGCATGTTATGACATGGTGAAGCAGCCTAAATCATTCTCATTGTTTACATTGTGGGAAACTTTCACTGTCTGGGTGAGCAAGGTTTTTTGCTAAATGATGTGTTAAGTAAACTGAAATCTGCCAGATAGCCCACTAGCCTGTGTTTTTTTATATGCGGATTTGAATATGTTAAACACATCTTAGCCCAGCGTGGGATTTCAGGGAAGGCTGATTTATTCTGTGTGTCCAATGAATTACAGCTTGGCCTGTTTTGAGATTGCCTGTGAAGGAGTGAATGTATGAGCGACTGTGAAAGAAGGGAAAAGAGGGACATGGCCTCATATGGGACATAAAACCGCTCTCTCTCTGGCCGTTTTCACTTCCAGGCTCCATTAAAAGCCTGTCTGGCTGTGCACCGTTCTCATGACATCAGTGCTACTGGAAAACCAAACACCTGCATGTGAAGTCATGCCTTGCGTGTGTGGATCTGTGTATGTTTGCTCGATCTGATGCATATGTGTGTGTCCTGTCTCTAGGGAAACGACAGATACACAACCTCGGCAGCCAGCTGCAGCTGAACCAGCACTGCCTAGACACAGCCTTTAATTTCTTCAAGATGGTGGTGAGCAAGCACTTGACACGAGGGCGAAAGATGACACACGTCATAGCCGCCTGCCTCTACCTGGTCTGCAGGACAGAGGGAACGCCACGTATCCTTCTCACAGTGATCCCTAGGGTGTGAAACCCAAGTTAAACTCTTTGTGAACGGTAATCCTTGGAGAAAAGTGTGCACAATCGAAATGAGGTTAGGCACATTATCCAAATTAGGTTACAGCAAAAAGGAAAAGGAAGTCTCAGGCTTTTATTAGCAAGAATCCTGCAACTCAATCCTGTAGTGATGTATTGGACATATCTACACAGAAAATGTGAACTTATGATAGTTCTGTGTGTTATAAAATGTTTTGGCATGCAAGATTTCTTTGGTTAGCCAGCTTCATCAGAACCCGAACCAAACCAGCATAAACCAATGTGGACCAGAATAGAAGTACATTTTATCAGTTCACACTTTCCCTAGGGAAACCTGTTTAGGGACGTGTCAGGATGTGAAAACAATAGTGCTGCAAAAGAGGAAGAGGAAGAGCGTTTACCGCACCTTTCTGAAGCTCGGAGGATTTCCCGCAAGTAAATAATGTAAAACAGCCCAGATTTTCAATCTCTGTCCTGGTTTTGTACAAAGGCTACCAAAGTGACACTTGTTTGACCTAAGTCAGAGAGGCTGAAGTGAAAGCTGAGGGAAATATCATCCCCCTGTTCCACATTTTTGTTTTTCCCCCAAAGCTGTCAGAATTCTGTTCCCAGATTACGTGCGTTTGAGACTCGCCACACCTGTGTTACAACACAGCACATCTGGATAGTGTTACACCACTGTCTCATTAAAAGACAGACTCTGACTTACTCACATTGACAAGCACCATCCTATGTGTCTGCTTGGGTCACACCCAGATCTCCGCTCAGCTTTTGTGAAGCGTCAGGCCTGACTGCGTACCTGGTGAGCCGTTTACAGTTGCCCATGTAGAATTGTTACCTGTCTCTGGGTGGGGCTCTTTCAGTTGCGTGCTAAGATTTGGTACTTCATGCTTAAGGAACACAAAAAGAAGTCACCCAGTACTTTACGGACTGCCAAGCCCATTCAAAATATTGAAAAGCTATTTCTTTCAGCTTTTTTTTTTTTTTTATATGTACTGTTCTGTTGCCTCATCAAACATTCATACTTCATCGTTGCGATATGACATACAAAATTATTTGGACAGCTATATTATTTCATTGATTTCACTAAAAATAGTTATTTTTATAAAGTGTTACAATAAGGCAGTTCTCTCCCAAAATATTTACTTCACTACAATATCTAATTATGTCTTTCTTTTGTTCATTCTTACCATTTGTTTAGACCAGGTTCTTCAGATGACAATTGACTTTTTGTGGAAGCACTGATTCAGTAAGCTTCACAGATCTGATCTGCCCATTCTTACAGGTCTGCCAGAGCTTACAGGTCATGATTTCAGAGGCTCATCATCAGATTGGTACATGTCTTAAACACATATTCAGTTCTAAATACAAGGATCCCTTCAAACGCATGCATCTTGCAAACACAGTAACCATATGCATTTTTGTGATAAATCCATAGAGAAATCTAATATTTTCATTAAAATGTTATTTTTTTCTTTCTATTTTATTTTACTTTACTTTACTCAGTCAGAAATTGTTGGTCTTGGAAAACAGGGATTATCCCAAGGATAAGTTTTATATATTAAATATAAGTCAAATAAAAATAAATCTTTATTGAGTAAATCAACAATTAATAGAAAAATCAATGGACCCTAAAATATTTTTCGTCAGTTGTTCATATCTGGTCTTGTAGCCTTTAAGAGATACGACAGTTATCAAAATCACTGATGCCGGTCAAAGAAGTATAAATACTCTCTGTCTTTCACGGCAGGCCATAATTAAGGCCGTCAGACTCTTGATAAAGTGGTATCAGCTTGTCTTGTAGTGATGCTAATCTTTTTGCTAAAGGGGGCATTAGTCACCATAGAGACACGTGCCTCAGGTGTGTGTGTGCCGCTCAGGTGAGCAGTAACAGATGGTCAGGGTGAATCTCTTGCAGAGATAAGGAGATCCTGCCTGAAGCCCGTTGATGTAGAGATGATCAGTAAAGTCAAAACTCCCCCAGTGACAATTACTGATCTGTCCGATGCTTAATTAATCACTGTGACTCGGATTAATTGAGGAGCAGGATTTACTTCTTATTATTAGCTGTGTGATAGACAAAGATGTTTAGATCTTTATCACCCTTTTTTATGATACTATGTAGCTGTTCTATTTCCTTAACTCATATGCAGACATGCTCCTGGACTTGAGTGATCTTTTACAGGTTGGCTTTCTTTAATTTCAATGTCTTTCATATATTTTCCACAATACTTACTCTGAATAATATAACGCAACCTAAGCGTCGGTGATAAGTTGCATGATGCTAAACTGTGAAATAATCTTTTATACCCTCCAAATGACCATATAAAAGTAGTACTGTATGAGGCATTGCATATGACTTAACAGGTAAGTAGACGCCAGTTTTGTGCAATAATGTCATATTTCCAGCTTCGGTTCTTAAAATATGCTAGTATAGTTTGTCTTTATTTAACAGGCCAAGCTTGTTCACATTTCAATCATTTGCACTGATATAAATGAAAGATGCCATAAATAAAATGTTTTAACTCCTAAAGTCTTAATGTGTAAAGCTATTATACTCACACACGACTGCATATAAGATTAATTATGATTAATTATTTAATAAACCCTAAGACGTTCAGGATTTTACAATAAGAACATAAACTTTTTAATGCCTTATTGCTGCATTAAACAGCAAGTGTAGGATATGAGGCTACAATACACAGGACTGTCTTTATCACAATATACTGTATAGTTTCTTTAGTAGTTATTTTAAGGCTAGACACCTCTGTGGTTAAGCACTGGTGTAATGTTATTTTTACTCTCTAGCTGTCCACTGAGCTGTATCTGCTATAGAACAGACACTGGACGGAGGCTCAAATATGTTGTGAATCTTTAGCAAGTGTAGCCACACCCAAATCCAACAAGATCCCAATTTATCCTGCCTGGATGCCAGGCTAACTGGGGACCTGGTGCTCAGGTCATAACCCCTCGTCATGAAGTTCACATATTTACGGGTTACGGCGTTTTTAGTATATGCAATGTTGAAAGGTATATATAAGATAATGCTACTTGAAACAGCTGTTTTAAGTGCAAAGGATGGTATCACCAAATGTTTATTTAATTTAGTTATTAGAGGTATTATAGGAGGAAAATCTATTGATGACATTATTTTTGACAGCATCCTGATTGTACAGCATTTTTACATAAGCGCCTAAAGCTTTTAAATACTGTATAAATGTTAGCATGAACAGTTGAACCTATTGAAATATTCAGACCTTTAAGTTCTGTTTCTTATTGTTGTAGGTTAATGTTTACATTCTGGGAAAGACCTTCCTCCTGTTGGCTAGAGAGCTGTGTATCAACGCTCCAGCCGTCGGTAAGTCTCCCTGTAATGACCTCTCTATGACATCTCTAATGTAATTCAGCTGACCAGAACAGTGCTTTTGAATGAACCTCATTAATAAAGCAGACGGCGTCTCTGAAAACAATTAATTTGCTAAATTGGTTATCAATAATACACCGCGGGTGGATCAATACAAGTATACTCAATCTGTTCGTCTGATGGTCTATGGATTCCTAGTTGCATCAAAAGAGAGAAGATTTGCTGTTGTTGTACACTCATCTACTACAGATTCTGCAGTAGTCTGTAATTCAAGCTATTTCAGGCACAGGTTGAAAATGTTCTACCCATCTGGAAATTATATTCATAGCGAGTTGCAGTCTAGCCGGATGTAACTAGGGGGCACTGCGTCATGTCAAAAAATCCATTACGGTCCATCATATTCACCGCAACCCTTTTTCTACCTTCTGCGCACACTGTGAGGACAGAACAGGCCTGCAGTTTTTTAAACGGACTCATCAGATTAGTAGAAGCAGAGACAAAATGACTCAAATACGCAACAGAGAACATCCCAATGTTAAAGTACTGGGCGTAATCCAAGAATGCAGTCTGATTAGCAGCTCTCCATGTGTCATAATTCCATATTCATCTGTTTTTGTGTGGGGTTTTTTTTTTTTTTGGTCAGAAATCTGCTGTTTTACCAAGCTGCATCTGCTCCATGTTTACTAAACCCTCGATTAGAATGCAAACGGTGGAGCAGCAGATTCTATGGGCTCAATTCAAACAGACTCCCTTTCAGTTCCTCATGCAGCCTGCTGGGGATAATAGGTTCTTTATGTGGCCTTTCAAGATGAATATTTCATCCACGCTTAATCACTGTCTCATTTACACAAGCCCACTGCTGTTGTTGGTGTGTGGGTTAATTTTTTTTAGATTTCTGTTTGAATATGATGCATTTCATTACATAGAAAAAGACTATATGCTATATATCGAACACTTTTAGAGAACACTTTCTCTCATTACTAAAATCAGGATTGAGCAGAATAGCATCATTTTTTGATGCATTTCATGAATAAGTGAAAACAATTTAGGATTTGAGTCACAAAAATGTTTATAATCTGCAGTTCAGGAAGCCGATCACTAATACAAGACATTTTATTTGTCAGTCAGCATCAAGCTGAAAACAAATAAGTTATGTACAAAACATTACACACTAGTGGCTTCCGTCCACTATCAGAGCAGTACAACTATCTTCATTTATATAGAGATCTGCTTGCTGCAGTGTCCATAATAAAATCAAATATATAATTTTTGCAATAAATAAAGCTGAAGAACATTCTCTCCATCTGAGTCCACTGTGGTTCTGAAGCGCCATTACCATCAAGTTCACCGCTGCTACATAATAAAGGCAAGAGCCTCACAAGACCCTGTATTCAATCCATCTTAATTCCAGTGAGCCGTATGGACATCCTGACCATTTTAGGCATAGAAGACCAGCTCTGGGATCTGACCCCCCTGTACTCCAGTTCCATTGGTACTGTCTGAGGAACACTGGAACTGGAAGGTCACCTTTCCACATTGCACTTCCGTCATACCCTCCTGTCCGAAGTAGCTAAGTTCATTCCCATCCAATACGGCACTGACTGTGTAGAAAGTGTCCTGCTCCACTTGGACCGGGTGTTCAAACCATACAGAGAAGGTGTTGCTGGATCCATCTGAAACAAATTTTGTTATGTTCTGGGCCAGGGTCACGCCTTGGCGCTTGAGTTCAATCTTGACGCTATACTCTGCCTTTCCACCACTGGAACCGTACAAGCCGAGCCCTGCAATGAAGATCCTCTTATCCACCGCGAACTGAATGCTATCGCAACGTCCGCGGTAGCGCCACTGGTTACTACGGTAAGCCGAGGACTGGAAACGATGGCAGCGCTGTGGCGTCAAACCCTTTCTTTTCTGCATTGGGAATTCCAGCTTGGGCTTATTGGCTGCCGTATACCACAGGAAGACATCATGAGTCTCTTCCAGCGTTAAAATGTCTGACTGTGCGGCTCCATTGGCAAACTCCTCCAGGGTCATGGTTGGGATGCGAACCAAGTAGAGAGCCTTGCCCAGCACTGCCCTTTTATTACGAGAGGTTGGTCCCAGTCCCTGCCTTTTGCATTCAGACACAGCCCAATCGAGAGCCGCCTGGAAGACCACCGCCTCTCGGGTGTTTAGAGTCTCTCGCTTCAGTATGATCTCCAGCGTTTGAAGATCAATCTCACCGAAACCCTCAGAGCAAAGCGCCAGCTCGGCCTGAGCATCAATGACCTCCCAACACCGCTGGGTCAGCTCAGGCTCCTCAAACAGTCGGCTCTGGGACAACAACACACAGGCATTTTTGGCCTCCAGGCTCGTCTCCAGAAAGGTGACACAGGCTTTAGCCAGTGCAGGCACTATATACTTTTTGGCAGCGTACAGAGTGGCCAGCACTGTGTCCGCTTCAAGTTCAATCTCATCACTGTACATGTACCTGAAAGTGAATAGAACAATAGAGATCAACAGGTCAATGTCTTTCCTAAAGAACTTACACAAGCATTAGTCTTTGCAGTGATTGAGTTTAGAGTTATATGTAGGGGTCAACAATAAATGTTTAAAAATGAATAAATAAAGAGGAAATATACATCTTAGAGATCCACTTAAAACCATACGAGTCCATAAATAAGAAAATTTTCAATGTGATGCTTTTAAGAAATGTCATGTGGTGTATCCATATAAAAATTATATAATTTTCTTAACATCTTAAATTCATATTAATTCATTCATAAGTATATATACACACACACATGTAATAAATCATATTTTTGCTTGCTTTTTAAGGTAATTATAACGAATTATTCATTCATAAATATAATTACATTTTAAAAGTTGTACCACATGACATTCCTTAAAAACCTGACATAACCTTAAGAATTATCACATAATTACGCTTAATAAAAAGAGGAATTATGTGATATTTTGACAGTCTAAATTTGTTCTTCTTTATTTGGGGTTCACCAAATGACATACATATATATATACATATACATATACATATACATATATATATATATATGTTTGCAATATATATGTGTAAAAATATTAATAGATGAGGACTAATAAATTGAGTTTCACATATCATTGATATATATTCATTAACATTAAGTGCAGAACTTACTTAAGCAGAATTAAAAAAGCAGCAGGCTCCACGTCAGGAATATGAATCTCAGATTCTCCTTCCGCTAGATCTCCGTAAAACATGGCACCAAAAACAGAACTCCCCACCGCCAGCACATACTGGAAGCACAAACGCCACACAAGAGCGGTTAAGCAGAGCCTGATGAAAGAGACACTTGAGATGCGTTTTGACGCGGGAGGATGCGCTCACCTTGTGCGCTGGAACTTTTTGGGATGCACCAGGCGGACCCACAACAAAATGAACATCTGCCATGAGTTCGTTATTAAACATCAAAGCATTCCTGGAGAGAACAAAACGCAACACAAGATTTCGTTAATGCACCCATAAGTGCGTGCACGACTCGCAAAGCGACCCGAATGCGCCCTTACCTCTCTCGCAGCGTCGGGTGAGTGGACTGCCAGCTGGCTGTCTCGACGTTATTATTGTTGATGTTCTGCTGAGTGGCTGTTGTAGTCGGCGTTGTCACCGTTTGAGTGACTTGGACAATGTTCTTTTTGCTGGCAGCTGGAACTGCTGTGCTGTTACTGTTGGGAAGGTTGGTATTTATGCTGGCAGGATAGAGTTCTGCAGCCATCTTCTTCCTCAAGGACAAAGTCACGATTTCATAGCATACTGGCAGCTTGCTGAGCTGTTTTCCACTCTTTCTAGTCCTTTTTAAGGTTTCTGGAAGCAAAAGGAAAAACGTCAAAAACTTCATGATCCTGCCATATAGGCAATCTGGCGTTGTTGGCATCAGCAAGTCTATCCACCAGTCTGCAGAGTAATTAAAAAGCAGGTGTAGGGAAAACAGCTCCTTTAAATTTAATTAGAAACTACAATCCTCAGTTACTTTAACGTTACACGCATGCGGGTTTTCCCCATTTTTGGCCACATCTACATAAAACGAATCCGTCCAGGGGAAATATTCCAGCTCGAAGACTTTTTCCTCTTTCTCATCGCATCCTCGAGATCATCGATCTCGAGCCAATATGGACTTTATGCAGTGAAGATAATACGATGCAAGTAAAGCAAACCACCATAAATCTAGAGGTCCGAATCGACCACGGAAAATGCTACTTGGTCCTTGTCATCCTACATATCTGTGGTGTATCCCCTCTCGAGCGCATCTACTCGGTAGCGTAAAGCCCGTTTTGTGTGACGGGCGAGGACGCCCAGCTCTCTGTTGACAAATCAAACTACGAGTGAATCGGACGTCAGTGGCCCAGAGGCGCCTCCCTCAGCCAGCCCCTCTCTAGCCGCTCACACGAGCACAAATTAACCCTTTACGCATTGTTTATTAGGGTTGGGAACTGTTCCGTTAAAAAAAAAAGGCGAATTACTTTTATCGAACACATTACTAAAATACTCTGCTACGCTGAACAGGATTATTGATTCCTAAACGAATGACTCGTATGAGTCGGTTCTTTTTAGTGAATCAAAAACATGCGCGACCAGGGCAGTCCGATTACCCTATGCATCAAAACACTTATGAATCAATCGTAGCGGTACTAAAATAACCTGACTTGCAAATTACTCATTTCATGTAATAAAACACGAACTGCTAAGGCTTGTAAGACCTAAATATTTGTATACGGACTTGTTGTTTACATGACAACGTGTAGCCAGATGCATACACAGTGGCATCTGATTTAAAAGCAAACATTTAAATATATTATTATACTTAAGTTATGTAAATGCTTCTAAAAAGTCATTTAAAGAAGTCTGTATGTAGGCTATGCACACCTTGGGAAAAAATGTAGGCTTGTGCATTTATGTTATGTCGAATATGACAATGTTATAATTTACAAATTGAGGGCATTAAATGTTATTTCTTCCTAGCTAGCAAACTGAATCGTGCATCGGAACCAGAAGCGTTCAACAGATTGCCATCTCTATTGTTGACAATATATGTTCACGTCACCACTTTCACCAACACGGGAATTAAAAAATATCTAATATGTATCATAGTGTTATCCATGTCATCACCTGAGGCCAGATTTGGTCAGTGTTAAGTGAAACCCCGCGCGAAGCTTTAAAAAGGATGTGCTTTTTTTACTTCTATTTCATAAAGTAACTTTTTCCATCAACGCGCGATACAGCTTTAGAGCCATCATCGAGCTTCAACTTCACAGGATCAGGCAATTTGCTGATGCAGCCTTAAATGTCTCATAGGGGGATAAACATCATCTGCAACGAAGTGCTCAACCGACTAAGCAAATCTTTGAAGTGGTCGGTAGAAACACGGTCCGCGTTCCCCATTAACACGTCCGATTAATGATCATAGCGCGAGCGTTACAAACCGGTTTTAAAGAGATAAAGTAGCAGCAGAGCACAGCTACCGTCAGCATAGACTTGTCCACCAAAACAGTCGAAGTAATATGAATCATTCTTCGCGATTCAATAAAGCAATAACCGCAGAGGAACTGAAATGGCACATCATTAGTCGTTCTTTACCTTATTGAGCCGACCGAAGCGCAGCTGCCAGGAAAATACATTCAGGTTTGATGTTTGAAGGCTCGCTGGCAGCCAGGAGCCATGTTAAATCTACAGTGTGCTATGAGAGAGAGAGAGAGAGGGGGTTGGGCTTGCACAGCTTTCCCGGATCTCCAACAGAGGGCTCCGGCGCTGGAAACTGGATCCTTCGCCTACGATAAGCGGCTTATCTATCTCATACAATTTAGACAATGATGTTTTTTGCCAGCCAGAGTGTGTGAAACATGCACACGGAGAGCGAAAAGCACTAAATGTAAAGCAATTTCAGTAAGTCACATCTGAAAGGTGCACCGAGTCATGTTTGTTATTTTTAAAGTTTTATTACATAAAAAAAAACCTTTTAAGAAAGTGTGATTAAAATGACAAACTCTCACATAAAATGACTGCACCAATCAGAAAAACTTTGTTTAATCTAAGTTTATACAGACAAACCTCTCAATTTTAATTAAAGACGCCAATCTAAGCATATGTACACTTCAGGAAGCTGCATATACCACAATGCAATGCGACTGATTTCTCTACTCCTACGCTACCCCACACCACTGTAATGTTTGATATATGAACTGTTTAGAGGTTTAACAGGATAATACTTGCAGTTTCCTTAAGGTGACAGTTGTTGTTAATTAGTAATGTGTAGTGTTCATTCTCTTAGTAATGCATTTTTTATAGGTTTGTGTACATTTCCACTTTGCATGGCTGCAGAATTAACCGTTTATTGCAAATACAGTTACCACTTCTGCAATGTACTAATTGCAAAAGGTCTTGATTAGCGCTTTCAATTTAGCACTCCCACTGCGCCAAAATCAAGCCTCCCCCCAAGCAAGTGATGATTTTAACAATTACAGACACATCAGACAAGGTCAGAGACTGAGTTTGAGGTGTCTAATGCCTCAGGGTATCTCTTAAGGGATGTCTTTGTTCAACCTAGAGCGGAACCCATTTTAGCACCAAAATTAAAAGGATCATCCATAATGTTTGGTCTGTTGTTGGAATATGCTACATGTGACCGATTTTCTCTGCCTGTCCTTCAATCCTCAACCCTAACCAAAAGGCGTATTTTTCTGTAAAGCCAAGTTTCTCGTCCCCACCAACAATTCTCACGGATCTATTTGATTATTTCTCCCTGTATTCATTTATCCCTTTTCCCTTAATCAAACTCTGACAGCTACAGTCTCACAAATCAGATAATTTTACAGCCATGACTGAAATAGAAGTCTGGAAATCAATTTATTTTTCAGCGCAGTATGGATCACTCCAAAGAATGTTACATGAGAAAATTACATTTTTCTTAAACGACTTAAACTATTTCTTGTTCCACATATGGTAGTGAATATTTGTTCTGTCAACCGCTCTGCTCTGCTGCATTAATGTTATAATTTAATATAAAATTATCAAGCTGTATAAAAAGGCCAGTGACAGACACAGTCGGGAGATTTCAATGAACGCACTTTCGTAAGTGCAGGTGCAGTCCCCATAGTGTCGCCTTAGATAGGATCGTAGATTGCGCCTTTGTTAGCTGAGCTCATTTCCTTTTTATTAGGACAGCAGTGATGTTTGGGCTTTATTGGGCCAGAAGAGTGAGTTTACCCAAGGACTTAGAAGTAGGTGGAAGTGAGGGATATTTGCTCCCGCAGAGTGACTTTAAGCCAAGCCTCTTTTAAAGCTTCCCATAGGAGGACCGTGTTCTAGATTCAGCGTGGAGTCATGGAGAACAACAAAAAATCTTTTGAAAGGGCATTAGTTAAACAAAGTGCACAAATATGTGAAGACTTGATTTGTATTCAAACTCAAAGTTGCATATTCAGGCTGTGTTGTCGAGTTTGTGTCCAGACACTGATTATAGATCTGTATATTTCTATCTATAGATCCATGTCTGTATATTCCACGATTCGCCCACATGTTGGAGTTCGGTGAAAAGACTCATGAGGTTTCGATGACTGCTCTCAGACTGCTGCAGAGGATGAAAAGGGACTGGATGCACACGGGACGGCGGCCATCAGGCTTGTGTGGTGCAGGTAGATTGTCTAAAGTTCAAATGATAAACACTCTGTTGCACTCTGTTGAAGTTCTCTTGAAGGTTTTGTTCACTCACAAATGAGAATTCTGTCTTTGTTTACTCACTTTTATGCCGTTGCAAACTTGCACGATTTTCTTGCGTATCTGGGGAACACAAAATAGATATTTGATGATATTTGTTCAAACCACCTCGCAATATTCTTCACAATATCTTCTTTAGACTTTCACAGAAGAAAGAATAACACATGATTCATAACATAACCTCTATTTTTGTATAAACATTCATTCCATTTCTTTGTTTTGGATGAACCTCCAAGTTGTTAAAAGATTCACTTGACGCCTCCTTTGTCAGCTCGAAAAGAAAATAGTCTACGTGTTTTTTTTTTTCATTCTTCAGTTCTGCGCATCTGTCAGATCATAAAGCAAATCCCTTAATGTGCTAAAAGTTTGACATGGGAACTGGAGCAGCAAGTTCCATAACAAGGATAAAAACAAGATCACAGCAAGTGCTTTACTACCGCACAGATCTCAGTGCCCTCGATCTGAGGCAGAACACGTAGGTCTCTGCACTCTGTCGTCAGCAAGAAGCCTCGAGGCAGGAATAGATGGCAGGCTTCCTGCATGCATCTCTAGTTCAGTCTTCTCCTGCTGTCTCACTTTTCCCATCTAACATCCGCTGCTGCAATATCTGAATAATTAATAATTCATCATTAATCATTCACAGTATTCAGGGGAATGTGGTAAGTGTAAATGTCAGTTTTCTGTATTGAGGTTGATTGTTTTAGAGCAAGGGGAGTAAACACAACTACACTTCACCTCCTGGTTCAGACTGAGAACTCTGCGAAAACAAGAATCAATATAAAAGCAAAAAAGCATAACGGATGTCGCTGTGCATCTACAAAGACGTTTGTAGGAATGTTTTCTCTCAGAAATAATAATTCATCAGTAAGTTTACACTAGCAATTTAGCATACAATTTAAAATATACATATATTGTTTGATAAATCATATTTTATTAAAATTATATTTCAAATAAATAAAAGAAAAAAAACCCTCAGCAGCACCACTATTTTCAACATTGATAATGATAGGAAAATTAGCATATTACAAATGATTTCTAAAAGATCATGTGTCACTGAAGACTGAAGTAATGGCTGCTGAAATTTCAGCTTTGCACCACAGGAATAAGTAAAACAATTAAAATATATTCAAATGAACAATTGTTATTGTGTAAGTATACTGGATGAAATTAGTTTTTATGTTAACAGTAGAGGGAAAAGGGATTGTATAGGCTTGTTGTTGTTGTTTTTCAAAAACTGCAGCACAATTTGCATAATGCCTACTAACCAGGTGTATCACACAACACCTCAGCATCTGCAGAGATTCTTTTTACAGATGCTCCATTACTATAGAAAATGCACTCTCAACACTTTTGCAAGGTACATACATTGTGTATTTGCACGGTGGTGAAATGTCATACAAATTGAGAACAATACGGTTTGGGACAAAACATTTATCCTCATTTTCTCTCCCACGTACCTTCAGCTCTGCTCGTAGCGGCTCGTATGCATGAATTCCGCCGTACTGTGAAGGAGGTGATATCTGTCGTCAAGGTGTGCGAGGCCACACTGAGAAAAAGGTGAATATCATGGCAGATCTGGACATATTTTTAGGGAAATTGTCTGCTATTTGCAAAAACAAATAGTAGTTACTCAACTTATGTTTGATACATAATGCTTAAATACTTTGTCTCAGTTAAACTAGGGATGTACTATATACTGTGTGTGTGTGTGTGTATATATATATATATATATATATATGGGTATGTCTTGTCAATATTGATTTAATTTCTGTATCATCCAGACTGACAGAGTTTGAGGATACCCCCACCAGTGCCATGACCATCGATGAGTTCATGCGGGTGGACCTTGAGAAAGAATGTGATCCTCCATCTTTTGTTGCAGGACAGAAAAAACTCAAGATGCGGCAGGTACTCATATGAGGGATACATTACAGATAAGAGCTAGGAGGCATTACATTTATCATAAATGACAGTATATATAAATATATTTACAGAAGGCTTCTATTTCAAATAAATGCTGTTCTTTTGTATCTTCTATTTAAAGAATCCTGGAAGTAATGCATCACTAAAGTATGAAGCAGCAACTGTTGTTAGTGTTGATAATAATAGCAAATGTTTTTTGAGCAGAAAATCAGCACATTAGAATAAATTCTGAAAGATCATGTGACACTCAAGACTGGAGTAATGTATCAAAAAAAGTAAAACAGTTGTTTTAAATGATAGGAATATTCCTTATGGCTTTTTTTTTTAACTATCTTTTTGATCAGATAAATGCAGCCTTGGTAAGCATAAGAGGCTTATTCGTGTGTTTGTGTGTGAAGCTATGAATATAAGATTTAGCCATATGAGACTAAGTTATTCTCTTAATTGAAAATGTGTTTCAGTTGGAGCTGGAGTTGGTCAAGAAACTTGAGGAATATCAAGGTTAGTCTGTCCTCCTGGAATAAGATATCGATTCTCTCTATTGACCCAACATGGCATCTGAATGCTCTCTGCGGTGCGTTATCTCAGCTACACTAAACATTTCAACATTTTTCCAATGATTATGAATGGCAAATTCCCTTGTGGTTCTGAGTGCCCACCAGCAGCTGTTTGCATACATGTATTCACATATAAAGACTATACATTATTACTTGACGTGCCATTAGCATTTATAATCTGAACACACTCTACCAGGGAATTCATGTCGCATGCTGAACGCTTTTCAGAAGAAAAATCAAACTGTCAATCAGAGACATCGGGCTTATGTGTATGTGTCTGCAGGTGAGATCAACTCATACCGCGATGAGATTGAGACACAGCTGGCATCGAGCAGCAGAACCAAACTGAGAGGGATTTATGCCTCCTACGCAAGAGAAGGTAGATCAAATCAAGTGCTCTGCATGTTTATTTAGTACATCTAGGCTCGTCTGAGCACAGTTGGCTCATGATATTTGTTCTTAATAGAGATTATTGTGTGGTTTTATGCTGATTCAGAGCAGATATCGGTTCTCTTACAGATGATGACTGCGTGTCTTTGGCCTCTGGGATGACTGGAGACGAAGACCCAGAGGATGAGGAGATGGATGCAGCAGCTGAACATCTCAACCAGGAGTTCATCAGTCAGGTGCTTGAACAGGGAGACCAGAGAGGAGTGGAGGATCAGGAGGGGAGTAGGGACACAGTACCTCTCTCCAATCAGGCCACACATGTGCCACTGACAGCGCTTCTCGGCCCTTTGCCCAGTGCGGCCAGTCTTGGTCTGACAGACTCCATTCGGGAGTGCATCACAGAGGAGCACACAACAAACAGTAAGTGTGTCACTCACTCATTATAGCATGATGTTGTCTTTAGCCAAACAAATAATTAATTACAGAACACTACATCTTTCTTTGCTGTTCATCATCACTTTTCAAATGAATGGTTAAATAATTTTGTGATTTTTGGGTGCCTTTAAATGACTGGAACCGCTGGTCTAGATGGAATCTGCAAACCTTTGACATTTTCTGTGGGGAAATATGGTAAAATTTGTAGTTACCAGGGTTCCCACATTACTGGAAAACTTGGAAAAATTAGGGATTTGCATAGTTTGATTTCCAGGCCTGGAAAAGTTCAATTCTTAGAAGGTCATGGAAAAATCTGGAAAATATAGCAAATGAATTCTGGTCATATTTAGGGGTGAGGAATTATGTATGATTATTGGTATGGCTAAATGCTTAATCAGATTATCCACAGTATTTAAATGAATCTTGATAAATTAATTTAATTGTGCATGTTATGATTTTTTATGATTTTTTTAAATGGCACTTAGAGGCTTTTGCATCTGAACTATTCATAATATCTTAAAAATTATTTTAATTGCTTAATTAAATATTTCATAATAGTATATTAGTATATTATTTATATTTTATTCCATTTTATATGGGTCCATTTGTCTGTTTAAACGAAATATTTCCTGACTATATCAAGCCGAATTCGTTCTTCAAAGCCACAGGATTTCTTTGTTATAAGATGGATGACTGTAGGAAGTGTGGTGAATGTTTAATCTTTAGGAAAGCTTTAACCCTTTGCTATTGTGAAAGTCAGCGCTCCGATGCAGGGTCTGCCAGACATAATCACTTAGAGCTTTTTGAAATCCTTTTAAGACATTTAATAAGAGCTGCTCCAATCTTTCTGCTCCATGCTGTACAGCAGAGCAAAAGCCACAGATGTACTTTCTCATTATAGTGTTTTTATGCTGATCTCATTTCAGTTTATAGAGAGCATATGATTTCAGAGATGGGAAACGTATGGAGCTTTGCTCCGAGGTTATTAAATGCTGTCCTGTTTTACTTGCACAGATGACTGTATTTGTTATTTGACTGTCGTTCAACACGACTGTGGCTTCAGTTAAAAACAACACACTGCTGTTCAAATATGTCTTATTCTCACTAAGTCTGCCTTTATAATACTATAGGATTAAAATCTAAATAACTGTGTTCTATATTAATATATTTTAAAATGTTATTTAATTTGAAAAAAATAAAGTTTATTTATTTATTATATATAAAAGTATTAGTTTCTTTTGAATGTTAGCGTCTTTTGGTCAGGATGCATTGATTGATGTGGCTATGATAACAGATTACTTTATTTACCAATAGCTTTAGATTACTGAAATTCATCACAGACAACTCTGAAAATAAAATATCACAGGATCCAACAGAACATCACAAGATCAGCTCAGCAATACTTGACCTCAGCACCTGCTCGCTAGCTGAACTTGGGCCGTTCCCTTTTAACCTTTGACCCTGACCCCTGACGACTCCTCCACCTAGGTGTTCCCTGCAGCTCTGAGTGACGAGCAGCAGTGGTTTATCTGGACGTAGCATATGTCTCCTGGGGCCAGTCTTGGAGATCGGAGCCGAGCTGCTTTATTTTAAAGCAGTTCAGACGGTGATTTGCTGTCTGAGCGGCTTTGCATGGACTATTTCTGCTATGGCAGTTTGCTGATACATTTCCCTCGTCCTCACTGTACTTTTGCGGAAGAAGGTGATGATTCTGCAGGAGTGAAAGCCTCTTAGATTCACTCATACAGACGGCTTTATGGGGTTCCACTCAGCATGGATGACTCTCACTGCTCACAACAATACATACAGCAGACTATGAAGGCCAAAGATGCATCGCTGGTCACTCTGAATGTTGGGTTGTGAATGTGTGTTTGTGTGCACACTAAAAGATGAAGAAAAACAGTACAAAAAGCAACAAATAAAGAGCGTTGTTAGTTTTTTAAAGCAAAATGGCTCTCAACAAAGCACAAAAAAAATTGTTTATTAAAGTAATTTATACAGCTATGAAGTAAATCGTATGTAATTACGAATTTTATTTTATTTTATAAAGGCCATGAGGATGTAAAAAATAATATTATTTACATATATTAGCTGAATTACAACTTTATATTTGTCATAATGATGCTGGAGCCTGTCCTAGCATCTAAGGCCTCAGGCAAGAAAACACCTTGTATTATTTTCCAGCTTTTATTCTGGTATTTTATTTTACTTTTTAATATTAGCACTTTAGAAGTATTTCTAATCGTATTATCAGCAGACATATTTCAGAGTAGCAGGGCCTGAAATGCAGGCACTTAAAAGTGCAAAAAGCTGCATTTTTAAACTGCTGCAGTATGCAGGTCTGCATAAATTTTGTGTTATCTAAATAGGGAACAGATGAGACAGACAGAAACAAAGTGAGTGAGAGAGGCAGAAAGCAAGTGACCAAGAATGTGTGTGTGTGTGTGTGTGTGTGTGAGGTCTGGCAGATGTCTCTCGCACTCTGACAGGCTGTCGGTACTAAAGTGTCTCACTCTTTCAGACTGTCTGTCTCTTCAGTTCTCTGGTGAGACATGAGAATCACTCTCTCTCTTTCGTTCTCTCACTTTCACTGCAGTGAAGGGAGCGACCCACATGGAAAGAATCTATATGAGGATATATGCGCATATATGAAACCTATATGCAGTATATAAGCGCATATATGAAACCTATATGCAGTATATAAGCACATATATGGAACCTATATGCAGTATATATGCACATATATGATAATATAAATGCTGCATATATGCGTATATATGCCACATATAGGCAAAATTGAGGTGCATATATGTGCATATACAGGCTATATAGGTTTCCTGTATTGCTTCTTTTAATTTTAATAATTTTAAATTAAAAGAAAACGTTGTGGCCTAATGGATAAGGAGTTGGACTCATAATCCAAAGGTTGGGGGTTCAAGTCCCAGGTCCAGCAGGGATTGTAGGTGATGGAAATGAATAAGCAGCTCTCTCTCCACCTTCAATACCCTGACGGAGGTGAGACCTTTCAGCACTTGGATGGGTTAAAAGTTTTTTTTATATATTTTAATAATTTTATGAATATATAGGTAAACATGTAGGTGAACATATATGTGCATATAATGTGGGAAAACGGCCAATTTTATATATGTCACATATATTAAAAACCTATATCAAAACCTATATTAAAACATATGTTTATATAGGTTCTTTTCATGTGGGGACTGGCAAAATCTTATAGCCTCCTTTCCATCAATAGCATCTGTCTCACGCAGGTCTGCTTCCCACCGGCCCACCAGTTTTAACCCAGAAATCTCCCTTAAAAGGCATCTAAGGAGTCCCGCTTATTTAATCATTTTTTTTTTTTCCAGAGCAGCAAGTGCAGTGAAATATGAATTTTATCTGATGATGATAAAGGGGTTTGGGAGTCCATTATCATTTTTTTGTTTTTCACTCTTCAGTATATTCCAACCCCATACAGAGCTGGCCACCAGATCCTGGTTAATGCATTTCAGATTGACTCTGTGTGTGTGTGTGCGTGAGAGAGAAAGAATGAAAAGATAAAAATACGCGAAGGATTTTCCCTTGGGCTTGCTGTGGTTTTATGAACCTTGTTTGAACTTTGCCATTTTAAATGCCAGGCATTAGCCAACATATCCACGACTGAGAGGAGAGAGGAACTTTCCTCAAAGCACAGGCCTGCCTGTTCTTACAAAGCTTCCTGTGACCCACCCTTTCCTGGAGCTCTTTGAAATCAGGATATTGTGTTGCTCTGGTGTGATGAGCAGCTTGCAGCACTGGCAATCTCAATACTCCCATCACAGCTTTACAGAGAGCATTGACCACTCGGGCTTTAAAACAATTTCCCCCCAATCCATCCCTCTATTTCCCCAGCATGGATAACACAGGCTTTTCATCAGAATTTCCAAATGACTCTGAATCATCAGTGAGTACTGTTACTGTTTTGGAACCAAGCAGTTAGCACACACGCTTTCGTCCGGTGACCTATGGTGCTCATGTAGGCAAAACAGTTTGTATGCAGATTGTGACATTTACCAATCCCATTCCCCATTTCTTTTCTATGTAAGTGGAAAAATCCTTAATATAAAAAAGGCGCATATTGATCTTATTGAAGACAGTTATGTGACTCTATAGGTTTGAATCCAATTAGGATGTGGCACACTAATGATTTTATAATGAGCATGCTAATGAGTTTCCTCATCCTCTCATGGACTATTCACACACAATCCTTTCTTACTAGGGGTGTATAATATATTGATACCATTGTGGTTATCAGCCATTATTAGAGTTGTCATCAATATTGGTTTGATATTAAAACATTTATAGTATATTGTACAATCTGTGCTTTTAGATTGCCTTTGTTGCTGTGTTTTAATGATTAAAAATAGGTTAATTTAACTTAAGTTAAAGTGTTCTAGTTACTAAAGCTGCGTAGGAATATTTGAAAACTAATGAAAACGACAAAAGCAAATTTACTAAAAATTCAACAATATTTAATAACAAAATCTAACAATAAAAGCTTCTTCAAAAAGTACTGCAATAATAGTTAATCTTTATAAACACTAGTATTGTAGTAAAACTGTTTATTGCAAAATCAAGATAAATAACCATTTTTTTCATATTGTAGATTGCAATGTAAGCTTACAGTTTTAGTGTCTATTCCAGAGGTAAAAAAGTGGAATTGTCCTGTCTGTCTGTATTGAGAGGGCATGTCATTAATTTCCTGCAGCAGGGACACTTGATTGATTACACCTGCTTGCAGCTCCTCCCATACTGCATTTCTGCACTGCATTTCCTGTTGTACACTGAGCTTCGGCTGTGTGGATGCTGCCTTACGGTCCAGTGCGTTCAGAGCGCTGTCCCTCCCTCTCTCTGCTGTTAATGCCACTTCTGCTTGCATGTGTAAAGTATCGATCAAATGGCCTGCATGCAGTCAGACAGCTGTGCTTGATTCAGAGCGATTGACCATTGGCTTGGAGAGATGGGAGATGGAGATGACAGTTAGTCTAGGAGGACACTCGCTGAATGACGCATGGGAAAGCACAGCTTCTGCAGGCAAACACAGCATTTAACCTTTCAAGTGGATGTGTTTGACGTGATCAAAACATGCTGAGGGATAGCGGAGAGCAAAAGGCTCTTTTATAGTCCATCCACATCTATAGGAAACAGCATGTGCAGAATGTCAATATGGAGTCTGATTTAAAAGACACTGTATCTGCCTACTGTAGCTGACCCGAAGACAAGAATACACACATACACACATGTATTCTTCACTTCTTGGCTTGCTTGCCCATGGCACAGACAGTGTGAGCAGGTGGTGAGGTTGGAAAAGGCCCTCAGAGGTTATCGTGCCATATTGCAAGAGGTTTTTTTTCCACCTTGTCCTCGTTTTTGTATGAGCGTGAAAACACTCTTAGTCCACAAGATCGTTTTACTCTTTTTCAAGTTTTGAGCAAAAATAACTAGTGTCTAGAGTAGAGTAAATTCTTAACACGGCAATCTCTTGTTGGCGTTATGAGAAATCTAATAATTTATCCTCAAAGGATAGCACCAGTTGATCTATAAATTGATTTGAATCAATGGAAACAAACAGATGGTAGGTATTATTATTTTTTTCCAGCAAATCGCAGGGTGTATTTTTTAATAAAATGACTGATAATATTATATGAAATAATATACAAACATTCATCTTTTCAATCTTAAAATGCAAATGTTGCTCCCAATATTCATTCATCTCTGTGGCATTTCACAGTGGAGCATCAAGCTGATCATTATTTGCATAATGATTCATATGATTCATTATGTAATCTGAATTATGTTCCTCATTGAAGTACGCTGGAGCATATTGCATTATGAGCATTTAATCATGTTTTGCATTCTTAAATATCACATGAGCAACGTGACGCAATTTCGAATAACGCAAAGGTCCAAAAATTAGTAGTCTTCAGTCATTTTCTCACCTTCCTGTTGTGGCTTACCCTGTTATTCTCTCAGTGGAACACAAAAGGGGAATTTTGAGGATTTTCAATTTTTTGTATTCACCTTCGCAGAGACCCACGTCCCTTCATTACCGGTGCTATGTCCGCTCTACACTACACATCTCACAGAAACTGACAGACAAGACAGAGCAGATTACCTTAGGTATGAAACAAAGTCTCAGCTTTCAGATTTTTAATTTTTTTTAAATTTGAACAAATACCTTTTTGTCTGACAAAGATGGTAAATTCAGTGTAATAATTGGTCAGATTACGTGTCAGTCAAACTCCCTGAGAAGGGTAAATTGCAAAATCCAAAATGATAAATGGCATCTCGAAGTTGAGACTTTTGTTTTTTTGTGAAGCCATATTTCAATAATGATTAAATATTAAATCAAATATGATAAAAATCAAAGATGATCAAATCAAATATGGCGGCACTGGTTGAATGTCTGTACACTGGATGCACGTGTCTCACGAACAAACATCATATTTGATTTGAGAATCATTAGTGACTTCAGTTTTGGCTTATTTATCACATAGTTCCTTTTTTTCGTACATGAAAGCTATTTGGAAATTCATAATTCTTTTCTCATAATTCTTGATTCATTCATTCATTCATTCATTCATGTATTTATTTATTTATTTGTGGAGTTAGAAGTTGCTGTGCTGGTTTAGAGCTATTGTATGGAAAACAGAGTTTAAATTATTCATATATTCCTATTTCTGTCTTGTCATATAAAAAGTTAAATATTTTGAAAAGTTAATATTTTTTGTTTTCGGAGTCCCTATCAACAGGTTCACATGCATGCAAGGCCAAAATACAATTTCATTGTATTATAATATGCATTTATTTGTACCTTACTTGATCAACAGCTAACGCCCCCTAAAAGGTACAGTCTTTCTCATTCCAATAGAAATTGGGAAGAAAAGTTCCCCATGCAGATTGAGATCGTGTTCAAGGACATGCAAATTCAACACACTTACCAACAAAAATCTGCTTAGTTCGAAAATGACTTCTGTGATATATACCTGTAGTCAATTTATTTTACAATTGACCCTTTTTTTGGCTATAAAATCTAGCTAAAACTGGTGACTTGAAGCTGTATGCCATTCCCTGCTGGTTGTAGTCTGTGTGACCTTTGGGTGACTATTTTCACATTTTTCATCCCCCTTCGAAACTGGAGCTCCTTACTATCATCTATCCAACCCCAATCAGCCACACGCCAGCTTTCTAAAGAGCAGAAACCTGATCACGCCATGTTGTTTTTCTTTTTCCCTTCTATCCAAGCCGGCTGTGCAACCGCTCTGGGGAAACGCTGTGATTTGCTCCACTGGGTTTGATATGTGACAGCCACTCCAAGCTGCCTGCAAACAAGCCCAATTCCCTCATAGACTAGTGTGCCCATGTTGGTCCATGCCTGAGCAAGTATCCTATCTCCGTCTTATGGACGAGATACCTGGATTCAATTACAGCCCTGCTAAAGATTCAGAATTCACCTACCCATTGAAAACCAGGTGTTAGAGGACCAGGCAATTGGAGATAGTCAGTGTGAAGAAGGTAGTGAGAGCAACCACAACCTTTCATATGAGATTGAAATCATTTGACAAAGAAATTGTAAGTTAGGACAAAAACATCTGTACACAATTGCTTGAGCAACACAGCACCCAGAAATTGACATTACAAACTTCGGTCTTCAAGGGGAGAATAGATTTAACTGTCAGTATGTGTACCATTGAACTGAATGTGTTGAAAGTCCCCCATAATGGATTTTTGAAAATGACCTTTCATGCAGTTTGTGAAGGAAAACATCCTGAAAAGTTTTCAGAATCTGAAAATGCACTGTGTATCTTTACTGTTTCTCAAGAGTCGATTATAAATCATTGAAAGAAGTCGCTTTTGAAACAAATCTCAAGTCATTTAATTTTGTCATTAACATGCACCTTTTGTTAAAAGAATGTTAGATTTATAAATTAATCTATTTATTTTGCTCATTTTTAAATATTTAGATTTATTTGCTGCCTTTAAAATCAAGAATTGTCCATAGAGTAAATTAATAATGATTAATTTAATTATGCCTGGTCTATAAAATGCAATACAGTAATCAGATGCGTTACCGTATTTTTTTTTTTTTGGTTCAAATTTTCTATGCACCCTCATGCATTCCTCATGTTATATAATGTGGCTTGGTTTTCTCTCCTTGGCTGTTAAACTGGAGTTTGAATCAATTTTTTAGAGGATGCCTCTGATGTTTGCATCTCAAATGACACACATTCAAATGATACTGTACACTACAGTCTTTTAAGTAGTGTGATGGGTATTAAACCTCACACATGCAAGTGTAAGAATCTGAGATAAGGGACAGATTGTGACCTATTTCTTTTGTCTCAGTTCAGATTTTTGAATCCATTCTCCCTGGCCAGTCTGGCTGTGAGAATGTCAGAGTGTGTGAATGTGAGTCGGATGGACACAGCAGAGACGGCGTACAGATCTCTCTATGTTCAATTAATGAACATCTGGTCTTGATCCACAGAGGCTCCACCAATCCAATCACACTTTTCCCGGGCCAACTTTGCAGCTCTTTATATTTAAAGAAAGAATTTTCGTCATCTGAAAATCAGCTTTAAAGTCGCTTACAGAGAAAGGTTTGCCTGTGTGTCGTTGTTTGCTTTAGTTTAATCCTTTGGCTAGGTTCGCTTGAATAGATCACTCAAAACTGAATACAAATAGTAATC
This sequence comes from Enteromius trimaculatus, assembly GCA_032361065.1. Lineage (NCBI taxonomy): Eukaryota > Metazoa > Chordata > Actinopteri > Cypriniformes > Cyprinidae > Enteromius > Enteromius trimaculatus. The sequence continues at coordinate 8,159,789 of JAUMHP010000076.1, forward strand.
AGAATCAGGGTGCAGTATCTAGATAGTTTATACTTGATCCATCTTGAGTAAATACTACTGATTATTGCATTCCAAATGTTCACCTGTTTTTAATTCTCTATCCATTTATAGACAGAGATACTGCTTTATTTTGTGATTGTTTTCTTTTGTCATGTCTATTTACAGCTCTTGTTGCCCTGATCTCATTGATATTTATATATTCTTACAGGCTCTTGCTAATTGTATTCAGGTGGTGTTTATAACACATATTTATGTGAATCTGAGGTTACATCAGGACATTGTATTAGCATACAGTAACATTGCTGTTCATATTTGCCTCAGTATGAGATTTTAATTTAGGGATTAATAAATGTGACACTGCGGATTTTAAGACAATTTAGGAAAGTATTCGAGGAACACACAAAATCCTTTCATATCACCGCTAAGCCTATTAATGGCAATTACACAACAAAGAGCTGGCAGTGCGTGCATTATTGGGAGAACGCCATCCAAAGTACTTCCTGTGTAGTGTACCATCTCTGACAGCTGCAGACTCCAGTCATGCAGGACGATTTTCTTCAGTTTCATTCTGAAATGTGAATAGCTGTCTAATGGAAATTGTTTCTCCAAAAATCACACAATTCTTTGTCATCATGCTTTTCTCACTTTATTAGTTTGTGCGTCTTTGTCTTTCTACAGTGGAGGATAAATCAGATAATGGGGAACTCAATCTGGATGGGATTGATGAAGAAGAAATTGAAAAGGTATGTAGCTTTATTAACGGATTTACTGCTGCACGGATCTTTAGAAGAACATAATTCTGTTAGGTAATAAGGCATGAATCTTACAAAATGTTGTTGGGTTTGTGGTTAAAGGTTTGCTTGTAATAATCTCTGAAACAGGTGTTATGTGAAAAAACAAGTCGAAAATACCAATTAAGTGAGGATTTTGCAGTGTAACACATTACCGTGTTTAAGTCCTTAAAGTGGAGCTTGAAACTTTTATTGAACTTCAGCAGATCATGTGAAGTTCCAGAAGCTGTCTGATGCTCATCCCAGATTTTTAAATGACCTCCTCTTAACATTGCTTATCAGCATAGGTCTGTTATCTTTCTGCAGTATATTTTGAACGAGATAGAGGTGGAGGCCAAGACAGAGCTGTGGATGAAACAGAACGAGGAATATTTGAGGGAACAGAAAGGTAAGCGAATAGGAAAAGAGCATTTATTAACACGAGCTCGTGCACTCGATCTGGGCTGACGTCAGAGGCAAAGGACTAGTGAACCACAGAGATAAAAAAATGTTTTTGTTTTTAAATACTTGCACAGTGAAATATTTCCTGCAGTTTCATCCCACGACTGATCAATGTGAGATTAAGTTCAATTTTGTTTTGTTTTGTTTTTTATGTTGACCTCCTAAAGTTAATCTGCTCAACATCATAAGAGCATGTTGAGTTTTTAAAGCCCTTTATTTTTTTATTGCTTTTAGTGTCTTCTCTAAAGCACTCCATTTGATAAAGCCATTGTGTCCATTTTTTCCAGAAAAAGAGGAGAGAATAGCTAAAGAGAAGGAACAAGGGACCTATAAAGAGAAGGTGAGTCTTGAGTGTGTTCGTTTGTCAGGGCTTCCCTCACATGTCGGGGTCTTCAGACACTCAACAGCTGCAGGTCCTAGGAGGCCGCATACTTTCCATTTTAACTTCACTTGCTCCTCTGGTTTCACCCCAGGCTCTCAGTGTCGCTTCTCCTTAACCTGTCTACTCTGACATCTGCACCGTGACTCCCAGTCGGGGTTGGATTAGCCGGCCCTGCTCTGCACCTCTAATGAGGTGCCTTGAGCCTAATAGCAATTTCAGGTATAGTAGTCCACTTGCTGACTGTAAAGAGACTTGTTTCACTTTGCTACAGGAGGAACATGGTCAGCAGTGACTGGATCAGATGAGCTTGATAGCTTTTCCAGGCTACTAATGGGATTCTGTCACTTCGCTGTTGACAGCTGTTAGCCTGACATCATTATATCAAATGCCCAGTGGGGAAAATGCACTGTTTAAATAAGACCCAGATGCCCAAAGAGATAGAAATGATCACTTACTTAAGTTACCCGCATGCTTTTAGCCTTCAGAAATGTTTTTAGAAAGCCAAAGCACTCTATGAATGAGCCATGTAAGCGCTGACTCCAATGTTTGCTTTTCACTGTAAACAACTCTTATTCCAATTTGTCTAGCCAAAGAAGCCATCCAAGAAGCGCGAGCCGATCCTGGCCAGCACTGCGGGAGAGGCCATAGAAAAGATGCTGGAGCAGAAAAAGATCTCCAGTAAGATCAATTATGATGTTTTGCGGGACCTCAACAGCAAGGGCAGCGGGAGCAACGCCACCCAGCAAGCCGAGGATGTGCCTGCCGGTGGCTCTGGGCGCAAAAAGCTGACCCGCCGCAAGAAGCAGCCGAACAAGAGCAATCTTGGCCTCGCCAAACCCGCAAGTCTCATGGGCAAGAGGTGAGGATTTAATGAAGAATCTGTTGTTTATTTTAGTTTTTTTCTGTCTGTTACTGTTGGCTTGTGTTACGCTTTGCAACTTTTTCTGCTTTTCACTCCCTTAAACCACTAAGTCTGTTTTTATGTAGTAAAAGGGACCTGCTCCAAAAGAGTCTCTTTTGTTCCTCAGACAAAGGACATGATCAAAAAGGCCGTTCCTTTGCCCTTGGAGGACTACATTTTTCTTTTTGTCGGCCTCCAACATTTTGTCTTTGCATTGCTCCTTTGGCTGACCTTCACAGTCATTTCCACCAGGAGAAAGCTTGTCATCAATTCAGTGCCAGGACTGTCTGTCTGCCATCACCTGGCACCCTGTAGTGCATGCTGGGAGCCTGCCCCTTCTCCAATTAATAGTCCTCCAGGGCTCCAAACGTCCCTGTGAGAGAAGTAATGAATATACGACAGACGGAGCGCAAGATCATGACTTCTACACTTTGGCGTTGAAAGATAATTTCTCATTGTGTGATGTCTTTCCTCCAGTCCATTTCGTTAATGATAATTACTAATTTCATACTGAATGGTGAGATGATGATGAATCAGACATATGAACGCTGTCAGAGACTTCCTATCCTGAAGCTTTGAAAAGGCAATTTACTGACCCCTTTCTTTTCCATCTTATATTCATGAATGTGTTTGAAACAAACTATACAACTCTCACATGGCTTTTATTACCTTTGAGATTTCTGAAATCTAAATATAGTGGATGTCCTGAAGATATAAAACATAGCTGGCTGGTGTTGTTGTAGTGTTGCCTGGTAGCCTGGTGGAAATTGTTTTACTTTTTTGCAATTATTATTTGCATATTATTTTTAAAGGAAAGTCTCTAATATTCACCAATGCTGCATTTATCAATGCAAAAATGTAACATTTGTTAAAATGTATTCACAGTTTAAAATAATTGTTTTGCATTTGAATATATTTTCAATTGTAAAGGATTCCTGTGATGACAAGTTGAATTTTCTGAATCATGATTCCTGTCTTCAGGATCTTCATTATTTTTCAGAAATAATTCTAAGCTGGTTGGTTTGTTATTATTATCAGTGCTATGTGGAAAATGGTCCTTATTTTATTCAGGAATCCTGTAAGTAATTTTGTTCTTCATTTATTAATTTAATACCTATATTTGAGTTTATGAAAATTCTCTAGTGTTGCAAGGCATGATGTAAGTCGCTTTGCTTGAACTGTTGTTCGCCCCATCAGCTGGCAGAAAAGCAGAGGCCAGTGTAAAAATATTAAATCATCATAGTCTGATGACACTGTGGAACAAATTGGAAGATAAACTCGAAATTTAGTTCCAGCTCCAGTTGAGAGCGCTTGTTGAAACATGGGAACATTTGTAATGAGCTGTCACAGGAGGGCAAAGAGTTTTAGTTTAGTTGCCACGACTTGCAAGTAGCAACTGTCTAAGATATTTCACGCAGTACTTTTGGAGATAAATGGTTCAAAAGAGCCAGTAGCTACTTATCTCTACTGAATTGACTAAGTCTGCAGAAATTGCTCATTGTTCACAGTGCATGCAGTGCTCTCTGTCAGAAAACTCTTACTGATCAAAGCACATTTCTTCAAAGATTTTTTTTTTATATGAGTTGTTCCATAAGTAATTTTTCGGCCTGAATAGATCTATTTGTCATAGATCTGTTTTTCTAGGTCCTGTTGTTACTTCATTGCCTTGAATAGCTGACAGACCCCTTCTAGACGCTCTGCTAACCAGGTAGAATTGGTAACGTCCCTGCCCCTTTACCAGCCTCACACACCAGCTGCCAGATTTAACCTCTGCATGACCTCCAAACTTACAGCAACGGTCCCGAAAAGATAAGGAGATAATTGCTATCCAGTTCCTTTTCTTTAGTTTCCTTCCTACTTTTTCACCTCTTCAAGCCTTTTTCCTTTTCTACCCTTGTCTTTTAGTAAAGGCTTTTGAAAGGCGTTCATAAAACTGCTGGGATTTGCTTTTTGAAGTGTAAATCTGATCTTGGTGCGCGAGGATGACCTGTCTATGCCTCTCTTCTCTGCCTACCTCAGAAAAAGTGACAGCCCGACAGAACGCTTCACCTCCCAGCTCCAGTGCGCTGCCTGATCCTGTTTCTGATCCTCGTTTTACAGTAACAGCTCCCGCTTTGAAATCAGACTCATGATTTGAGGAGCAGCATCGACCCTGGGGACTCGGGAGTGAAGAAGTATATGTATTTCTGCTCTCTACCAGATCCAGTCTGGTTTTTTAGCTCCACGACAATGTGAGTGGAGATTGATTTGTAAATGTTAGCTTAGGGTCAGACGGTATGATGTGCTTTCCACCAAGCTTACACTCTCATTTATTTTCCCTGGCACATCCGGAAACGGCTGGTGAGCCCGGGTGCCCTGATGCGTTTCACAGATCCCTCTCTTTAGGTTTGACCCGACTCAGTTTCCCACACTAAAATGTCATTGTTCCCACTCTAACATTAGTTCACTTCCAGCAGTATGGCTTTTCGCTTATTATTACAGCGGGCTTTCTATGTCCATACTGTTAGACCCCAACGGCTTGCGTTCGAGAGGCCAGGAAACCAAGGCAACCGACTGGAGTGTGTCATTCGGTCCATCTCAATAGAGCTCCTTGTCGCCAAAAACCCTTCACCACCTCCTAGCAACAAGAGCAGCAGAATGAGTCACTTTGTTTGTTTCTAGCATGGTCATGTTGACCCAGGACCAGCGTGGAACCTAAAAGACTTTTGTTACAGAAAAGCTCTTGTGGTTGTACTCGTAGGCCTAAGTGAGATAAGGCGGTGGGAAGGACCTCTTATGATTATCTTGTGCCTGTTTCTCGACCTCTATGCTCGGCAAAAAGGTTTTAGGCCGGGTCTCTCAGCATGGTTGGCTTTATTGTTTGAGGATGCCATTTATCAGTGGGAATCATGTTTGTTTGAGGCAAAGCAGCTGGATTGTTTCATTTAATATAGTAAGGTCACTATAGAAATAACTAGAAATAAGGGAAGGAAATCCATAGTTGATCGTAGATCTATAAGTCAACCTAAATGTGAGTGTAACTTCTGCTTGTAAAAGTTGTAGTTGATCATTTGGTAACACTTTATTTTGATAGTCCACTTTAGATATTCTACTTACAGTAAGTAACTATTTAAAATGTAGTTTATTCCTGTGATGCAAAGCTGAATTTTTAGCATCATTACTTTAGCATTTAGCAATATGCTGATTCAATTCTCAAAAAACATTTTTAATTATCAATGTTGAAAGAACTGTGTTACTTAATACTTATGCTAAAACTAAAGACATCATTTATTTGAAGCGATTTATTTATAAGCATAACAATCTCATATCTCACGTCTTGAAAGGTTTGTACATTGCTGTCAAAATCTGGAGAAAATTAATGAGATTTTCCTTTCCAAAACTTGCCTGTTGTGCTCCGTGGACCTCCCCACCGACTCTCCTCCACAGCCGTCACTCACCTCAGCAGATGTTACAAGGCCAGAGATCTGCATGTGATGCCGAGAGGCCATCTTAAAAACTTTACAAGCTCTCTTACCTTTTGTTTTCCATCTGCGCTAGAGCCACAGAGGGAGGTTGACTCAGCCACAGCACACTTCTCAAGCTGTGTCAGCAGGAGTCTTCTCCCACTCATCTTCCCTGACTGACTCCGAGCCGTTAATGGAAACTGCTCTCTCTCCTGGTGGCATGGGGCAGATATACATGTACAGATGTTATTGTGATTGCAGGTGATTGAACCTCCTGTGCACTTTCCTTGCCACTGCAAAGTTTTGATCGCTTTGTCGTACACAAAGCGCTACAGGTTTTGGGCGAAAGCTGTTACTAAGCAGCGGTCCCTTTGATGAGAAGAAAATTGCTACTTGCTCCATGGAGGCTTCGCGGCATGTCAAATTCTTCGTGTGTGATCAGTTCAGGGCGTTCTCACTCCCACACAGTGTTTTGTTTGGTGGTAGGCAATGATCAAGAAGTCGCTTCAACAGCGCCATGGTTGGTGACTGTGAATAATATGAGTGTTGGAGGCAGTTAATGGATACTTTTAGTGCATTTGTCTGTGCATTCATTGTATAATTCGTTTTGGGGTGCATGTTCAAAATGTATACCATTTAGGATCAAAAGTCTCTTATTCTTACCAAGGCAGCGTTTCTTTGATCATTTGAATTCTTTGATAAATGTTTATTTATTTTTTTATTTAGTTGTATAATAATTTTGATATAGAAGCCTTTTGTCTTTCCAAAACATTCACTATGCAAACAAAAATCATGCATTCACAAATTCACTTTTTTTCCCCTTTTGATTCTCTTTTACGTAATATATTTACTTTAAAATACGAGATTTTAAAACTATTTTATAGTTAAGTATCACATGCATGCTCATGATCACATGACATGTGGGAAAACATTCAATATTTAATGTTTTTAGTAAGCATTTTATTTTTTATGATTTTATGTTGACATATTTTGATGTGATTTTAATTTTTAGGTCTTCATCGAACTCATTATCCCTCGATAGTTCCTTCACGTTTTTACTTATTTATTCACGTTTATTTTATTCACGTACTTATTTTTGCACCCTGGAACGTTTCTCACTGGATGAGTTTCGGCGGACCGATTATACTGGAACACTAACTAGCGTTTTAATGTTCTGAATGTACTTGAAAGTAGGGATGCACCGATCTAGATCGACTGATATGTTTGCTCGTTTTGTCAGTAAAGCCGTCATGTAATCAGTGGTAAATGCCATCAGGTGTGTGATTTCACATTGAGCCGTATATACTATACACAGCCGTCGTTCACTAACGAGCTGCGCAAATCCACGCTGATAATGAACATGGTTCTGCGCAGCTCGTCAGTGAACAACGGCTGTGTGTAGTATATACGGCTCAATGTGAAATCACGCATGGCACAATGGTCTGTTGGACTTGGTTGAACAAAAATAAACCATATGTTGTTGCTTAAGCTTATGTATTTAGTCATTATTTAATGGTATACTAAAAACCCATATGAAAAAAAACGTACCTCTCACTGTTCTCGGGTCACATATTTATATGCGATTAAAATGCGATTCATTTCGATTAATTAATTACAAAGCCTCTAATTAATTAGATACATTTTTTTAATCGAGTCCCAGCCCTAATATATTTATATTCATATAATTTATATCATAAAATATAAATATTATATATATATATCTGTGTGCAAATGTAACATATTTATCTTAAATATACATGCATGTGTGTGTTTATATATACATAATAAATATAGACAGTCTGCACACATATATTATGTAAACAAAAACTTTTATTAATTTAATCGCTATTGATCGTTTGGCAGGCCTAAATATAATATTTAATGCATTTCACGTTGTTAATAACAATGAATGGAATATATTTTCTTTGTATTTTCATGTCAATATAATACAATATTATCCTATTTAAATCAACGCGATAAACACCTAATCAAAAGTAATCTAAAAGTAGTCGCATTATATTACCCAAAATGTACAATGTAATGGATTGCATTACTAACTAAAATTTTTATCATGTAATTTGGACTCTGTAAGGGATTCCAATTTGTAAGTAATCTACCCAAGCTCTGATTGCCTTATATAAGTCACAATAGTGAAATCAGGAACAAACCCCACTTCCTCTCTGTTGCTCTGGACTGCTGGAGGGTGTAAGTAGGATAATCACACCTTTCTTCTCCTCCGTGGATCTTTATTTCTCTCAAAGCCTTGTCCCCGAGTCAGACCCCTGGGGGCCTTCCTCAGTGGCCTGCAGGAAGTGTGATAAGATGCCTTGTCACCACGAGGTGTAGAAACCACTGGGCCCTAATTGTTGCCTCCTCCAGGGTCAGATTGCATGTCTTTCCTCTGTATCTCCTCCATCATGCTAGATCTGAGAGAAAGAGCTGAATGCATAATGGCTTTGTCCTTCAGGAAGAGGATGCTCTGTGAGTATTTGTGGGAAGCTTTTGCTTTTGTTTTTTTTGGTGTGTGTTGCTGCTGTTCTCATCGCAGACAGACTCTGTGGAAGCTTCCCCACTGTTTTTTATGAATTCAGTGATATTTGATGGTTATTATTGATATTTTTCTAGCTGTGCAACCACTTTGTGGTGGAATGAGGTTCACTCACGTAGAGATAATAGTGGGTTTGGCTTTTATAGGTCATTGAAGACTAGCTCTAAAGTAGTTTAGACACTGGTTCGAACGGCATTTTGGTTTTGTTCACGTTCTTTCTATCCTTCACCTTTTCACTTGTCTTGACATATTTCTCATGCTTCTGCTCGAAGCTATTTTTGAAATGCTTTAAGACTTGGTTTATATTTGTTTTGAGCCTGTATAAATGCACAACGGATGAAGTAATCTATATTTTAGCTAATTAATTTTGAATGATTTATAAATATATTAGCATTTTATGTTTAAACCTGCCCCTCAATCTGCTCTCCGACTGCCCCTACATCTTAAACGCTTATACCCCCAGCTGGAGAGCAGGGATTACAGCTGCGTAGTGGCACCCGTAGCTGGTGGAGAGCCTCCACCCATTACACTTCTCTCCCCTCTTAGATTTATTTACACAAAGCCAGCTGCCGTGTGATATTGGCTCAACAGAAATATTACTTCCCCCTGTCAGATTTCATCGACATGCATTATTGACAGACTGGCATATGGGCCCGGCGGAGCAGAAGTGCTCCCTCTGAAATGGCTGAGTCTGGGCCAGGGCTTTTTTTTTTTTTTTCTTTTTCTTTTTTTAAATGAGATCACACTAAGAGCCGTTTAAATGTGTTGCCTAGCTACAAAGCCCAGAAGAACACATCAGTAATAGTGGAAGTGTTTGATTTCCGCCCTGCAGCCTTCAATGTGGTATATATAACCCATATGTGAATAGTTTTGTTACTCAAATACATACTTTGCTGCTGGAATTACATATATGTAGCTGGAAGATGAGGAAACAATTTAAACTAGACGCACCAAAGCTTTTATCCAATGTTATTAAAGCAAAAAACCATGGGAGGCTGTGCGTTAAAGTGATTCTAGGCCATTCTGTGGCATGATTATATGCATCAATATTTGGTAAATATTTTAAATAATAATCAACATATGTATTATATAGTCTCTCACCATCGTCTTATCAGCCTCACTGTAGGCGGTTTATGGTTTCCAAGCAAGCATTTTTATATAAAATGCATGGTTAAAGTTTTGGATTTGTGGTTGCACCTCATCCATCTGGAATTTAGCATTGATATGCATTCATATCTATGAATATATCTTTATGTAGTATATTTAGGATTATTACAATACTATAATGGGTATTACCTATAATATTTATATCTATTTAATCTAATAAATGAATCGAATAATCAAGTCCAACCAGGCTCAGTTTTGTTTCTATGCTTATGGAAACATGCTTTGGACTGCATCCTGAACAACTCTATGATTTTGTTTGCTTCCTCGTTTATTTAAAGCTTTATCTCTCACAGACCTGATGGTGTTTACATCAGTTTTTCATTCTGCCTTTGAAAGAGTCCTGGGAGATCCTAGGAAATTATTGATGACAGAGCAGTGTTGGGATTGATTGTTAAGTGGGCAAATTTGTCTTGCATGAATTCGCTCCATTAGCCAGCTCATTCACCATCTGGCCCAGGGCGGGAGTGGGCTGCCGGGGGGTGTGGGAAGCCTGGCATAAGGACTGGGTGTCCTCACCAGCTTCACCCATTCAGCCCTGAGGGCACCCTGTCTGACCTGTGGATTGGTCCATTTTTACCTCCTTCTGAGAGGTCATGAGAGGGACACCCAAAATGTAGCACTCTGTTCAATAATGCAGGCCGTCCATCTGCTTCTGGTGATTTATTTTCAGTTAAGATGTCACAGTTCTGTTCTGCAGATGTACCCATTTTAACTTCACACTTTCGCCTGGTGCCAGGCACCTGTGAAAATCCTGTGAGGGGGAAGCAATGCACAGATGCTACCTGATGTTCTACCTTCTGTGTACAGTATAGCTGAAAATAATGTAGTGTTTAGCCATTTATCTATTTTGCTAGCTTGACAGGCTTTTCTGAGTTTAATGAAATGCATTACTCAGCATATTAAACTGAACCTTGTGTTCTGTCATATTTAACTCAGAGGCAGTGTTTTTGAGTTGGTTTTAAACTGGGTGCACGTTTATAGGATTTATATGTATTTGCAGATCATAAAAGATTAGTTTTAGAGCAAAATTGGAAGCTTTGGTTTACTCAGTCAAACTGATCAATGTTATGTTATCATAAAGTCTCAAATGAAGCTCTTACAGTATCACAGTCATCATTTCAATTTTGTATGTAAATGAGTATGCCATCATGACAGTCAGCGCTTTCAGAAGTCTTAGCTAGGATGTATATCTCACCGCCTGACATACAGTAAAAGTTGTTGCTGTAGCACGCTCTGCATGTTTATTCCGACATAATTCTCAAAATGCATATGTTCACCAACTGAACTGTCAAAATGGAAGATGAGAGCATATTTTGTAACGACACTGTACTTTTTATCTGTTACAATGATGCTGAATGATAAACAAAAATTGTCCTAGAAGTTTATTTTATACTGTTGAAAGGTTTGTGATGAGTAAAATTAAATGAATAAATAAATGTAAAAAAATAAATATATTGAAAAAAATAAAACATTTTGCACTAAATTGATAAACATTAAGAATAGAGATATTTTTTACAAAGTCACAATGATTAAAAAAAAAACACAAAATGTTCTTTAAGCAGCAAATCATCATTTTCTGAAGGGCATTTTAAGATATATTAAAGTAAACCAACTTTGTTATTTTTCATTTTTTGTTGTATTTTACAATATTAAAGGAAGGAAAGGAAAGGAGTGACATGTAGCGAGGTAATTTGTGCTCTGCATTTAACCCATCCAAGTGCACACACAGCAGTGAGGAGTGAACAACCACGTGCGCACACACCTGGAGCAGTGGGCAGCTATTGCTGCGGCGCCCAGGGAGCAGTTTGGGGAACGGTGCCTTACTCAAGGGTCTCACCTCAGTCATGGTATTGAAGATGGAGAGAGTGCTGGATATTCACTCGCCCCACCCACAATCCCTGCCGGACCTGGGACTCGAACCCACAACCTTTGGGTTACAAGTCCAATTCCCTATCCATTAAGCCACGACTTTACTTTTAGTAAAATAAGTGCAGCCTTGGCGAGGCTTACGAAACTTTTAAAAATCCTAGCGAACCCAATCCCTTGAACAGAGGTTTACAGCGATGTTGCTGATAAGTGACAGTGATATTTTAATTCTTAAGACATGTGAGTCGCAGCATACAAAAACTGGAGTTTAATTTAAACAAAAAGACTATAAATTCACTCAACCATGTTTATAATCTCATACCTTACATATTCAGTTGATGGCCTTAATGTGACCCGTGTTTTTGGCAGGCAAGGTGCATTAGCAAACGGCACTGCATCTCACTCCGCTGTAATTCACACTTAGCTCACAGAGCAAACACACACCTACTGACATCATCGGTCACCTACCCTTCACTTTTCAGAGTATGCACACACAATACTGAATGTGTGCTTATACAGGACCCACATTTCGACCTGTAACCTCCAAACGCATACAGGACCCTCGCGGTTCCCAGCAGTCCAGGTCACGTGCCAAAGGCCGTTCAGCTCAGTGTCACTCTCAGTCATGTGTGTAATATGTGAGTGTGGCACCCAGGAGGCTTGTGTATAGGGGATTGGGTTGTGATGTGGTCAGCCCCTGCCGGGCATGAAGGAGCAGTGCTGTGGAAACAGAGACAGAGAAGACCAGAGTTCAACAGTCATGTTTAGAGCTTGTCCTCCAGATACACACATCTGAATGGTCCTGTTCTTGCATTTTCTCTCTCTCTCTTTCTCTGCCGCTCACTGATCTGTCATCTCTGGGCTGCAGATGCCCGCTATTAAATGCATAAAAGAGCTCTTGAATAATAATTGGATGTGTTTACAGTGTTTTGCCCATCTGACACTGGAGTTTAGGCTGTTAATTCTGCCTGGTTAAAGGGCCTTGGTGCCGCCCGTGAGTCGAGCCAGCTGATTGTAACGTGTTTAGAGAAGAGCAGACGGTCCGTCATAAATTGCATCAGTGATTTATAGAGGCGGCCATGGGAGGGTCAGTGTTCACTGTACTCTGGAGCCGGTGTACATCTGTGTTCGAGCGAGAACGTCTGACATGTGCATCAGATTGAAAGCTAATGGCTCTGATCCAAATCTTGATGAGCTGCTGTCTTTATAAGATGCTGCTTTCAAAAACAGTGTGTTTACATGTCTTCCATATAATAGCATAATAACATTCAAATTTTACTTTGTAACTCTATTGTCAATATGATGGTGATGCATTAAACACTGCTTACTTCGCTTATTTCCAAACCAAGCAAAACCGTTCAACAACAGTTCATTCAGTGCGAAATTCCTAATCCAGTGGATTCCAGTTAAAGTAACGTTCAATTTCACTGCTATAATTAACTCAAGATTTTGTGCCAGGCATGTCGCAGTGGCCATTTTTGCTGATTTGTTTTCTCTGTACCATTGTCTGTGAAATTATATTGGTCACACAACTGCAGTTTTATCACTGGAAGTGTGTCTTATTGTGATGAAGGGGACTGACTAGGACGGATCCATGTGCAAGCTTTTATTGAAAATCATGGTCAGACAGGTGGAGGTTGAGAAAACAGCAACAGGAGTAGTGGAGGCAAACACAAGAATAGTCGGTCCACAGAGGAATCAAACAGAAAACAAGAAACAGGGATAATGCTTTGTACGAGAGGGAAACACTCATACTCAGCGATCAGACTAACAAACATGAACACTTTTTAAAGGCAAGACAACGAGGGGGCGGAGCTGATCAATCACTATGGAAAACTAACAAGGGGGCAGAAACACAAGGGAACATAGATGCAGTGAGACAAAAGTTCATAATAAAAGTCCACAGGACACTAGTCAGGGGAAGCATTGACAGCAATCATAACATTTATCACCTCTATTCACTACTTGGTGTTAGGAAACCGTATTTATAATGACTAGTCAGCACAGCCAGATTTGACTTTGGCTCACAATGGACCCATTTAGTGAAAATTTATTGTAATTTATCTCCAAAGTAATAAAAACAAAGTAAGGCATTATAAATGTAAATTTAAAAAATGAAAATGGACATTTATAACTAGTGCTGTCAAACGATTAATCGCGATTAATCGCATCCAAAATAAAAGTTTTTCTTTACATTATATATGTGT
>JAUMHP010000076.1:8173676-8185322 GCA_032361065.1 Enteromius trimaculatus
AAATATCACAAGTAAGTCTTTTAAAAAATTAAAAATGAAAATAGAACAATGATTACAAATAGAATAATGATTAATTATGATTATGTTTCAATTAACTAAAAGTCATAGTATACACAAAACAATGAGCATAAAAGTCTTTTTTTGTCTCTGGTTTTAGTATGGAATAAAATACATTTAAAATAATTAGTGCTATTTTAGACCTATCGGAATATCAGCTTTGTTGTGTAGATTAAAGGATACGTTTAGAAAAGTAAATCTTGCTGTATGGGCTAACATGCAACATGGACACAGCCTGCCTGGTATTCTCCGAGGTAGCCCATGTAAACTCCAAAAATGAATCCGACCACAGGCGGCTATTTTAGTCTGAGCACTTTGAGGCGTTCTCTAACTGTCAGTCATTTTGAGCAGCCAGGTTAACTGACATTGGGTTTGGAGGACAGGCGGTCTAATTCAGCAGCAGAAGTTAGTGTAGCGGCTAATATCCCTCTCACCTTTAAAAGGTAGCTAAATAACAGCAATTACAAAAAAATTTGCAGATGCACTTTACTGTACAGTGTTTTGAGGATATAAGAAATTAAGACTTATTTACAGAGAATATGTTGACTTTGCTATTTTTAACATTTAAGCTTTAAAGATGTGAATTTATGTTTTAAACAAGATGAATGTATTTCTCTTGTGTGAGAGAGAGAGATTTTTTTTTTTGAGACGTGAACTTTTGATTAAGAAAGCCCTTGATTTGCCGTTGAAGGAGAAAAAAAACGACCTTTCTGAACCTTCTGCTGAGGTCTGGCTCATTTTTAGCAGCATCCTCGCTCACTTCAGCTGAGCTGGTGCATTCGGTATTGCAAGATTATCTATGTTTCTCAATCCCTGCAAGCAGAGGCATCCAATACACAATACGCGCTCTAGATTTAACTGGAGGCCATTTCACTTCCATGGCTGAAGATTTGTAAGTGTATTAGTCACACTTGGGTTGTAGATCTGCGCCTCTTCCCAAGACTATTCACTCTTCGAGGCCGCTCGGGGGTGATTGTGTTTTTCAGTAATGTGTTGGATAATCCTAATGCTGGAGTTGTGTTGAGGATGCATGCCAGGGCCAGGACACTGGTGCATGGAGCAGATCTGGCCAGAACAGACTCAACTGGGCTCTGTCTGGCCAGCATGCTGCAGATGGCTAATGTAGGCCGCCACTCCTAATGAGTTACCACAAAGGAAGCCCCTTTTCTCAGCATGTACTTTCTCTTTCGCTCGCTCTTTCCGTCCTCCTCCTCGCTTTCTTAAGCAGATTAATTAGCAGCACTTTCCCTTATCGGCCAAGAAAGTGCTCTCACTAAGTCCTTGGGGAGATCTCACCAGGGAGGCGCAGACGCTGCCCAGCTTTTCTGCACTTTATTTTGTGTTTATATGCCTGCGTTAGTGTGTATTTGTGTGGGTTGTTCTGTGTATTTTGACAATATTGAGACTATGTGAGGCTGCTTTTGCAGTGTTCAACAATACTTTTGCAAGTACACAATAAATCTACATGCGACATAACAGAACGGACAGTTTGCACCATTCATGTGTTAGTACAGCTTTCCAAAATTTTCTGATTTTTGGCTTGCATCTTCAGTGGTGTTCAGTATAAAGTACCCTAAATCTGTTAGAGGCAGCTTTCAATTGACAGTCAGTGCTGTTTTGCATATTATTGTGTAAATGCTTTCTCAGTTATAATGCTGTTTTTATGCACATTTGAAGGAACCTTACACAAACTGCACCTTGCACACACACATTATTTTTTGTAATGTGAACTGTACTGTATAATATCTGGAAAAACCGCTTTTAGCCATTATGCCCATAATCCTGTAAACTTTTCCAAGCATTCAGATTTGCATCATATGAAGACTTATCTTTTAAACTTTGACATTTAAATTATTTTATTAGTAGTAGTAAGTATTAATAATAAATATGAATGATCATCATTATTGTTATTATGTGCTGTTTATATATTTATTTATTTTCGCCTGTGAAGCAGTTTATGAAAGGTGCTATAGAAATTAAATGTTTTATATAATTAAAATTATTATACTACGTAATTATCGTATGTGGCCTTTATTTATTTTGCTTGGGGTGTTTAGGTTTGTGGGCTGGGGTTGTTATTTAAAAAAAAAAGTAGGATATTGTAATGTTATATTGAATGTGTTTTTATTCCTTCAATAAAAAAAATAAAAAAATAAATTATTATTACCATACATGAATATACTCCCCTGTTTATTTGAATAAATTTGTGTTCTGAAGATGAACAAAGGTCTTACAGGTTTGGACGACATGAGAGTGAATAATTAATGACATAATTAATATTTTCAGATAAACTATCCCTTTAAATAACTCATCTATATATTCATCTGTCTTCTATGTGTAAATACGTAAAGACAAAAACGCTTCCGGCCGTTGTAGCACTTTAAGCGCTAAACCAGCTAATCATAATTGTGACGTAAATAGCAGTGTGTCTTTACGGTTTTCACTGGACTAACATGAAGCCAGAACAAGGTCATTCTCATTTCAGAAAGTTCACTTCTTCCTCTCCCGCCTTCCCCCATCAAACTAATTAATGTTTTATACTGGTCTATTTAATATTAGCCCAAAATAGTGCTGGTGTTTGATGTTTAAATCCAGTTGCCGGGAAGTATAAGCTAAGCATTTCATCAGCGCCACAGGGCTTCTTTAGCCCCAGTAGTGCAGGTCTCAGTGTGAATCTATTGCTTTAGAAATGCCTCAGTAATCTGCTGTGGGGCGGGAGTGAAGAGGGGGCAGGAAGTATGCTTCATATTTTCATATTTTTAGAAGAAGAATTAGGCTGGTTATAAGCTCTTATGTCAATGTATAAGCTGCTCTGAAGAAGGTTAAGGCCACTGAAGATTCAGTAAATAATTATTTTATTTTTTCTGCTTTCCTTTCTTTAGACTGCGTCCCTTAATATCATCCACACCCAAGAAGAAGAGGACAGCAGCCACACCGGTAGGTTGAAGGAATGCCTTGAACTGTTACTGTAAATGTCAGTATTTTACCATGTTTAGACATTAAGTGACAATCCAACATGTGTTCGTATGCTAAAAAGTGTTGCTAATGTTAGTAGGCCCAATAATGTTAAATTAAAAACTTTTATGCTTTCAGCCAATAATTTGCACAAAACACATTATTGTACAAACCATGGTTAATATTGTTGCAACTAATTTGATTGAAACTAAAGTTTTGAGCGTTAAAAAAAAATATGCCATGACATTTTTCCTTTTTGGAACTATTTACAGTGCCTCATTTCTTAACCCGGGATCTAATGCGATTACTGAATGGCATCCCAGTGCAGAGCTGTTTGTGGTCTGTTGACCTAATGAACAATATTTCATGAATATCAGCTTAGTATAGGTCAAATCAAATTCACATGACTAACCCTACTTGACTTCCGTGGTAAATCCATCACGATAATCAAATACTTCATAGCTAAATGTCACGGCAGTAAATAGCTAACCAGCATATTTCACAATACAGGGTAAATATGTCATATGCATTTAATTGGAAGTCAATATTTGTGATAATGTTCAAGGCGCAGAATTTGATGGATTGCCTTTGTGTTTGCTGGGTCTTAGTGTCTCTCTTCAGAATAGTCAGGCTTGAATAAGCAGCAGTGTTGCCTGAAGTGCATGTGCTGTACAAATAGACAAAATAGCTGTCGTGGGGAGAAAAACACGCACAATATGATTGCAGGGGTCAACTTTGTTCTTGCAATGAAGCCCCCCCGCTGTCTCACCTAGGTTGCTGCCAAGATGTTCTGAACTAAATCAGATTCATATAATGTATTGTGCCTTTCTCAGAGAGATTCAGAGTAATTCTTAACAAAGAATCATTATCTGTTCGCCCTTTTTTCCCACAAAACAAGAACAACAGCATTCGTGCAGCGCTTGAGACATGCATTAGCAGTTTAGATGTAGTAAGAAATCATTGTATGTATAAACAGAAAATTACTGAAATATTATCTTTCATCTTTTGCTTAATTTTCTTCTTCCTAATTAGATTAGATTCTCTGCTTGTCTCTGTGATCCCAGCCCGGGTTACTCACTCTGGGTGTAACCCACAGGTGAGCTGCAGGGCGTCTTCTAGGCGTTTGCCAAGCTTGGCAGCCCCTATTACAAGAACCCCGCTGCTGCTGTTTCCCCTTAACTGGCACTGCCTGAAGAGCGGCCTCATGGTACAGCGGCGTGCCTGTGCTATAATTACCACTGAGACTTTCATGCTCTTCCTCCGTTTTTCACAACATGATAATTGATTTAGGCCTCTGCTTTCCCTGAGCTATACTTCCTTACACAGATGCCTGCTGGGAAATGTAGCCCTGATTCACTTGGGCTCGTTCTTTTCGATTTAATCTGTTTTTTCCTCGACTGTGTAGAATCACTATTTTTAGGTCTTTTTTCTTGTTATTTGACAGATAGTAGAAAATGAGGGGAATCAGCGCAGATTGGAGGCCAGAGTCAAACCTTCATTTCCCACATGAGCACTTCAATTCAGCATGTCAGCATTTATGTTAGCATCTACACTATAGTGCCGACTAAAATAGCATTTAAATAAATATAATTTAAAAAAATATATTCCGGATGAAGTAGGAAAATGTGATCAGGACTCGTTGCAAGCCAGATTCAAACCCGCATTTCCCACATAAGCACTATGATTTAACATGTCAGATGCACATATGCTTGCCACTTCACTATGGTGCTGAGTGCTGACTAAATAATATTATTTTAATTCATATGTAAATTATTCAGGATAACGTATAGAGATGGGAATTGTTGTAGGCCAAATATGCAATTGCACACATTTTATCCACTCTGAATGATAAACCCACTATGGTTCTGACTAAGAATAAACATAATTGTAGAAATAATTTTTGAGAAACAGGAAATAGGCTTGGAACTTGTTACAAACCAGATTCAAACCTGCTTTTCCCACACGAGCACCGTTTCTGAAGCATATTTGCTAGCCACCACACTAAGATGCTAACTAAGAATCAGTATGATTGTTCAATGATGTTCAATGAACGTTATTATGGAAATTGGAATGGATTGGGATTTGTTGCTGGCCAGATTTAAATCTACATTACCCACGTGAGCACCACAATTCAATTAATTAGATGCACACATGGTGCTTTTCCACTGCATGGTACGGCACTTTTTCACTACTAAAACATGACTTGTAAACCCTGCTGAGCACTGATTGGCTGGAAAGGTTCAACACTATTTAACTTGTGACATGAGACACCAGACACATTTACGGTGATGTCACGGCATTAGAAGGGGCGCAACATAAACGGCATATATAATCCCACCCACTCTAAAGATGTACTAAACTGCAGTGGAAACACAAACTGAGCAGTGCTAAACCGTAACAAGCCCCGCTGAGCCGAGCCATACCACGCAGTCACTAGCCACTGCACTTCAGTATTGAACATTATGGAGATAATTAGGCAGATTAAGGGGGAATGGGATCAAGATGGACATTGCAGAACAGATTCAAACCATCACCACCAACATAAGCACCATGATTCATATCTGACAGTATCTGAATTTATATCTGAATTTCAGTGAAGCATTGATAGTTAATATATGAATCTGTTGTCTCTTATTGTTCTACATTATTTATTTTAGGTCACTCCCAGCATTACCATGATGTTGCCTCCTGCAGCCCCAGAGCCCCCTCCGGCCCCCACCCCTCCCCCCGTGTTGGAAAGCGGGCCTGTGGCATATGAGGAACCCGCTGAGGAGGAAGAGGACAATGAGGAAGAGGCAGAGGAGTCGTGCATTAGCGCCATGGAGCTGATAGGTGGAAACGGTCAGTATGTCACTTTGGATTGTAGTCGTGTCACTGACAAGGATAATGAAGTCAAGGCTCAAGGGTTCAATGATCAAGAGTTTCCTAGATTAGTTCCAAGGTCTGGCTCTTCATTTTGACAAATTGCGTAATGCTAAGTGGGCTGTAACTCTCTAGCATCCGTAGCAGACTGCATTTGAAGTGTTTATCATCTTGATAAACTGCTCCTATCTCTGCTCTTCTGCAAGTCCTACATCTACAAATAGTTGCTTATCACAGAAGTGTCCTAGTAGCGGTCTACCAATATTTCTTGATCTAATCTTTAGCGTTCTTTTTTTCAGCATGTATGCAGAAACAACAGAATTCATTAAAACCTTTCTCTTTGCAGACTACGGATGTGAAGCTGAAGAAGAGGAAGTATTTTAGACTGCACCCTGTCGTCTGTTCCCTGAACTTCTTCTCACCCTCTTATCCACTTCTATTACTCCCTTTAGCAAGGAGCACATTTGAGACACCTATAATATGCTGCGCGTTCATTAAAAGGTCATTCCCCCTCACGGTGCTAAGCTGCAGCATCTGGGTGATGAATAAGATACAGTGGGAGAAGGTGGCTGGCAGCTTTATATTGAAGAACACAAAACCATTTTAGCACTTTGCTGGTGTTACACTAAAAGTTCAAGAAACCAAAAGCTTTAAAGTAGTTAAAGGATTTGAACCTGTTGTCATTTCCTGAAAGGTGAGGATATATCGATGTCTGCTTAGCTTGCTAATGATATTTAATACATTGTGGGACAATGTAATAGCAATTTTTTTGTACATTTACATATAACAATAACTGTACATAGACAGTAGGAAGCTGTGAAAATGTCATTTTTAGTGTTTGAACTTTTTATTTTTTAGCTGTTTTATGATATGCCTGTATATATTTATGTACATGTAACAGTATTTTGTGCACTGTTATATTGCCTAATTTCATGAAAAAGTAAATATTTCTGTGTTGGGTTATGATAAATACGAATGTATTGTACAGCAATGTTATGAGCCTCATTTTTAAATGTTTTCATTAGATCATCAAATGTGGATTTCAGAGCACACAGTAAAACCTAATTATTTTAATGTGTATGTAATTAAATGCACATCTGTTTAGAATATTTTAAGGATGGTTTTATGGTGCTTTTGCATTCATTTTGAAGTTTAAAAAACCCAAATACTCCTTCATTGTAGCTAAATGGATAACAACAAGAGCACAGCCTTCTTTTCTGAATTCTCCTTTTATGTTCCCCTGAAGAAAAAAGAAAAGTCAGTGAGTAAATGACAATAGAATATTTCATTTTTGCTTGCACAATTAATTTAAATTGTGAATTCAGAGGTCATTTCTTTATGTTTTCTCTACATTTCCATTCTTGTTTTTGTTTAATTATTTCAAATCAAGCTAATATCATACAGTACTACCTTATTATTTTTTTGTTAGCTAAACTTTTTTGATATGAAATATTCACTAGAAGTACCCAGAGATTTTATGTTAATATTTAATTAACGCATTCCCATTGGGTAACAGTTTTTATTTTATATATACATTCATTAATTATTAGCTTTTCATTAACTCAAAAACCACTTGCAGTTCCCTCACAAACCCCAGTTTGGCAAACCACAGCATGCTACACATCTACACAGCCTCACTTCCCACATGCTGCACGTCTGTGATACAATTGCTAATGTCTTAAATCAGATTTGTTCGGGAGTCATGGTCAAGGTGGTTTAAGACTTCGATTCATCAGCGCTTCCCGAATTTCATTAGAAGAATCGAGCTTAATGTCTTTGTGCAGCTATGATCCGGGCATTCAGGAACCGCAACAACTGAAGCATACGAAACCAGTTTTCATTTCTGAGTACTGTAATGGCTAATGATATAGATTTTTTTATGAGTCTGCGGTCAGACGAATGCCATGGTGTTACAAAAGGATCCAGCGGCTTTCCCTACAGACTTCAACCAGGTGCGGATGTTGGAGGAATGTTAATGGCCCTGGAGCAAGGTAACCGACCGCTAGAAGATTATGTGTGCGAGTTCTTGGATGTTGCACCATTTTTGTGATGATGTTAATCAGCCGCTCAACTTCCGTCTAAGACGCGAGGGTCCATGAACATCGATTCCTCACTTTCTGGACTATGCTTTGAGGTATGTTGGTTCTCCATTCACTGTGGGCGTTGCGGAGGAAGAACGCGATTCTAGATGAATCGGATCAAGTCATCGCTGGTCTTCACAAGCCAAGTCAATCTACGACCCATCCACATAAGATAAGTAAATGTTTCCTAGATCCTTGCCACTCAAGTCAAGTTACAACAGCTTTGCACGAGTCACATCCAGCTAATGTTGATTTTCACCTGTCAGGTTGACTTCATGCTCCACGTTTCATCCTCCAACCCAGAGCCACAGCCCTGGACGCCAACCTGAATCCATTGCATAAGAGCAAGATTTCAGCAAGAAGTGGAACTCAAGTCACAGAAGCCACGTCAGCGTACCCCAGGCATTGTGGGGATGGCACATGAGGACACCAGGGCTTTTCCAGGGCATATGAGGCTAATATCCAGTTTGGTGTTTCCAGGCTTTCTGCACAAACCATGTTAGGGACTGTCCCTATCTCCCCAGTGCATCCAGTCATGGCCATCTCCATTTTGTTTGTGTGGGTCGCACACTGTGCTCCAGAGGCCCCATCTACCGACAAGTCCGCGGTCGTTACACATGGGCTTTGGTTATGGCTCATATACCCTGACAGCTCTCATCAACAGATAGCTCATTAGACCGAAAGCCTCCAAAGATCCAGTAGAACCCTTTACCCCCAAACAACCATCAGCCTCACTGTGTGAAAGGCCATATTCGTACATGGTAGAGCAGTATGCAGCTACCTGGAGGTTTAAGATGTGTTTGCTTTTGCCCATTTAACCCGCTCTGCTGATCAGACTGAAAGGTAACAAGACACTATAATGGTCTGCTCCTGCAGTACTGCAGCCTGTCACTCACATTTGATTTGATTTGTCCACAGATGCAGGCTCAGGGTGCCCTTATACTTCAACTGTATCGGGTTCAGTTCTTCAAAGCATTGTGTTCAAATTGCTTCCCACTCTGTCTGGCTGTAGACCTACTCTGGTTTCAGTCAGGCTGGTATATTAATCACACGGTCTTCTCGGAGCAAGGTCAACATTGTGATTTTAACATCCTGTAGATAACCGCAAGGTATTGCTGGACTGTGTTTCATAATTACCAGCCCAAATATATTTCCATGCAGCTTGTTAAGTAGAGTTATGCTCAGTATAAACAATACTGTTTGGTTACCAACATACTTCAAAATACTGTATATATTTTTTTTGTGTTTGAGAGAAGAAACACAGTCATGCAAGTTTGGAACACCATGAGTGTTAGAAAACAATGACAGAAGTTTTAATTTTAATAAAAAAATATGTGCTTTGTTTTCTCTTTTTTTAATATTGAAATTAGCCTCTTTTGTAATCGACATCATGCCACAGATGCTGTTCGTAGACATTAAGTGGAAAATAATGAATGAAAATGTCTTATGACACTCATTAGATACAATGACAGTGATGATGCTTGTGATGAATATGTGATTAATACAGACCCTTTAGGTTTCACAGCAAATGCAACATATCATGCTGTTTGCACCCTTCCTTGTCACAGGCTGCTTTGAGCTGCTCTTCGCCTTGAGCTATGGTAAAGCCTGTGGATTGTGCATAATCATTTTCCTGTGAGCCACAGGCCAGCTGTGTCCTGGAGGTTGAGGGTAGAGGGCTGTGAGATTTATACAATGTGACGCCTCTCCTGTGTGCTGGCAGATAGCTCATCTGTCTCCTCTGACTGTAGCCACTCCATTGGGCTCAGGTGAGAGTAAACATGACCTCATTGATCTTCACTATGTTTGTTCGGGCCTGGCCAAACTCAGCATATACACTTATAGATGTTCTGTGTGTGTGTGGGCATGTGTGCGCGTGTGTATTAATTGTTATTGTTTTACTTTCATTTTCGTAAATGATTTTTGGTCACTGAATTATGTAAGGAGTAATTGACGACGAGCCGTTGCATTATTAGAAAAATAATGCACAACCAAGGAGGTGATGAGGTCACGATGCGAAGCCTCTCATTTTATAATAGTTCATCTGGCCGTCGTCAAATATTGCTTACATATTATGGTTGCTACACCTGTCCTGTCTTTTCATTATATATATTATGCAATAGCATATCTCCTAAGCCACATGTTTTACTGTTCTTCACTACATCTCACATTTTCAATGTGACATGAAACTGTGTAACATATGTCCAATGAAATTGTCCTTTCATCCTCTCATCTCCCCCTGCTCTGCTGTACTCTTCATGTCTTTCTGCATCTCTTTGAGTTATTGCAGACTGAACTGGAGATAAACGCAACCTATCTCTCTTTTCCTGCAGTGCACCACTTATGTAACCGTTCAGAGATTGTCCCACGCAGGAACGCAGAGATGCTGTCACGTCTCCAAATGATCACCGTCTTGTAACGGTACACTGTGTAGAAAACATCCTCTGCACTTTCATTCCCTGCAGAGTTGTCTTGTGCTGTTGTCTTCTAAATTTACAGCGCTCGCTGTGATGGGGCAGCGTGCCATGCATCCCCTCACTGCTCAGCTGTTCTGGGAAAAGTTTAGCTGAGGAAGACCCCCATCCTCTGCACCTTCAAACCCATATCCCGCATGCCTCTTAATTACACACAAAACTCCAATGGTGCGAACAATTGAATGTAACATGCACATTAAAAGGTATAACACACCGTAGCCATGAAGAGACAAACTCGCCAGGGCCCCATTCAAGTGATCTATTTAAACACAACAAGCCCCGTCCCAACCCCCTCCGAGCCATCTGCTGCTCCGCCACTTGTGCATTCTCCTGCCTCGCATCTTAAGGCCAGACATTCATTCTCTTTTTCAAATAACCTTTATTTAACCAGAGTGCCTAATTGCTTTCTCATTTGTGATGCAAAGAGGCGAGGGGCAGTTCAATAACACAGGGCAACATTTGACATTAGCTTCATGCCATTGCGCAGCGATACACGGCTGCATCATTTTAACATTATTAAACAGAAGTACTTCTGTAGAAATTCAAAAAGAATCAGCAAATAATTTGCTAGACAAGTCTGTAAATGAAAGACTATACAATTAAATCAGCAGTGTTTCCACGTCTATATTTATACCTATTGCATCAAATTATGTCTTGGTTGGTTTCTCTCATAATGTGCATTTCATGCTTATTAAGAATTGACTCTTCTTTTCTGCTGAACTTATTTTTAGTCTTTAGTCTGTTGAACGATGCAGCTTGATGTTTTGTTGAGATCGAATTAAATGTTTTTATGTTTGGGTTCCCACAATTACATATTAAATAATGGTAATTTTGGAATTTAGTCATCAACTGCTTTTAATTTTTGCATTTAAGATGATAATGTTTTATTATTTATATATTGTTTTATTTACTTTATTTTACATTTTATATCTATTTTTACCACAAACCATAATTTCTTTCTTAATTGCAGGTGGTATACATTTTATACGACGGAGCTTTAGTGCCACCCAAAAAAAAAAAAAAAATCTAAAACTACGAGAATGTTACGAGATTAAAGTCGAAATACTACGAGAATAAAGTCGAAATATAATATTTAGTATAGTGCACTTGTAAATGACCCGGATTGAGAGACACCAGATAATAGCCTAAGCATGTTTGAATATTGTTGCGTCCGAGCGGCTGCTTGATGTTACTGGGATGAGATCTAAGAACTCGCG
>JAUMHP010000076.1:8189350-8199656 GCA_032361065.1 Enteromius trimaculatus
TTTGAGAACGGTGCCCCCCTGGGAACTGGTGCCCTACGCAGACTGCGTACTCTGCGTATAGGGAGCGGCGGCACTGAGTCCCTTTAATATGGAGGATGTCCAAATTGTAAATTTGCAAAAAGTAATGACCTTCGCATCAACCGTTAATTAGGATTCTGTAGAGTAGTCAAAAGCGTTAAGGGGTTATGGTCACAAAAAATCAAACCAAAACCCTCCCACATAAACGTCAAAGTACAGAAGTGCCCAAATCAGAACCAACGCCTCTTGTTCAATAACTGAATAGCTCGAGTGATAAGACAGAAATATCCTCATCGTCATCCTGTAGACAGCTGAAGACAGCTCCCGCCCCTTTAGCATCTATGTGCGTCTACAAATTGTCGAAACTGAGGAGACACATTTTATATGGTTAAGTGTAAATGGAACTGTTGGCAAACCCGCATGAATTGACCAGGAATAAACAAGCCCTAGAGTAGCACTGTTAGAGACGCATCCCACACAGAACATCATTAATTCAGCTAATAGGAGCTCAGCTGCACGTGGCTCCATGTGATAATCAGAATGAGGGTCAATTTTAGGGCGATTTGTCACTTCAGTCATAACACATCATCACCCTTTGGCTAGAAAGGTGCAAACACGCACAGTCAGGCATCAGATGCTGCCATCACAACCCTTTCCTCGTACACTCTTAGAAATGAAGGTTTCAAATAAGGCTTTTTCGCAGCAACGCCACAGACGAATCAGAATCATTAAGTGAACGCTTCTTAAACGAAACATGTTTTTCTGAGTCTGAAGAACATTTTAATAATCTTCAGAACCTTTTGTGAAATGGAAAGGTTTCATGGATGTTAAAGGTTCTTCATGGAACCATAGGTAGGCTTTATTTATTTTTAAGAGTGTAGTAACTCTTGTGTTCGTAATTCCAACCTGATCTCACCGCAATTCGTACATATTTTACGGGGTGGCTAATTCGTACAAATTTGTGCGACCTCACTTGTACAAATTCATACGATTTATTTTAAATCGTACGTAATTTACGAGATGCCAATTCGTATGAATTTGTACGAATGACCTAAACATAACCCCGCCCCTAAACCTACCCATCACGTGGTTACAAAATCGTACGAGTGAGGTCGTAGGAATTGGCACAAATTTGGCACCTCTTACGAATATGTACGAATTGCTCGTGAGACTGTGTTGGTTATTCAGTGAATAAGCGAACGAATAAGCGAATAAAATCCCTCTTTCATTCATATTCTCTCACACCTCAGATGTCAGATGAGCTCAGATGTCATTATGAACATGAGCAGAAGTAAAATTTCTAGTTTTCCGTCCTCTTGTGCCACACGCTGACAGCTCACAGTTGTTATGTGAGAACGTCTGCTGACATCGTGTTTACATCATTACTATAGCAACTGATGTTGTACACTGGATAGTGACTACACCGTCTGAACAGACTGATGCAGACAGTTTGAAACAGCAGATTTAAAAATCAAACCTTTGTGTGCAGAGAGAGTAGGCTATATGTGAATACACACTATCATTATACCCAGGCCAATTGTAATGTTGCACAAATTATAGACTTGGTGCGTCCATGTACACATAATAAAAGCAATCTAACTAGTAGTATTTTCAGTGAAAAACTCCCACACTGACACACACAAGCAAAAAAGACCCAAGTGCTGATAATGGATGTAAATGATCGCCGTAAGTGTGCAGCTTTTATCTGTACATGTGGTTAAACATGATTGATGCTGTTTTTCATCATAGTTAAAATGAAATTAGTTTTATATCAAAGCTGTTGGTAATTGTGGTAATTGAATGAATTGCGATAGAAGGACATAATTAAAGCACAATTCACCTTTAATTACTTTTGGTTGAATTTGAGTGACCTGTCAAGCTCCAAAAAAGATTTTTGTATATTACAACTTTTCTGCTGTCATATGATTTGGCTTTGTGAACAAAGACTGAGCATAGCAACAAAAACTAAAAACTAAATGAAACATTTGTTAAATAAATAACAAAAAGAGGTTATTTTATAATATACTGTAAAAAAATTACCGTGATTTTTGTTTAGTGTTTGTGTGAATGACACTGAGCACTCAGTGAGCACCTTCTATCTATGTTCATATTTAAAAACTGCTTGTGATGGATCATCATGTGACTTTCTCATCACCCCCTGCATTTGTGCTTATCAGTGTATTTCAATGCTACAAAACAGATTTCAGTACTTTAATAGGTTGGTATATTTACATTGTAGTAATCAATGAAATGACGGTATTTAATTGTAAATATAACTTAAAACCGTTAAACCTAAAGCATTGCGACCATATTTTTTACCATCAAATTCCGGAAACCAGTTATTTACCGTAAATTTTACGTTGTATGTATCTATGTATCTCTATAGCCCTAACTAATAAACTAATATAATTTAATTATTTTTAAAAAAATAATAATTAGTATTAGTAAATTAATAATTAGTATTAAAAAATACTTTTTTAAAACTGATGAATTAATTGGCTCTTAAAAAATCTCTTTTAAAATGTTAGATTTTAGTCATGTATTGATGCACTTAACATTACATAACCCACTAATATACTCAAAAATATGCACTTTTTCACCACATCTCAATCAACAGAGAAAATAGCTTCAGTGTTGTTGTCCTTTTAAAAATAAAGCTGTTTTCCATCCTACGCAGGGCCAGTAAAACAACAGCCAGGATTTGAATGACTTTTCTTATATTGCTAATGCTACAGGGCAAAGGTGACACTAATCAGTGTTTGATTCACTGCATATTAAGCATGTTTGTGGTTGCATATGTGCATGTTGTAAATGTAATGCAGCCTGTGTGTGTGGGTGTTTGGAAACAGAGATGGAATAATGTGGGAGGAGAACCAGGTGAAAGAGACATTTCTCCTGGATCGGCACTATCCCTTTCCCTCAGGGTTGACTTTGACTTTCCCTCATCACTTTCTGGGCTATAGGGTAAGGGCTCATGGTGGTTGTGGTGTAGGGAGGTTCGGTTGAGGTTAGCATTGATCCCCCCCTCAGGTCTCATAAATCAGCACCTCTCCTGGGCGGCGAGGGTGCCTCCATCTTTCCGTGGATCAGCTCTCATCCATTTGCACTGTCACTCTTTAAATTACCCTTTCTCTCAATGCCACCCTAAGGTCTGAGAATAATTTCCAAGAGAATGAAATCTGTGTTGGCAGATTTCGTGCAAAAATTGCCCTTCCTGTGGGGTTCATGTGTTTTCTGTCAGCTGTTTTTTAAGATAACAAGATGTTCTCTGAAGCTGAAAAAGGCTGAGTTGAGTGATGTTTGCTTCTTACTATTCAGGTGCAAAGTCAGTAACACGCTCCTTTTTGCGCAGTATTTAATTGCAAAAACCTGCAGATTTAGTATGTTATAGTTATTTCAGTGTCATTGAGATATAATTTTTTATTTTATTTTTTTGCTTTTTTTATGTTTATCTTAATGAATAAGAGACCTATTTCCTTGGCAACTAGCTGAAATATACGTATATATGTTTTTAACTTCAAATAAATTAACAATTGTACTTAAAAATGGTTACAAAAAAGGGTTACGTCAACGGTGTCATCAGTTGTTCAACTGTAACATTATGAAGGTACGAGAATACATTTGTACAGAGAGTAAATAAAAATAGCTTTATTTTTTCTTTACTGTAACATAAACGTAACAATATTGTGAAGAGCATCCGCTGGATGCAAAAAGCGTATGTTGAATAAAGTTTTTATTTTTGTATGACCTCACTTGTACAAATGAATATGACTTTTGCTAAATCGTGCGTATTTTAATGGGGTTTCACAAATCTTATGAATTTGTACGAATGAAGCTTTACTTCATCTGCATTTAGTTTTAGTTTTTAACTTTAACTTTATTTCCCTTATTTTTCAATACAATTCGAATTTTCTGTGAACTTCTGTGAATATTTACATTGTGTTTTAATTCAGCTTTATTTTTAACATCGTTGCTGACATATTCCTTGTTAGGGCTCATAAAGATACCTCGGACGTTGGTTGTTAGGGAAAGAGAATCCTGATTATGCGTCAGTCTCTGTGGTGAAGTTCTGGGCCGGTTAGACATCCTTCAGCCCTTTGTGCCTCGTGCTGTGGCTGTCGTAATTGAATTCATTAATAGATTAAGAGGCCCGGAGCAGAAACGCCCCCTGAGGCGACTGACTTCACTGTGCCCCCTTCGGTCGCCAGATCCTGGACGGAGTAAATCCTCAGATCCAGACCCCAAACTCTAATCATACACCCTCATAAACACGCTGTGTCTGTTTCGATCACTTTTGATCAGTCTAGCTCCATGGCAACTCCATGTGGGGCCTCTCAGATGTCTCCTGAGAGCAGGGTTAGTGACCTAGGGCGAACTTTGACCTTCAGCCCTGTGTTGACATGAATTGAACAATAGAGGTCAGATTGAGTGTTTTTATGAAGTGCAGGTGGAGAGGCGAGCACTGCACGGATCAAATAGATTGCAGAGGGCAGATGCAACAGATGGACACACTCCACAGGGGTTCTGCTGGACACCATATATGAGAGTGAGCAGCATAATGACTTCCACTCTGGATAATCCTCAAAGAAGCAAGTTTTCTTATTTATTTTGTATTTATTTTGTTATGCTTAGAATTTATCTTTAAATCTTTAAATACATAATTATATAATTCAGTTTAAATACACAATACTTACATAATACTACATACAAGAACTATACACTGCAATTAAAAGTTGTTTTTGAAAGACATTCATTAAGGCAGCAAACAATTAGAAGATCAATCAGCACTGTCACAAGGGCGGAGTCAGGCAATCAGGGTACCGGTACACAGAATGGCAAGGTAGTTCGGGAAAAACGCTCAGAATTGTCAGCCAGGCTAAGAACAAGACTTTGCGTCTTGCTGAAGTCAGAGCATGGCTTATAAAGAGGCGGTAACGAGCAACACCTGGATGCATGATTAGACCCAGGTAGGGGGTGTTATGGGAAATGGAGTCCGATAAAACTAGTACTCGGTCGAGGGTGCCCTCTGGTGTTGATAGTCAACTCATTCGTGACAGTAATATTTTACAATATGTTGATGTGAGGATTTAGTAACGCTGCAGGTAGGGCATTGTTGAACAAACAGTACGGTGTCAGGTGGAAGAGTTGCCCACTAGAAGCGTTCTGACACAAGGTGGATGGTGCCTGTGATGCCTGGATGGCCAGAACTAGGATTGTCGTGAGTCATATGGAGGAGTTTCTGGCGGAGATTGGGGGGAACGAAAATGCGATTGTTCGGACATGATAGAGGTGGATGTTGTGTGTTGGCTTCTGTTATCTCTGTCATGATATCCATTTGTACTGGAGCAAGAATTATCGTGGAGGGAAGGATAGGATCTGTGGTTATTAGATTGTTGGGGTTCATGAATTCGAAAGAGGGCGTCAGCCTTGCCATTGTTAGTTCCAGGTATGTAGGTTATTTTGAAATTGAAACGGGAAGTCAGGCAAGACAGAGCGGATATATTCCAGGTTGCGGTGATCAATTAGAATGGTGAATGGCTTGCTAGCCCCATCTAAACATCCATCTAAAGCTTCCACAGACACCCGGGAGTCACATGGAACAAGAGGGAGGTTATGAGCTGCCCTCCAATCTATCAAAGCATTGATTTTAACAAGAATATGTTATCTGAGCAAATTTCTATGGGTACTTCTACGGTAGATGGTGGAGCACTCATCGAATTATTTCCTCGACAGGGGGATCGAATTGGGCAGTGAGCTCGTAGATGGCTTATAAAGGGGCGGTAACGAGCAACACCTGGAATGCGTGATCAGACCCAGGTATGGGGAGTTATGGGAAATGGAGTCCGGTAAAAAAGTGAGGGAATTAAACTGGCTTAAACTAGGGTTCCTCAGAATGTCTGTGTGCAATTTGCACTTATTTTTTTAGCATAAACTACCTTTTAGGGTCCTTTCATACGACTTGCATCAGGGCATAAAAGTCCACATGAAAAGCACAGCGGACAGCTTACTACATTTTTTAGAAAGCAAGAAAGCAAGACGTTGCTACACAGTAAACAGGAAAAAAAAAAAAAAAAAACCTTAAATTTAAAACTTAAAACAGAAATAACCTCGTGGTGATGGCTTTTGATACAATGTATCAAAAGCCAAAACTATTGCAGGAAGGATTCTCTTGAATTTAAATTAGTTTATGAACTGAGAAACAACTATGTACAATAAAAAAAAGAGTAAAGAAATTATTAACCATTCAAAATCATTCAATATTTATATTTTAAAATATTTTCTGTTGCTTTGACTCTGAAAGGCTAGGTGGGAGCAGTCACTGAAAGGACGTTTCATATGCCTTGTGTATTGTCTGATAATCATTGGCTATGCTTTGAAAGGTCAGCAGCAAATGGGGTCAAAGTTGAAATTGTTTGAACTTTGAGTATCGTGTTGCAATGCTTGAGCGGCGCCGGTGCGTAAATACATGGAGAAAGCTATCCTAGCGTTTCATTAATCTCAATGGCAGTAGCTCAGCTGCCCCCCAAAACATCCTCTATAATATAATGAAATACATGTGGATGATATATTGCCTTCAGAAATGAATAGATCCTATGGTTACTTAAAAATTGCCTTCAGTTAAGATAGAGAAAGATGCTTGTTCCCCCATAATAGTGTAGTTATAACATTTGCAGATTTTGTCTGAAAATCTAGAAAAATATATTTGAGTTTTATTTGTGTATTAAAAGTGTTATTGTTACCCTATGTGGTAACACTTCAGATTAGGGGGTCAGAATAATGCATTAGTTAAGCATTAATTAATGGTTAATTTGTTAACAATTAAGCATTAGTTGAGCAAATACACACTAGCAATTAATGATTAACCTAACATTTTAATGGCCTGTATTATGCATTAGTTAAGCACAAATAAACTAGTAATTTATGATTTTCAATTATGCATCAGTTAAGCATGAGCACTTTTATAACTAATGGTTTTCTGTTCTTATAGTAAGGGCATATTATTCATTATTTACAATTCATTAGTCATTTTAAAGACTATAAACAGAAAAAACTCTAAATACATTTATGCTATAAACAAACTATATAACTAATATAATATATATATACAAATTTGACCTCCTGTTCTAAATGTACATTATGACACTTATTGAGTGATATTCAAGTTTATTGATTAGGAAAAGCTAAAAATTAAGGCTAAACTACGATTAATATACTGTAGTGCTAATAAATGGAATTTGACCCCCTATTCTAAAGTGAAACTTAATTCCATATTAATTATGGCTCCTATAGAGTAATATTCATGTTTATAGACTATAAGGTAATAATTAGGGCTAAACTGCCACTAATTTAGTGCTAATAAAGGAAGTTTGATAAATGTTTGTTTTTAAAATGACCAATGAATTGTAAATAACGGCTAACATACCCTTATTATATGTTCAGGTAATTATTCTCAGTTATATATGCGTTCATGCTTAACTGATGCATAATTGTGAACAAGTTAATCAGAAATTACTAATACTAACTAATGCATAATTCGGACCCTTAAAATGTTACTTACTTAAGTGTTTTTGCTCAATTAATGATTAATTGTGAACAAATTAACCATTAATTAATGCTTAATTAATGCATTATTCTGGACCCTTAAAATAAAGTGTTACCATATATTTTTACATATCCAGATATTAGGGTCTTTGAAAAAATGATATGCATTAAGCTACCTTAAATTGCCTAAATATCCATAAAAGTACAGTAATACGAGAAAAAATTAATTCAAACAGGCCCATCTGACTGTTGCTGGCGGCAGGCCTACTTCAAGCACATCACACATAATTACAGTGGCAGTTTATGATAATCATAACTAGGCCATGTAATCCGGTGCTCATTTTGCATGTTAGTTGACAGGCTGGTAATATGCAATCCTCACTACAATTGGTACTCTCCGTAACAATTCATATTTTGATACAACCCTCTGACTCATGAATATATTGTTAGCCATATCAGTCAGCACACAGCAATTCCTTTTTATCAATAATAGCATGTATCACATAATATGAATGTACATGCAGTGGAGCAGAAAAAGTGCCTCTGTGGTTGACATGCAGCTTCAGAAATGATAGGTGATGCTCAATGGTGCCATATTACAGGTACCATTACACACCAGGCACCATATTACAGATTTGTTTTCAAAACCTACATCATTACTTCACTTGTCATTTTGTGAGGAGCACGAGGTCTGTTGCACCTTTAATGGCTCTTTAATTATTGAGACACCAACCGATTATCTTAGCAGGGAAATGCATGGATCGCTTTCGAGTACTTTCATTTACAATGAGCGAACAGATAGTGTGGCACAAATGCCAGATGTTGTTTTTCATAGAAAGTTTATATTTATATATTATGATATATATTGACATAAATATTATGGCATGTTTGTCATTCCATTCCATTTCCTGCATGCATGTTCCAGTCCAGAAGTTGTTTGATTGAGTAAACACAATTTGGTTTGATTCAGTGAATTTGCTCTCGAAACAACCTTTAAAGTTCAAATGCACGGTTTCTATATCTATTTATAGTGGAATTTTTGCTTGGTTTATTATTGTGGAAGGGTCTTAAACACAGGACTACATGTTTCGTTTATATATTCTTTATATATTTTATATAATGTAAGCTTGTTTCTGCAGTAGTTATTCTCATAATTAAACAAATTCTTTGTAAGCTGAACTGCGAGATATAGGGTTGGAATTTTTTATATTCTTAAAGAAAAGTTGCAATTGCTAAACTATTGCATGTTACAAATTATTATGAGATAAATTATAGGATAAAAAATAGTTATTTATTGATTCTTTTTTTTTTATATTCCTGTTACATCCACACCAGGCTCCCCCCTCACATCCATCACCTGAGTATTAACCAGCCACACCTGCCAATTGCACCTGTCACCAATCAACCATACCACATTTAGGACTCACCAGCACACTCACTGTCTGAGCTTGTTTGGTTGTAAGTGGACTCTCTCTACGCATTCAGCTACTGTGATACTTACCTGTATTCATACCTGTGCCTCTCCAGTGTGCTCTGTGATCCTCCGTGTCTCCTCCAAGTCTCTGTGATTCCTCTCGTCGTCTCCAGTCTTTAAGTGGTGTGTGGTTGTGGTCATCTGTGTGTCATTCCCTCTCTACTCGTCTACAAAAGGAAAAGAAAAAACTCTTTAAGTTCAGTTTCATTATTAATTTATGTTTGACTCATCTACGTACATTTGATTTACCTTAATTCTGCTGTTGTGCAAAGACTTTCTGTTTAATAAACACAGTTATATTTTATATCCGTCCGCTTCTTAACAATTCCATTATTATAGAGCAATATCAACCCAGTTTTTGGATGGGGGTGGGGTATGTCATATCTTGACAATTAAAGTGATTTTAGATTTTTTCTCCCATCCCAAATCTCAAATTAACTCCTGATTGTGCCCCTTATATATGCCAGCTCATTATGTGAAGGGTTCTTTTGTGTTTTCCACCTGGCATGTGGGTGTTTGAATTTTGATCCCCAGTCAGTTCCCCCCGTCTCAGGATAATTAAGAACCATAATTAAGACTTGTAGGTTTAAGGATAATTTCAAGCATGGCACTGATATAAATTACATGTCATGTTGTTCCCCAGGAGGAAAAAAAACGCTTTGCATTAGAGTCAAGATTAAGCTTTCTTTTTTTTACTCATAGATAGGGGCTTTCTGTTCTTTTCTCTGTCCGGGTTCCATTTTCCTCACAGATATGATTATATTTGTTATTTAAGAGTAGGATGTGATGTACCAGCTGTCAGCTTAGTTCTCTGCCACCATCTGCTGTGATCTTAGTTTACAGCATATTTAGAGAAAGAAGGAATGAAAGTTTGAGAGGGAAGCGCATGGACACATACTGCCCATAGTGTTTTAGACGGTCAGATCACTGTTCTCACATCCCTTCTTACTCATTGCCTGATCAAAACCAGTGTTATGATGTCTTGTTCCAGCTAATGAATGAGCTTTTCTTAATAATTTATGCTAAGCTAACAGGCTAAGACTGAAAACACTAACTGAAAACACAAACAAAGGGAGGGAAAGTCACTCTGACCTTCATTGTATGGGCAAAATAAATAAAACCCAAACACATGTTTGTGTTCCACAGAAAAAGAAAGCCATTTTGGTTTGATACAGAATGACAATGAATAAATTATATTAAAGGAACCGTATGTAGAATTGACATCTTGTGGTTGAACTAGGTATTGCAGTCCAAATTCAAAATACTGGAGAG
>JAUMHP010000076.1:8254727-8275406 GCA_032361065.1 Enteromius trimaculatus
TTTCGACTTTATTCTCGTAGTATTTCGACTTTTAATCTCGTAACATTACGACTTTATTCTCGTAGTATTTCGACTTTAATCTCGTAACGACTTTATTCTCGTAGTTTCGACTTTAATCTCGTAACATTACGACTTTATTCTCGTAGTTTCGACTTTAATCTCGAAACATTACGACTTTATTCTCGTAGTTTTAGATTTTTTTTTTTTTTTTTTGGTGGCACTAAAGCTCCGTCGTAGAAAACAAAGGTCAAGCAAGCGTTACAATATTAATAACATTAGCAAATATAAATGAATAAAATAAAAAAACAAAGTCTTGATTTGTTATTTCATGTTAGCTGTGGCATAAACAAATTTTAATGAAACAACTATATTGTTACTGTTACCAACCTTGATTATGAAGGTTCATTGATAAACCATATCACTAGTAATGTTAGTTATATAAGCTGTGGAAAACGGCCTACTATTCCTGGTAGTAACCAGGCTCTAGTTCGGTTTTAGGGGCTGTTGATCACCTCTCATTTGTTTTTGTTTTTAGCCAAGCTTCCTTGACGCAACATCATGTACAGTTGATGTTTAGGGTCCCAGTGCCACTGCAGTCCCTCTCTATAAAGTGACTACAGCCCAGCATGCCATTAACATACCACTGCTACAACAAAAGCACTAATTATTATTCTTAGACTGCAGTTAATGAACCCAGCTGCAACCGAGGGCCCTCTGTCAAAGCGCCTAACCCACCTATCACCACCAAATAACTTCATCCACCACAACTGTGACTAGCGGCGATAGGGGGCACATAATGGTCTGTGGAATTAGAGACAGAACTGCGTTTGCACAGTTGGTTTAGTGTGTCACACTGTGTCTCTCCGGTCACCCTTTCCACTACAGCCCCCTGCCGCCGCCGCCCTCCGTAACCCCTCGCTCCATATACAGGCTGCACCTTCTGTGGAGCGTCTCAGGTTTTTGGAATCAGGTTACATGTCATTAACAGTGTCTCTGTGGGCCAATTCAAGCAAGTAATTAGCAAGGGAACGTGCATTCCCATGGTGATGAGACGCACAAGCCATCTCGCAAACACACTTGGGCTGGAGACCTGCATTCGAGGCTGAGCTCAAGCGTGTGCAAGCATCATATAAAGACAATAGGATTTGAATTTCGAGGCATTTAAAATAGTCTCCCCCTTGAGGACAGGGGGTAGTCAGCTGTTTTAGTAAATTGAGAGAGTGAGAGATCAAGGTTCAGTCGGCTTGTCAGGCCTGTGGCCCTGTAATCCTCAAAGACGACTGCCACTTTTGTCCACTTCTAAAAATACCTCCTCCGGCGCCCCTTTATCACTTTACCATCACCTTTCTCTACACATCAGAATCACAAATGGCCTCTTTTACCATCTTTTTTCTGTTTTTGACTCTGTTGGTCTGGTCATAATTTGTGCACAAAATAAAGAGGAAGACGCGGGAATTCTGTCTGGGTAACACATCCGGGGCCGAGAACAATAATAGCCCTGCCTGAAAATACAAGAGGCAAAATAACAGCGGTGGATTCCATTACAAAGGCCTTGGATGGAAGAGAGGCCTGCTGCTTTGAAGGACTATTCAGGAGAGGCGAGTTCCACACAGATCGGGTTGCCTTAATTTAGGCCCTACCTGGAAAGGGAGGAGGGTCGAAGTCTCGTTTGATGTGACAGGCAATGGCCATTCTTGTCCCGCCCAAAGCCGCACACATCACACCTGCCCACATGGCATCACGTATGACCCCTTTATTTCCCAGCACAGCTTTCTGACTCGTGATGGTCACGGTGCATTCATTGCATTGCTGTAGCGAAACTCAACAACCTCACTTTACTGTGTTAAAAAAAAAAAAAAGAAGACATTTTTATTTTTTAATACTGCAATAGAAAGGAAATGCCTTTTGATGATAGGTTGATGATACTTGTCATTTGACAGCTCATCTTTAACCTTTTCTGTGATGAGAGTATTTACGTTTTTGTATCAGTGAAAATCATTCCTTGATAAATCATATAATGCTAGATCACTTTGTACTTTCTTTACTGCTTGCTTAGATATTTAAAAACTGCAAATCATGTCAAGTCATGTTGTCTAAACACGCAGACACATGCAGGGGAAAATATCATGACAGGAAACAGGAAATTATATTATTGAGGATGTGATTATCCCCTCATGGATGTGTTTCAAAGTCAGTAAGCGTCATAAAATATTACATAGTTTGACAAGAATGTTTTAGGCACTTTTGACGTTTTCATTCAGAAAATTTGTAATATATAAAGTATGTAGGCTACTATACTGTATGTACACACTCAGATCCATATATATTGGGACACAGGCACATTTTTTATTTTAGCTGCTGACATCTTCAGGTTATAGATATATAATGAATATGGGCTTAAATTGCACATTCTAAGCTTTAATATTCTCATCAAAATTTGAGGAAGCTTAAGGACATATCTTTATATGTGGGACCATAAGTAATTGGACAGTTGACTCAAAAGCTGTTTCATGGACAGGCTTTGTTATTTACAGTATACATAAAGTATAAATTCATTCCAAGTGTCCCATTTGAATTTGGAAGCTGTTGTTGTGAACCCACATAAAGTCAAATAAGCTCTCTATACAAGTGAAACAGACAACTGTCCAGCTTTAAAAACAAAACAAAGATACAGCAAGAACATTAGGAGTGGCCAAATCAAGTTTGGTACATTTTGGGGGGGGGGAAGGAAAGAACTGGTGGGCTCAGAAACATGAAAAAGGCCTGGAAAAGGGCCTGGATGTCCAGAGAGGACAACAGTAGTGGACGATCGGCAGGTCCTTGGTAAAGAAAAGCCATTTCACATCATTCAGCCAAAGAAGAACACTCTACAGTAGGTAGAGTGCACAATCAAGAGATTCACTAGTGCAAATACAGAGGGGTTCAACCACAAGCCAAAAATACATCTAAAAAAAGGATTCTTTAGATGGTTGAAATTAAGATCAACATGTACAAGAATGACAGGAAGAAGAAAGTATACAGAAGGCTTGTAACAGCACATCTTTTGAAACATGGTGAGTCAGTGTGATAGCTTAAGCATGGCTTCCAGTGGCACTGGGTTACTAATGTTTATTGATGTCACGCAGGAAAGAATTCTGAAGGTATATGGATATACTCTCCACCCAGATTCAGTCAAATGGAGCAATGGACTGGACGGCGCTTCTCAAATAGACGATGACCCAAAACATACATAAAAGCAGGCATTTTCGAAGGTAAAGAAGTGGAATATTCAGTCTTCTAATGTGTAAAAAAAATGGTTGTCATTCCTAAGCATTTTAAATTGTGCTGTATGTGTACTTAACTCTTCTACAGCCCAAATATAGCATAATATGTTTGTAGATATTTAGAAAACATATTATGTTTACATGGCTGCAGTAAAATAATGCAGTAATTCCACTGCGATTGCAGTAGCGATTTCAACCCCTAGTTGGCAATACATAGCGCACCTTTAATCTGTATTATCATGCTCACTTCCAATTGTCAGAAAACGCAGTGTATTGTTGTCAAGGAATCATGCTATGTTTATTTAGCTGTTTCTCTAAAAAA
This sequence comes from Enteromius trimaculatus, assembly GCA_032361065.1. NCBI lineage: Eukaryota > Metazoa > Chordata > Actinopteri > Cypriniformes > Cyprinidae > Enteromius > Enteromius trimaculatus. The sequence goes on from JAUMHP010000076.1 coordinate 8,258,313, forward strand.
TAACACTATAGCCAGTAATTCTACTCTGAAATGTGCGTTCCAGGGTGGAATGCCTTTGTTTCTGCAGTACTTAGTTCAACCGCTTGCTGTCAATCTTAAATACTGCACCTTCCAGCTATATTTTTGTTAGAAAATTCTTAAAGCTTAAAATCTGCACATTAACTTCATCTTGATGTTTTGTTTTGAATTCTGTTCTGGTGAAGCTGAATTCATTAATTTATAAATATGTGTCAATGTCCAAATATATATGCACCTTTTAGAGTCATTAAACTGTACGCTCAAAACCCAATAAAAGTACTAAGAATAATGTCATAAAAATTGTATATATACTAAATGTCTGATATTGAAAATATCTGCGAAAATATCTTTTTCTTTATAGAGGACACTCTTATATGTCATTGACCCATATGCAACTGACCTTCAAGACCACAATCTATAACGGGATGTCGTGTCTGGCTCTACACCCTGTGAACGCTAACAGAAGGATAACAGGCACCTCAGCTAAGTGCATTCCCAGAAGTCTGACCTTTGTCATCTCCAGCAAAAACAAATCCCTGCTTGACCCTTTCTGATAAACCGGCTGTGCCTAGACTCCAAGAGGAGACAGAGAAAGCTAGAAATATGAAAAGGAGTGTGTGAAGCTCCATGACGCTGTATTCTGTGGAGCCAGCAGTGGCCTGGCTTGTGTTGCAGCACCAAAGAGTGTAATTCAGAGTGAAGGGACGGTCCAAAGCACAGTGACGCCCAGAGGTGCACACAGGGGTGCGGGATTAGCACACTGTTGGGGCTCCCGAGCCAAAAAGATGGTCTGATAAGATACAGGGGGTCTTGCAGGGGGCCTCGCATTGACTGAAAGGAAGACCAGGCGATCCAGTATCCGTTTTCCATTCAGCTTTAAGAGATAGACTGTGTAATGAGCCATGTCTCATCTTGAGTTATCTTGTGTTCTCAGACTTTCACTACTTAGGCTACTTATTTGGAGTTCAAAACAAGGGCAGTTCACACAAAAGCTCTGCCACAGAACACAAGGCTATATTTACAATGGCTCTTATAAATAGCTTCCAAATCCTGGGAATGTTTAATCTTGTGAGGTGCAAAGCCTTTTACTTTGAGCTAGAAATAGAACTTGGAGAATAAGACATAAATGAGGCAAATTGTATATTTTACCTGAGCTGTGAATGTGAGCCGGTTGTTTTAGCAAAACATACAGCGCAAACAAAGTAGTCTGATTCCCAGATTAATGACTCTCACAGAGTCTGAACTCAAAGAATAGAACTCAAAACCACAAGTTACTGGATTGAATCAATCTGCTGAGTCCTTCACTGAATTGAATCCATCAGAACAGTGACTTAAAGGCTTAGGTCACCCCAAAATGAAAATTCTGTCATTAATTACTCCTCGTGTCGTTCCAAATGCGTAAGACCTTTGTTCATCTTTGGAACACAAATTAAGATATTTTTAATTAAATCAGAGAGCCATCTGAGCCTCTACTGACAGCAATACAACAAAAAATTACTCCAGATCCAAAAACATAGTAAATACAAGGTAAAACAGTCCATGTGACATCAGTGGCTCAACTGTGGCTGATGGAAGACATAACTTTTCTTTGCGTAAAAAGAGTTGATCCACTGATATCACATGGACTGTTTTACCTTGTATTTACTATGTTTTTGGATCTGGGTTCATTTCAGTTGTGATGCCGTCTATGGAGGGTCAGATGGCTCTCAGATTTAATCAAAAATGTCTTAATCTGTGTTTTGAAGATGAACAAAGGTCTTACGGGTTTGGAACAATATTAGGGTGAGTAATTAATGACAGAATTTTCATTTTTGGGTGATCTAAACCTTTAATCAACATCCAATTAACATACTAAACTGCAAGTTATCATTATATTTAAGGCGTCTAGCAAAATTAACAGTTTCTGTAAATAAATTAAATGAAGAAATATTACCACTACTGTATGCATGCATCCATATACACGCATTGAAATCCCATAAAAGGCCCCTTAAACTTTCTGTGAACCACTTCTTCAATTCTGAAAGCCACAACTGTAAACCCCCAGTACTGCTTATCATAGACTGCAGCCTTGTTCAATCGGTTCATATCAATTGGTCGGGTGGAGAAAAAAGGGTTGCGTTTCCATTCCAGTCGCACATTGTTTTGTCTGGCAATGTTTATTTAGATGTAAATCAGCCAGCAAAAGTGTTACATCCTGCCAGTGTATGAAGGGTGGGACTTCTGGTCCTCTGAGGAGGAAACTGGCTTGAAGAGATTGGGACCCTCGGAATGTCAGAGAGACGGAGAGCCATACTGCAGTTTGGGTGACATCATTCTCTCTCCATCAAAGTCAGAGTATCCTGGGTGTTACACGTCTTCAGCTCCTCTCAACACCTCCTGGCCTGGGCCTATGGTGCTTTTCTGATTGCACTGATTACTGTATTATTGTAAGCAACTGCAATCACTGTACCACACAGTATTGCGTCTAAAGATGTTTGGAAAGGTGCACACCCCGGGGTCCACAAAGAACACGCTGAATTTCCTTGCGCCTTATCGACTGACTTCCACCCAGCCTTCATCAAAAGATCTAATTTAGATCAAATTAGAACTTGTATTTTTCCAGTCAAACTCAGAAGATTGGAAGGGCGGGGAAGAGGAACCAAGGGGCGGAAACTGTTCGTGTGGGAGAGTTCTGAGAACTATGATTAGAGGTATGAGAAATATGATTGAAAGAACAGGGCGTAGAGTATATTGCGGATTGAATTGCCATCACATTAATCACTGTGGTTATAAAGAGAAAACCATGACCACATGAGAAACGAAACACTTGGGTCATTGTTTTTTGGTGTCTTTGTTTATAATATTTGCTGGATTTTATTTAGAATAGACAAAAGACTCAAAGACTCATATGCTGAACATATGATAAAATGCATTCAAATACATTGATCAATGATGAACTAAGAGACACAATGACACACAACTATATAAAACTAGTGCAAAATCGGATGCTTTTCACTAAATGCTTATATTATGAGTAGGAAAAATGTGTTTCATTAAAAAAAAAACATATAGATTCGAAAAAGTGGAAAATAATGTACATAATTCATGAACTGCTATAGTTAATTTCATGCTCTTTATGCCTGTAACCTTGACCTGACAGTCATATAGGTCCCTGGGTGATTTCCTCAGTGTAATTAGCAATTTGTTCCACTTCTGCTGTCTGTGAAATCATGTCAAACCATCAATAGACATATTCTCCACCTGTTTATGAACCGACTAGATGATGTCATTTCTATGTGAGAGCTGTGATCACAGACAAAGCAGACAAAGGAAAATTGTCACCCTATGGTGATATTTTTGCACTTTGTGTGCATGTGAAATAGATGGTGACAAACAAGCATCCTCCACTCTCAGCTCATCACTGATTTAAAGACTTATTGAAATACATAAATTACTTCAGATTGACCATTTTGAGTCTACTTTCGTTAGATCATCAGAGAAAATCTTGATGCTTTGGTGCTAGGACCCCCAAATACGTCACCACAAGACTCAACCGTTGAGAAAAAAGAAAATAAAGATAAGTAAAGATGTTTCAAAGAAGAAAGGATAAGCTTCTTCATCTGGTTTTGATGAGACATTAGCAGAGGCATAAGGTCAGATAAAAAACCTGTACGCAACATGATACACACAGCATTCTTCATTTTTTCTTCAGACTACATTGAAACCACATGTTTAGACATTTCCTCTGAGATTGCTGATGTTTTAAGGCCACCAGATAAGCAGAAAGATATACTTTGAAATGGTATTGTTTTTGTGAGGGTAAAAGACAGAAAACGAGGATGAAATATCTGTTATAAGATGGAAGACAGAAAGATAACGTCTCGATGGAATCCTGCTAAAAGTAGGCTATAAAAGAAATTTTCAGATACTACATTATTGTCACTTACATCATATAATCTCACATAAATCATATAGCCAAAGACGGTATTAATATAAGATTAGCCTATTTCACTTTTTTAATTCACTTTGGATTATTTATAAGATAAATAAAAATAATATAAACATTTTATTTGTACTCTGTGTACAATGTAGCTATTTAAATTTGTTGCATATTTCTCATTTTCCCCAATTATACCACTACTTTACAGTTACAAGGCTATTAATTTCCCAAAAGCTAATATTACGGTTGAATTCTTTATTTGTCGTGTCGAGGAAGGAGAGGTCAGGCATTCAGACATTTGGGCAGTGTCAGTTTCTTAAAGATTTAACGCTACATTGATTGAAATATAAGAGTTTTGGCGGTGTTTTCAGCAAATCACGCGCTTCCTGAAGTTGGCGCTAAGTCTGCCTGAGGTAACGCCTGCACGAGCCAGGCACACCTGCATTCGCGCGTTGGGCGCGCGCGCTGCAAAGGTGAAAGGGAGTGTACTGAGGCGACAGAGTCCGCAGGTTAACCTTTAAAAAAATAAATAAATAAACGAATTACATCCCCCCCCCCCCCCCCCCCCCCAAACTATCGCTGACTGGCAGTTTTCTGCACCGCATAGTCATAGCATTACTGCAACGCAAAGACTAAGAGCGTTCTTATTCTGCCCTTCACAGGCTTCCGTAGACATTTCCCCCTATTCTCCTCCAGTAGTCTGCGGCTGTGCCATCTGTGGCGAGAAGTACCCGTGGGCAGCTATATCAAAGCCATGGAGCAGATCAATAATATTCAGGTGGTTCCGTGCACCAGTTCTAACTATCTGAGACCGTTTAGGGTGCATTATAACCAGGTGAGTCGCTATAGTTTAATCGCACGTTATCATCTGTCAGTGATGCGGTCACACCTCATCATTTTGCTGTCAGCTGCCCAACCCCCATTCATTCTGTCATTGCTTTTATCGACCAACATTGCGTCTAATGTTTCACAATGAGCGTAACATAAATGGCGTCATTCGGGATGACAAACGATGTATTTCAGAGGAAACGTTAAAGATTTCGGGTATTGTCATCTTAGCTTGACTAGCAAGACGCTATTAAGCTATAGACCGGAAAGCAGCCACTTTCCCCTCGAGCACATGCTTTACATTACAAGCAGCACAGCTGGCTTAGGAAAGCTTTATTAAAAGCCTGCTGGACACAATATTGTACAGTTGGTAGTACTGGAAAAGCGATCTTGGACTGAACACGATGGAGATAAGCTAGCTAGAACACAAGCTATGTTAATAAATCTATCTATCTGTCCAGCTATACATTTATTTTAATGCTTTAGATGTGTGTGGGATTATTCTTTATTATATAAAATATAAAAAACAGAAATATAGCTATATTTTAAGTAATAATAATTATGTTTTATTTTTATTAGATAGATAAACACACAGAACAAGGCATTATGTATTTTGATAGTCCTGGGGAAAGGCAAATGACGGGGACATCTCTTACTAGGCCTTTTTGCTTTTATAGATTTTAAATATAAGGATAAATTATTTAAAAAGAAAATCAAGCAAATTCGTTAAGTGGCATCCTTCTCCTCACTAGAATATAATTCTTGGCATAGCAGAATGTTGATAGAAAACAGTCCTCTGTGGTAGCTGTGCAGTCGGGTGGTGAACAGGTGTTTTATATCATAGCTGTTACTCTCTATTTCATTGTTGGATTTAGCATGGTTAGAATGCTACAGTACTGACCAATCAGACAGCAACCATCTTTTTTTGTTTTTTGGTCTTTTTGTTAACATTAGCTTGTAGATATACATTCAACAGCACTCGCCATCATAACAAAGGGGGGAAATACAGAAACACTATAGGATGTCACTTCAAGTAGATTTTTGTCCATACATTTGTAATACAATATTCTAAAATAATATTTTGGGTACTCTCAGTGTCTTTTTGCCTGAAACTGTGCTTGCTTTGTGAGCCTGGTTTTATTTTCAAATCTGTTTTAGTGTTGCATTCCTTTTTCTTATTTCTATGAACAGGTTATTAGCAAAAACCCAATGCCAACACATCTGTAGCCCTTGCAATTATATTCAGATAGCCTACGGGTATGATTTAATCTTTTAACCTGTTGGTACTGACTGCTTTTTGGCATGAACCCCCATCCTTTTCTGTGAAATCGTGGCAACAAATATGTCAACACATCCATGTTTTCCTGAATTGACGTCATTTTTCCTTCTGTTGTGCTGGCATGCAGTAATATCTTTTTTTTTTTTTTTTTTTTTTTGGAGGGCACCTGTGGATGTTTCCTCCTTAATTGTTCTCCTTAAGCTGTGTGTTGCATTTTTCTGAGTTTAGTAATACTTCCTCCTGCTACAGTTTGACAAACAGACCCTGGGTCTACCTCATGAGGTGTGTTAGTCATCTACATCCGCTGTTCTGTGAGGGCATGGATGGATTGTATGGGCTTATTTGATTTTAATAATGCTGTTTTAACCTATAAGCATGATTTATAGGTAGCATGCTTCTGGAATATTTATATGGTCTAGATTTGGTCTCAGCAGCTTATTTATTTTACATGATCAACAAAGGTGCCAATAAGGAGCCGTTATGTTTCATAGCCTTCAGGTCCCAGCTTGTTTTTCCAGGGCAATAATTTCTTTGGAAGTCCAGCTTATAAATGATAATTACATAGAAAAATATATGTTAATGGCATGTCAACATGCAGTAGAAGATGCAGTCCCATTGTCAATCCTTGCCAATGATTTCAGTATGTTTTTATTTTAATTCAGGCGTCTAGAGTGCTGATTATTGGTAAAGATTTCCCAATTTGGTTAGGTTTCTGTTCCCGAGTGCATTCATATGCACAAGATTTATGGAACCTTCTAACAATTTCTGTGTTGGAATTATACCCTACCCTGTAAAAATGTAGTGGTGTTTGGCAGACTGTCATTTCTTTTCTATTGCATTATAAGGCTTTTATTCGCAAAGTGTTGATTAAACACTTAAGCATGTCTATTTGTTGAAAAAAGACTCGGCTATGAAATCGATGATGTGGTAGGTCATAGGGTTGGGCGATGGTGACCAATTTGGCATCGTACGAAGTCTAATGTGTAACATTGCGATGGACGATGGCATCGCCGTAGGCGGCGTGTGGCGGGGTTTAGTTGTAACTAAAACGCCAAGCCCCGCCCCACGACTGACAAAACAGTGTTTGCGCGAGCAGGTGAGAGAAGATTGAGTGCAGGAGTGATTGCGTGCGAGTGCTCGAATTGCGCTCAGATGATGAATTGAGCTCGCGGCCCGGTTCTTCCCATGTACATCTGTTTTCCTCACGCGGAATTGATTTACCATGCTTGCCAGCATCAGTGGTGCGCTCGCTTATTAATGGCATAGATTTGCCGCCATAGATTAAGTGTGTTTTTTGCGAGCTGGTTGCTGCTGCTGCAGCGGGGCGGAGCCATCGGCGATGGTATCGTCTATCAACCCAACCCTAGTAGGTCATGGTAATGCACTCCATTTGAAAAGATTTTCTTGCTATTTGAAATACTGCATAGGTCCATTAGATTGAAAAAAAAAAATGTTTAGGCCAGTCAGTTCATAGATATAATTCATGTTAATAATTACAAAGTGTCGTCAGGATTGCAAGTGTATGAATTCAGGCTAGTTGATAAGAATAATTAGGCCTTAATTGTCCCGCTTTTCCATTATGAATGATCGTAGGTGGTCTTAAATGCATTAAAAGTGAACGCTTTAAAGTGCAGGTCAGAAAACACCAGACAGGTGCAGCTGAAGATAAGTGCAATCTGTGCACCCACACCTCCAGCCTTTGCCTCTGTGAAGGAAGTTGAGTTTTTCAGCACCAGCCGCATCACTGAGTCACAGCGCATTGCCACCCACACAGCCCTGCTGCCATGTAGCAGTAGACGGTTGCTGCCAATCCATTCCCCCACCTGTACTTTCATATATTGCCACCGCCCAGCAAACATCTCACCTTGGCACTACACCTTTTAATCAATTTTCGGTGACTGAGAAAATGTATTATGGCACTTCCCATCCTGCAAACTGTGTTTTGCTAAACAAAATTGCTCATCCCGTCTCTGTTTAGACAAAGTTAATTCGTAATCTACCAAGGTAAAAGGTTCCACATTTGTGGCTATGGACCACAAAACCAATCTTATGTTGCACCGGTATATTTGTAGCCATAGCCAAAAATACATTTTATGTGTCAGAATTATAGGTCTTTCTTTTATACCAAACATTGTTAGGATATTAAGTAAAGATCATGTTCCATGAAGATATTTAGTAAATTCCCTACCATAAATATATCAAAATGTAATTTTCAGTTAGTAACATTCATTGCTAAGAACTTCCTTTAGACAACTTTAAAGGCGATTTTCTCAGTGTTTTTTTTTTATTTTCTTGCAGATTTTCTAGATTTTCAAATCTCTGCCTAATATTGTCCTGCTCTAACAAACCATACATCAGTGGAAAGCTTATTTATTCAGCTTGTATAAATCCCAATATCGAAAAATAGACACTTAAGACTGGTTTTGTGATCCAGGGTCACTTATGCTTATTTTATGCAATGCCTTTCAATGTGCGGCAAAACAAAATTTTGCATGTGAATTCTGAAGTGCGTTATTGTCAAGCCCATTTGAGTCCAAGTCAGGGACTGAGTATATGCCTAATATATTGGCATAAGTGGTTCCATGAAGAACCTTCCATGGAACCTTTTATTCTACAAAAGGTTCTTTAGACTGTAAATATTCTTTACACTAAGGGAACAAAGTTCTTTTAAGAATGGTCTACTTTGACATTGCTGCAATACCTGCTTTTGAAACCTTTATTTTCTTGAGTCAAAACAGAGAACAGAAGAGGGTTGAATAAAATACTGGAAGAGGGACTAACTGAGTCTGTGATCCGTTTGGTACTCTGCCGTTGCATAGCAGATCTATTCCATCAACGCACTAACATTGTCATGAACACACCCATGCCAGAGTTGTCATGATAGAAAAGATTTCTTTTGACCGTCCTTCACACGTCATCCGTTATAGCAGGTTCTTGTATCTTAGGTACAGCAGTCATCCAGTGTTCTCCCATGGGATCCACCTCCAGTGGATTAAGTCTTAATTAATTAGTAGAGTGGTTGGATAATGAAATTTGGCCTGAGCCGGTTTCCAGTTTGTTCTTGCGCAGAGTCCAGAGTCACTTGGGTCTCGAGAACCAGCAGCTGAGCCAACATGGTCAACTGCTCCAGCTGCCAGGGTACTGCTTTAGCAGCAGGGGTCTTGGCTAGGAAAGGGGGGTATCAAAGGAGAGTGTATTGGGGAGAGGAGGGGTTTTGGATTAAAGCAGGGGTTGGTGGGCAGACAACAGTGTGCACTGGGTGGGGAAGAACAGATGAAGAACAATAGGGGCAGGGACGCTGGAGTGAGCAGAAGGGTGAGGAGGCCATGGGAAACGTGTGGCGGCCATCGCCCCAGCACCAGGCCACTGGGCGCGCTCAATAGACACAGGAAATGGGATTTACGTGAGGCAGATGTGCGCAAGAGAGGTGATGAATGCATTAGAGCCCAATGAGCAAGAAAAAGGTGAGAGCGACCAATGTGAGCTTCCCATGAAAGCCGTTAACCCTACCCCTCTGTGTAGATCCCAGCTTTACAGAAACGCTCTAAAACAATGAGAGAACAAGCAGATGAAAAGAGAAAGAAAGGCTCTTGAGCCTTAAGTACTCTTTGTCGCCCAAGGCTGGCCTGTCATCTTGCATCGCGTGGTAAGTGTGTCACAGTGAAGCTTACTACTTATCCACTGTTTCCAAACCCATAACACAACTGATGACAGGACACTGTCACTTTCCCAAGACTGTGCGGCCCTATATCACCACCGACATCCTCTCTCTTACAGATGTTGGTTTTGTACGGTGAGAATCTGGAAGTGACTGCACCCAAGAACATTTTCCCACTGCATGGCATAGCCACAATCTTGTGGCTAGAGGTTTTCAACCGCAATTCAGGGCATTGTATTTATGTCCTGTATATCATTTCCCTGTGAGATTGTGGATTGTTCATAGGAACAATGAAGTTTGGTGCTTTGAAAAGTTCATAAATCACTAGCATAGTGGAAAATATAATGTATGCTGCTGTCTTCCCTTCTCTGTTAGAGTTGTTTTCTGATGCTTGTTTTTCCCTAGTGAAAGCAAAGTTACAAAAGTTTACAGTTTTTTTTTTTTTTTAACTATTTAATTATTTAAAAATACATACATTCAGTTCATACAGACAATTACTAGAATACATTGCTTTTTTAAAAATTTCTGAATGCAAAATTTAATTTACATTTTTAAATACTCTAATAATAATACTAATAATAATAATAATAATAGTCATAAGGACTCAAAACAGTAAAAAGAAACTTGTCAAGTAATTTGCCATGGTGTCTTTTTTATAATAAATATAACAGTTTAATAATAAATATATTAAATAAATAGACATTTTTAAAGAATATTTACACTTTTAAGAAAAAAATCATATTGCATCCAACAAGAGGGAAAACCAACATAAAACTGGAAATTACATCATAGAGAGGATCTTTGCTAAACGTCAATCAAAATATTGGATAATTTGAAAAAAAAAACAACTTTTTATGACAAGGCCAGGCTAATTTAGGTTGTAAAACACTTTGAAAGACTAACCCAAAATGTAAAAGTTATAATGTTAGAATTTTAATAAAATTCATGATTTGTGAAAAGTTTTGGATGTTGTATATAACAATTGCATTCAAATAGTCTTTTCTTTTTACTTTTTGTGGACACGCTTATTTTTGACATTTTTCATTAAATTTAGAAAAGCCCATCAGTGTTTCATATCATAAGAACCAAACAAGTTTATTCTTCCCTCCATCAACTGGCGGCGTAATCGAGGACCTTTATATGCCTCCCGAACAGTAGGCGTTTGTAATGTAATGGTTGCAGGAACTTGTAGCCCCAGGCTCAGAGGCATGAACGCTACTTAATCCCAGCATGGGGCTTGAAGGGGGGCGGGGGTACATGGAGGGGGCAATTTGGGGAGGTAAGCTCACACCTGTGGGATGGAGGGGCAGAAGGAGAGTGGGGTCGATGAGGGGTGGAGGGCACAGAGAAAGCAGATGGAGACACAGAGGTTGAGCTCCCTCTGTTCTCCCATCTCTTTCATCCCTACCCCTGTGCTCTGAAGCGCAAGCACTGGAAAAAGAACCAGTGACACAAAGCCTTTTCAAGTGGGTTAAAACGGTGGATATCTGCATTTGAAAAAATATTTTCAAAAGTTGAAGTAAAAAAGATGACCGGCGAAGATGTGCAAAAGATGATGGTCATCTGTGAAGCTGACGAGAAAGAAAGCTTCCATAAAATGTGAAACACTTTTTCTTTATTTTTTGGTCATAATTTATGAGCTGTGAGGGCATCAGCATGTGTCCACGTCAGAGGGTGGAGTTCTGTTGTTTATACAGAAAGTGTTTTGTTTTGGTGGGTTTGGTGACATTGTTTGTTTCAATGTAATGACGTCTTAGTGTTTACCTTTGAGATCTGATGTATGGTTGAGGACTCAATTAACCTTTGTACCCTCTCGGGGCTGGTGGCGCATAATTGCTTTTCCAAATAATCGCATCTTTCATTTTAAGCACCAGTAGTATAAGGAGCTGATGTTCAGGTTCTAGAAGAAAACAAATGGTTAAGTGCCGTAAACAAGAACGAGATTTAAAAATAACGGTTCTTTTGTTCGTTATACCTTGTATTTCACACCAGTACACCCAACCGGATCCAGACAGCGTCTTTCTTACTATGAATATCAGCAGGGCTTGGCACATGATGTCCTGGTGGGAATAATGTGCTATGAGGGCTTTAAATCTTGGGAAGTTGAAGAGCACATGGTGGGAATTAAAGGCCTTGATTGTAAATGGCAGCGTGACGGCAATTGAATTCTCAGCAGCTGTCGGGGTCACAGCATAATAAACTGCAAGCTGATGATAATTAGACTTTAAGCATGCAAAAGAACAAGGCCTTTAGCTCCTCCCGATTCACTCATAAGCCTTTATTGCGAGTAGGACTGAGGGGGCACAATAATTTCAAGACCCTGCTTCTTCTTCCACTCCCTGTAATCTGTGTTGTAATCCATGTCGCTTGTGATTCCCAGGGTCCCAAAAGGCTTTTCTTGTTGACCTAGAGAGTGGCCCTGATAATGAGGGGGCCCCCACCATCTGTGTGCAAGACCAGGGACCCTAAACACACTCGGCCACACAGAATAGACCTGTAGGAGGCAAACCATAAAAGCAGCAAGAACCTCACCAGGGCTTCTGAAGGCAATAAAATTGAATGATGGATTACAAATATTTCTAGTGGACACTTTTTGTTATCTCTTTAAAGTGATGCTTTACCCAAACCTGAAAAACCTTTTTTTTTTTTTTTTTACTTATTCTGGTGTTGTCTTAATGTCACCTTCTGTCAGACCACAAAAGGAAAACATTGAAAAATAATGACAAGTTTTTTTAATAAAAAAGGTGTAAACCTCATCAAACCTGACGGTTGTTGATTCAAAATCTGGCTAGAACCCAGACAGATGTTGACTTAATGTTGTACGTTATGATGTACTTCCTTGTCCTACAACATGCTTTACCTTGAAAACCAAGTGGTGCAGCCAAATATGTACCACATTTCTCTTGTGAAGTGAAGCTTGTAGCCCTTCACTAAACCAGAATTTCTTGTACAACATTATTATTATGTCATCTGACCTTGGGTTCAACAGTATACATTATACGGAGGCTTAATTCTTTGTTTAAAAATGTTTGAATTTTTTTTCTTATTTTAAAAAAAGAAATCTGTAAATCATTACAAAGTACTGGATTTAAAACCACCATCTTTAATGCATTTGACAGCCATACATTTACTAGTACACTTTGTTATCTCTTTAAAGTGACCCAAAAGTGTCTTTTTTTTTTATTATTTTAATGTCACCTTCTGTGTTTCCAGACCACAAAAGGTGAAAATTGGAGGGGGGGAAAAGAGATTCAAGCTTATAATGAAAAAGATGCAAACCTCATCAGACCTGATGGTTGTTGAACATTTAACAGCCAGGTTTAGTCGTAGTTAATTTTATGAGCTAGGAGGATGTTGTCTGGTCCTAGGATCCATTCAGATCAAGAAATCTGTTTTGACTTCCTCTCTGCAGATGAGATGCTTTGGAGAATTTCATTAAGCAACATCAGTAACTTAAAGTGATGAATTACTCTTAAAAAAAGTCATTTATTGCAAAATACTGTTCTTTCTCTGCTCCCAGTTGCCTCACTTGCCTGTATGTTTACAGTGAATGCATCTTCTCAACGTACTCTGGCACCTACCTGCCTCAATCTGTTGCTTATATCTAACATAGTTTGTGAAGGCTTGTGGTGTGTACATGCTGTTTATTCAACTGCAGAGTTAGCAGATAAGATGTGTGAGTATTTGGTCAGCCACTTTAAAATCAAGGCCAGATTTTTGGATCACTTCTAGTGTGGTGGCTTGAAATTAAAGAAACTGTTTTTATAAATCAGTCCCTTTCAAATGTTTTTTTTTTTTTATAATTATGACTTTAATGAATGTTTTTACACTATTGCAAATGAATCAATTTGTGAAATCAGTAGCCAGCCATTACTGATTAAGTGCAGTAGAAGCAGCCTTTATGAAACTGTTCTCAATGAGGCAGGATGCTGGCTCCGTGTGATTAGTCACGTCTACTGTTGAACGTTGGCTGGACCAACAGGCTTATCCCTGATTTATTTAATTTTTTTTTTACACATTTATCTTAGAAATACTTGGCATTCCCTATGACAGCACTACCATTACAAAGAGGTTGAAATCCACATTTTTTTATACTTCAGGATGTCATGACAGTGATTATAGACAATAGACCTGGTGTGTGTGGTATGTGAACGTGCATCGTTTTCTGTTGAGCAACACACATAATCTGTAATCTGTTGTACCCCCATCTTAAAGCCCTTGCTCTTTGCTCTTATTTCTTTTTCTGCTCTGTACGAGCTAATGCTCAATTTGAAGTACTTTCGTTTTTTTTGGGCTTGTCTTTGAGGTGCATGAACTTGCATAGCCTCTCCCTATCTGTGCTCTTTCAAGTTACTGGTGATGGTTGGGTTAATGCTGCTGTTCAGTTTGCGTTCATGGAATGCAAATGTTCAGGCTCCTCAGTAAACTGCGGGTCGTCTCTGCTTTCAGATGCTGTAGTTGGCACCATCCAAGGAACCAAAAGAAATGCTCAGATAACAGTAGCGTAGAGACTTTCACCGACAATCTAATACTTTGCACGTTACATTCCCCTCCACTCATTAACATACCCACTTTCGCCTCCACAAGTATGTACTCAAGTATACACTTGCCATGAAGAAGCACTTTTTATCCCCATTTGTCTGACCCTGCGGGAAAGACTGAAGAATTTAGCACCTACACAAAAATGTTGGATCACTGTGACAGGATTAGGGAAGTGGGCACACACCTCTTTCCTGACCTAGGTGTTTTAATAACACTTTTTGAAAACTGAACAGCATCTCTTCTCCAGTGTATGAGTCCAAAGTTTGGTTCAAAAATCGAGTAAGACTTTATTTTCTTTTCTTGTTTTGACAACATTTACCAACATTTAATTGTTTTAGGGTTTCTTTTCATGGTCATGGAAGACCTAATTGAAAATTTTCAGCAGTAAATGTACATTTTGCTGATTACAGCTATTCTGTAATCAGTCGATTATTATGAAGATTGAGTAATCTGATCTAATATTTGAGCACTGACTGGTCTTTGTGTTCACATGCTCAACAGATATTGATTTTCTACAGTGATTATCGCACTGAAACACACTGGAGCTTTAAATGCTGCATCTATTATTTTCAACAGTTCAGTACCAAATGGTATTGCTGTCATTACTTTTGACAAACACTACGCTGATCATGTTAGTGATAATAAAAAAAAGACCTAAGCAAACAATAGACTTGTTAATAATATGGGTTTAATAAACAAAACTGTTAAAATGCATAATATAATATAATAAATAGTAATAATCCATAAAAAAGAAATTTCATTCCCTGCCCTTCAGCCAAACTCTTTGCCATGCCCTTCGTTTTCTTTTCTTTTTTGTTTTTTCCCAAGCCATTGCTGCCACAAAGAAAAGGATCTCCATGTTTTTGGCGTGGAACTTTGTGAATGTGATTGCCTCGGAATGTACGGTAGCCTTAAACGGTATTTAATTTAAATGTCCACTTAATCTTAAAATATTTGGCCGCTGCTTTGGGATGGAAATGCTACAGCCACTTTCATTTCTTGAACAATAACGTATGGGCATCAAAATATGCAATTGCAATGCAATTTTTACGTTAGCATATTTAGAAATATGTTGTATTATCTTAAAAAAAATAAATGGCATATTAAACCGAAAGCTTGTTTTTATATATTTGAATCACAGCCTTTGTGACTTCACAACAGCAGTATGATTTAGTATGATTTTTAAATTATTTTAATATTTTGCACAGCCTTACAAAATGGTCTAATAATGCTTTGCATGGATTCTTGTCCATGGAGTGCGACACTTATGTTATTTTGCTAGTGGGCAAAGTGGGGTCAAGTATTTTTTTTATAATAGAGTACCCAGATTTAATCAAGGAAATGTGACAGCACTAGTCTAAATGATTCATTATAGCGAATCTGACTCACTGAAGTTTAAACCGTATCACCAGTGACTGGAAATTCATTAGTCAAAAGAATGCCGGTTTTTTTTTTTAGGATGCATTTATTTCGTGCTGCAAGGCAGCAGATTCTTGAGTATGAAGATTTCAAAGACCCCATTCAAGCATTTAACTAGCTGCTCTTGGATTAATGGAGCAGATCTGACACCATACAGAGCTACAAGACTGAAGTTTGTTCCGCTCTCTTAGTCTTCCCTCCAAAACAGCCACGTTTTGGAGCCAAAAGATACAGGTCATTAGCACAAAAAGCGACATTGTCCAAAGCAAACATGACCCCGTCGGATCCACTGACCGTGCTTGGTATGCAGGTTCACTTTCCACACTCTCGTTTTACACTAGTGCCTCAGGTAACCGATGACTGTTTCCATTAATGGAGCTTTGCTTCTTATTAACAGATCAGACCTGCAACCATGATTAGGTAGGTCGCACTTAAGCTGTTCAACTGGAAAAAGGTGCTTATTTTTTTGTTTGTTTAATAGAATCACATTCTGTATAATGAACATGACTTCACAATTTTAAAGTTGTCGTATGATGCTGCATGTTATTATGAGGATCCTTTAGCTTATCATAGATATCATAAGAGTCCTGCAAGATGCTCCTTATGCTGAGCTATGCTTAATTTTTTTTGTAGTTGGGAGCGATGTGCTAACTCACTCTTTTATGGTGAATGAATAGTTACTGTGGGTGTAAGCATAAAGAGCACACATGAAAAGAAAATTGCTCATTTCCAAAACCACCTTCTTGTTATAAAGGCTGTAGGCTACTTGTTCACAGCTATGACACATGATATAGTATGTGTTGAGACAAATATCAGCTGCAAAGAGTTAAGCATAGTCTTAATATCATTTGAATTGTTCTGTTTGGGAAATATACCAGATCTGCAGAGTTCTACTCACGTCTGTCTTAAAGGGCATACCTACCACCTTTTGAGGCACAGCTCAGTTGTTTGAGTGTTAAGTCACTTTTCATTCTGAATGGAAAGTATAAAGAAAAGGTGCTACAGTATGTTTTATGTAGATTGAACATGAGGTGATGCCACTTCAAATACAGCACAAACGCGCACACACGAGGCCGATCCCTCATCATCTTAAGCAACACCAACAACCTTTTCAGTAACATGTCTGTTCTTGTGAGATTCATGTCTCACCGAATCCCTGTCTTCAGGCACTGTGGTGATCAAAAGTTCTAGAGGTTTATATAAAAGGGTGAGTGAGACACTTAGTACTGTACTTGCACTGTACAAAAAACATAACCCTTGGCTGTTACTACTAACATTTAAAGAGCTGCACACCCTTTCCCTTTATTGCCGAGGTGTTTTGACAACTCTAATATACAAATGTACTTTTTGAGTATGAATCTGGAAGTTGCAATTTCAGAGTTTAAGATTAAATAACGTCTCTTTATTGTTGTGTGTGTATGTGTGCGTTTT
>JAUMHP010000076.1:8299602-8314695 GCA_032361065.1 Enteromius trimaculatus
CACTTTCCAACACATCTGTTAAACTTACAATTCAGCCCAACAAATAGCCTCTACTTTAGGATCACCTTGAAGTGATGTGAAAAGCTTCTAGATTTTTTATTAGTATATACATTTTGTCATTAGCTTGAAATATTGCACTTTTATATTAGTTAGTACACGCTGTCTTGTAACTGTGGAAGGAAATATAGTTACCATGACAATTTGTTGTAAGGGTAGCCTTGTACTACTTGCATCTCCCTTGTGCTGATATGTGAAAAACTTATCAAGTGTCTCTCCAGACACGCAGGCGCATTACTGATGCTGATATCAGGTAGCAAATCGCTGCAATGTTTTATGCAGCTCGGTGTCACACCCGCAAACAACAACAGCAACAACAAAAAAGACATGTTGTGTAGTATTGACGGCAGGCACGCACTCACCTGGCAGACCCCTAAAATACCCCCCCCCCCCCCACACCACCTCCACCTCCACCTAACACACAAAAACTCAACCGTTTAAGTTAATCTGTAACCTGCTATCAAACTGACCCTTTCGGGGCCGCCTTTGATGCTACACCTGCTTTTTTCTGACCACGGCTTGAAATTGTCCCTGTGTAACTCTGATCACATGATGTGTGGTTGTAGGTTCGTGTCTGAAAGCCTGCGATTGAGTTTGAATTACAAGTGCTGTGTGTTTGCAGTTTCGTGGATGCTAATGAAATTGGCAGAGGAATGTATTCTTGAGTGCCTGTGCATCCGGACATCTGTTTGATGTGCTCGGTGTAACCTCATCTAGAGTGCATTGTATAAAGATATCTAGCAGCTCACCCAGAGGCTTGGAGATTGAGTCTGCCACCTGTCGGAGGTGCAGTTTGTTTTCTTTTAGCTTTATCCTTCATCTCTGGTTTGTTTGTCACGATTTTATAGATTAGTTTTGATCAGTGCATTGATATTTTGCTTATTAGCATCAATAAAAATGTCCAGATTTGATAAGTTTGGAGTTTAATTTGCCACTGCATGTGGAATATTAGTACATTTCTCATCATTATATCAGTGTTCTGTTATAACAACGTGGGAGCATATATGCTTTTAATATTTTAAGTCTCTATTCTTATGTAAAATTGTCAAATTGCACTTCTGTGACAGAGTAAAACTTGTCTTTTCGAATGATTAATCACAAAGATCCACTCAGAAGAGTCATTTGTTTATGAGTTTGACTACACTAGTTGCGTTCTTTGTTTTGAATCACTAAAAACAATTGGTTCATGAGAGTCATTTGTTTGTGAATCAGACAACACTGTTCACGCTGTATATATTATTGCATGCAACCTGTGAGGAGCGCGTTTTTGCTATTATTTTGTTGCTATTATAATATTGTACATTTGAAAACTAGAGTAAAATATGGGATTTCATTAGCGTGAATGCATTAAACACCTGCATGCAGTTAAAGATTGATGCTTTGTTTTTAAGAAGTACATATTAAGCTTTGGTCTGGACCAAGCACAATGCTGATTGGCGATTCACTTTCCAACTGCCTTTTTTGGCAAGTAAACCAGAAACAAAACCACACATGTGCTAAGGTCATCCATTCAACCGCAAGGGGACCGAGACCACCTCTTCAACTGGGCCTGGGCACAGTTGTTTGGTCCATACCCATTTGTGTTTGCTGTATTCACACCTGCCCAAAAGATTGAGTCCGATTCAATCAAACCTAACTAGATGGGTGCAAACACACCCTTAGTCGTACCGTTTAGTTTTTTTAATACAGACTTTAAGCCAGTAGGTTAGTAAGATCCTCATCTGTCAGGTCTAGTCCCTTGCAGTTGTGTAACATAGAGTTGAGTTACAGTTTTAGTAGATGTATAACTCCAGCGTAAGAGACGGTAAAGAGCCTCTCTGGTGGCACAGTGAATGTTGATGATAGAGACGGCAGCTGTATCCGTCTGTCAGAGTGGAGGACCACTACGCTTCAAGGCTAAACGGCAGCATGAGCCACACCTTATTGGGAGCTTGCTGGGCAGTTGCTAGGAGACCGTTACATGGGCCTTTAGTAAACAATTATCTATTGCCCTCCGACTTCCCTTCCCCCTTAACGGGTCTTTCAGCGGAGCCACTCGTTCCCGTCTCACCTGGGAAAGAAGTGCTAGAGCCTCACGACTGATTACACTATTGACTGCGTAATTAGCCAGTCACAGCTGGCTGTGTCTCCGGTCAACAAAAAGCAGTAATTGTCCAGTTCAGCATCAGAGCAGGTGGCTGTTGATTGGGACTGATTATAGATCTCTGCTCCCCCCAAGGCCTCAAAATGTCCAAGTAAGCAGCGTCCGTCTTTTTGTCTTTTTAAGGGGGTTGACCGGAAGACACGGTGAAGTCGTGGGTGGGACGGTGTCACGTTTTCACATGCTGCCTTTTAATAAAGGTACCTCATTCACTGGAACAAAATAAGGAATGACATTTCGGAATGACGAAATGGAAACAACACTATTAGCATGCTAATTAACAAATCACTTTTAAAAATCTAGAAAGTATTGCAACACATTACAATACGGTTCTGCATGACGACTTCAGTGTGACCTCTAACGCTAAAAAATCACTAAATTGTCTATAATTTTACACATCTTTAATGTTCCTTAAAAACTATATTTATAAACGAACATTAACCTAGATTAATAAATGCTGTTAAATAGGGGTGTGACAATATTTTGTGAGATGCGACTGGGTCGCGAGAACTTGGCGATATCCTCGCGAATGTGGTATGATGTAGCTCAACAAATCTCAGACAGGAAACTGCTGCTGCGTTCTATTTATGACGTGCTGACACAAATTCCGAATGGTTTTCAATGGTCGCTTTATCACGTCCAGTGTAGGCAGACTTAACTGTGTTTCGTTCCGTCTCGCGCACAGCCTTCAAATTATACTCAATCGTGGATTAGTGCGGACGGACGAGCTCGACACATCCGCAATGCCACCTACTTGAATGGCACTCTTTTAGCATTCTTCTCGCGCATACACTGTTGTACACGGACTTGAAAAAATACCTGCGCGCGGACAGGGTACGCCGGTGCCCGCAAGACCCTCCTGATGACGTAATGCAGACCGCCGAAGTGGCCTTTAAGCTTGCACGGCGTTTGCTGTAGACAAGTTTGTTTTGCTATTTGGCCCGACTCTGTTTTCTTAAGCTTTTTTGAAAAATCGCTCACACTGCTTTTAAAGGGATATTTGTGTTTGTTTATTTATTTATATTGTTTACACTTTTTGTGTAATTACTTGTCTGTCAGTTTGTGGCAAAATATGTTGCAGCGTTCACATTATTCACACATGATTCATTAAAATAGGTTAATTTCAGAAAGTTTGTTTACAAGATGCATCTACATTTTTGAATGCTTTATTGAATAAAATATGATTTTCCCCAATATCATTGAGGATTTATTTACAAAGTCCAAAAATCTCATCTTGTCTCGTTCTCGTGAGCCCAGTGTCTCGTCTCATCTCGTTTCGTGGGAAAAGTGTCTCGTCACACCCCTACTGTTAAAGCAACTGTTGTTGATCTTTAATTTGTGGTTCCTAATAAATTAACCGTATTGTGAAGCATTACCAGAAACACTAGTCAATTATTGGATGTGACTAGTTGACTTGTGACAAACCTCTAAATCAAATAAATAAGTTAAGGCAGAGTAGCTTTCGTTTTAACTGGCTGCACAATTTGCAGTCATCTGCAGTGGTTTGTGATGTTACAGGAAGAGCCAGTATTGATTCCTGTCTCTCCATGGAGACCCTCTGTGGTGATTCACCAGGAAGTTTAAGATCATGAAGAATCTCTAACTGGATGTGAGACTCTCTCTCTCTTTCCCTTCCTGACCCTGAAATAGCTTTTTGTTCTGCCACCACAATAAACATTTTCTTTCTTGTGACCTGGGGCAGAGCACAGCTTTTTGTACCCATGTCTTCCCATTAAACGAAGGGAAAGGCTGCGTTTTTCCTCTCCTGAATGCAGCAGTCATGGTAGAGGTATTTTTAGCAGCAGAGAGACCGGACCAATTAAGAGGCGATGTGCCTGAGGTGACTTTATGAAGCAACCTTTTATGATACAATGTGGGTTGAGAGAGGTTGTCTTCGATTATGTTGCATTTTGTAAACAAGGAAAGTTTTTCTGCCTAGCTTTGACCATGTTAAATGCAAAATAGCTATTTTACAGGGGGACAGGGATTTCAAAATAATGAAATAAAGAGAGACCATTTGGACTCTTTATAAAGCGTATGAGCCAGGCACTTCCTACTCCATCACTCCCACATGATGGACTCTCTAAATCCATGAAACGGTCTGTTTAGAAGGGACTCGATTAATGACTCAAATGCTTGAAAGACACACTTCATAGTAACATGATGGTTTCTGACGAGGACTGTTCACCCAAAAAAAAAGAAAATTCTGTCACTCATTGTTGACTCTCATGTCATTCCAAACCTGTAAGATCTTTGTTCATCTTTGGAACATGAAGTGATGAAATCCCAGAGCTTTTTGACCTTGTATAGACAGCAACACAACTGAAATGTTCAAGGCCCATAAATGCAGTAAGGACATCATTAAAATAATCCATTTTACAGCATGCATGTCACTGTACTCTCATAAATGCATATCAAAGACAACACTGAAGAGAAGAAATTGTTGAGTCAAGTCGTTTTTATAACATTACGGTTGAACCACTGATGTCACATAGACTGTTAATGTTAATGATGTCCTTACTACCTATATGGGCCTTGAATGTGGAAGGTACGTTGCTCTCTACACAGGGGCAGAAAACTAAAATATCTTAATTTGCGTTCTGAAGATGAACAAAGGTGTTAATTAATTAATGACACTTTTTATTACATTAAAAAATAAAATTAAGGTGAACGTCGTTTTAAGGACTGTGTACACCAACTATGATAACTATAACAACAATACTACATAATAGTTTTAACAATACTTTTAATTTCTATAAAAATAGTCCACATTGATTGATTGACATCACTTTTTTTTTCCAGGTGACAAACTATAAAACTTCAACAGCCAATAAGAATCCACTTGACTTTAAAGAGCTTGAGCATTTAAAAGGACTACAGCTTGCATTTATAGTCAACGAAATGTTATCTTTTGGTATAGGCTCATTATCGGTAAAGTAAGTTATCTTTTTTTTATCATTCTTAGTGTAAATGAGACTTCTGGCCTGGCATCAGGAAGGGAGAGCTGAAGAAAGCGGTACTTCAGCTGAGTACCTAAGAGAGCATGTCGGTGCTTTTAGAGTATGTTGAGATCTTGAGCGTCGCCCTCATGGAGAGTGCAAGATAAATAGGTTCCCAACAGAAGAGCTTCCATTACGTTGAATGTACCAAGCCACCAGTGGTGGACATGATTGTATTAGGCAGTGCAATTATAATGGACTTTCTGTCTCCCCTGAGAAGGGTCATAGAAAACATGGGGTCCTTTCAGAAGTGGGAGTTAGCAAGCTTAACCCCGACGTCCCTTCATAGTAACACTGGAAGCTAGTGTGTGTGTGTGTGTGTGTGTGTGAGAGAGAGAGTTTCTATTGTTAGCCCTTGGTGCTCTAACTAATTGTTTTCAACTACCCATGATGCTCTACCTCCCTGGTACTAAGTTTCTCCTTTGCTTCAGCACAGTTTCACAAATGACAGCGTGAATGATGATTGTTTTTTTTTTTCTTTCCAGCTGTAAGAATATATTCAGGCCAGGGGGAGCCTGATTGTTTTTGCTGTGTTGGCGTACATGCATGTGGCGCTGTGTCTGACTAATGCATGTGCGCCTTCTCGTGCGTGCTAGTAGGCTAATGAATTGTGAGCAGGTGTGCTGCGCTGATTAAAGTGCATTACCGCGCAGCAAGTTTAATTCCCGCTTGACCTCTGACCTTGTTCAAAATGATAATGTTTGTAATGGAGTTGTAGCCCATGTGGCGGTAACACCACTCTGTTAGCTTGCTATACTGCAACTAGGGCTTTTCAGCAAGAAGTGGAGCTGCTTAGCGATGGCGCTGCCATTTTAACTAGATGCTGAAACCGGAGTAATCGGCAGTGCCGTAACTGGACAAGACCGACAGGGAGACAACTGGCTAGTCAGATGGTTTGATGATGAGCTAGCAGTCTAGGGTGTCAAATGGCCGCCTCACTGTAGTAACCGAGGGTCTGCGCTGCTTGCCAAATGGGAGGTTGCCCATAAGCAGTTTATGGAATATTGTCATTCCATATTGGGGTTATAACACCAGCGTAGAAGCGGCTATCAGGTGGAAGAGTATCACAGATGTAGTTAATGTGTTCATGTTAATTTTTTGGAAGCCTACTTTAGATTAGTATGGCCGGACTAATGTGTAATACACGCTTTGGAAGGATTTAGAGCTGTGAGAATTGATCCAGGCCGGCGTCTTTGGGAGATCTGTGAGCTGTGCCCACTGGGATATGGCAGCTTCCAACCTCACAGCCTGTTTCTGTTGCTGCCAAGAGGCTATGCTAGTCTGTTTCTACAAATGCTGAAGAAAAACCTTCTCTGAAATTGAGAAGATCTGAACGATCGATGTGTGTTCTGGTGATTTACTTTGTAATTAGCCTTATCTTTCATTACTATATTATACTATAGGCCTATCTCTTAAAATATTTTTCTATTTTTACTGTCAAATTGTGTAAGAACATTGTGATTCCAGTCTTTTTATCCAACACCAAAACATAATTTTTCTAATATGATTATATATGTATGATTTAATTTACTTGAATGTAAGTTTGACTGTGATTTAACTGTGATTTAGCGAGTTACTATATGGTGGGCATTGTCGCTTTTAAATGCTTTTTACGTTTTTTTCCCTCCAAAACATTAACTTTAATATCAACCACTTTCTTAGTTTCTAACCTTGTTCTCAGGGTAAGTTTAACCTTACACACTTTCGCTTGTGTTTCTATATGGACTGTAACTGTGTGTATGTGTGCATGTTCGCGTGTGTTTGCGGCCGCTGCTGTCCCTTCCTGCTTAATTAGCACCCAGAGGGGAGGAGTTTGTTGTATTGTCATTGCTAATGATCTTGTTGGCATAGCAGCGGAATGCTAAATGGGCCGTGTG
This sequence comes from Enteromius trimaculatus, assembly GCA_032361065.1. NCBI lineage: Eukaryota > Metazoa > Chordata > Actinopteri > Cypriniformes > Cyprinidae > Enteromius > Enteromius trimaculatus. The sequence goes on from JAUMHP010000076.1 coordinate 8,306,676, forward strand.
TGTACACACTCACCCAGAGAGTGCCCTTCGTTGGCCAAGTCTGCAGCGATAAGCACCACGCAAGCATAATTCTGCATCTCACGTGGTGTTCCTGCTTTTCAGACTCACCGGACTCTCGCTTTTATTGATAATGGTGTCTCATGGGTATGCAAGGTTAACTAGACGTATTGTAGTCGATGATGGTGCTTTATTATTGTGTCTGTAGGAACTTAACCCCCGTGTGGGATTTTGCTGAAAGAGGGGAGGTTACCGAGCACAGAATATCATTTACTGGCTCCAGGGCCCAGAGTGCACGTCGGGTGCATCTTCCTGTCCTCCCAGGGCCATAATGCGAGCTTAAACAAAGCTATTGTTGGCTTTTGTGCTCTGGAAGCCTGGCGGAAAATGACAATTGACTGATTCGAAACAAGTCGTGTCGAATGGACTTGTTTTGAGGAGAGGTCACTGCTGCAGTGGATTTCTGGAATGGAATAGACATGGATTGCTCATCCAAGGTTGGGTTGTTGAGGATGGATAGATGGGAAAGACCTTTCGCGTTGGCCTCTGGAAGAGCGACTAACAAAGCCACCTACAAATCCCTTTTCAGCTAAACTGTTTCGGTTCGCAAGGGTTTTTGAGGAGGGTGGGAAAGACTTTCCACATTGTTTTCAGAATGAGAGACCATCAAAGCCACCCAGAATCCCTCTTGAGCTACAGGTTGGGTTAGGGTGTTCCTCCAGGTTCTTCCCTTGCAATTTTTGCCAGCCATTTTCTTTGATCCTGTCCCCTCCCCACCCTGCTCTCCTGTCATTACCCAAATCCAAAGAGCTGGTTCCTTTGGTTTAATTAGACTGCAAGCTCAGTGTTGTTTTCCTCAGAGAGTTGTTGTGGCTGGTCTTGTGAGAAAGCTGGATACTTGGTATGAAAAAAAAAAAAGGGCTTGTGGGTTTAGAATTTAAGATGGATGTGTGATCAATATAGGGTTGACATGGTAGGAGAGGGGGCGAGAGAAAGAGCACAAATTAAATGATTTGGTCACCCCCTGTCAGCAGCGTGGTTGAGACCCCGGTGTATTGGTGATGGAGTAAGGGACACCTTTCTCGTGTGAGTGATTGATTACAGAGCTGGCTTTTCAAGCTCTTCTTCCCACCACTGAGGGGGTGATGTGGACCCTGCGAGGTGACTGGACCTCCCCAACACCCCCGATCACTCCCCGACCAAGTCTAGACTCGGTTGACACAAACATGACCTTGTCATGCTGAGGTGGGTGACGGCCATCATCACATCACTCATTGCCTGTTCTAGAGGGCTGGTGAGAACAAAGTGCCCTCGTTTGTGATCAGACCTGTGCTGCAGGAGCCTGGGGAGGAAAACAGAGTCTGAATTTCCACCGTCGTGATGAACTGATCTGTTCTGATTGCACTGTACTTCCTAAAGGGGACGGGTGTGCTGAATTTATCAAAAGGAGTTTTTGATTTAAATCCAACGTTTTTCGTATATTGCTGAACACATGGTTTTAGACTTATTAAGATATACTGCTTTTGTTTGGATTACTCTAAATACATTAAAAATAAATACTAAAATCCCTTTAAATCCTACAATTTTGGCACTGCAGTATTATAATGTACATTATAAGAGTCTATATTGATTGTGAGATGAGCTAAAGATTATATTTAACAGTGTTTAAAAGGGAGAAGTAGATGATGGCAGTATACGGATAATACAAATTCATTCATTTCTAATATCGCCCGATATGGTGATGGTGATATGGTGCTTAGCTGCAGTTCAAAACTGCATTGCCTTATTGCTTAGCAGGGATTAAATATTTTGATTGGAAATTGATTTCAGCATCATGTTGCGCTAATGCAATACGTCTTATATAAGGATTTTTTTATTGTGTTACAAAATCTTGAGGACATGCTCTTCTCCAAAACTATCCGTTAGTTTTGGGATACAGCCTCATCTTGTTCCAGGCAGATGATGCGTAAATGCCTTTCAGTGTCCTTTAATTGGTCTGGTGGTGTCTTACATTATGTGGTAATTAATGGTTGCGGTCAATGTTGTCCACTGCCTCTCCACCCTCAGTTTGGCCCATATCTCTGTGTCAGTCAACAGTTCAGCTAAAAAGATGGGATTGACATCCCAGATTAATGGAGATTATATGCTGTGTCCGCTTGCAGTGGAATGAATAAATGACCTGCGAGTCCCCTGAGGACAATCAATCAAAGTCTGGCACAGAACTTGTACGACTGGTGCTCAGACTTTGAGTGACATGTTTATGTGTGTGTGTGTGTGTGTGTGTGAACGTGCAATTGAATAGTAAATTTAGGCTTAGGTAGCTAGTTCAAGTAAAAAGTTAGGCCAGTTTCAGAATTACCTGACCTTGATTGCTTGCATTTCTCAAGAGGTGTTCACGTAAGACAAGTATTTGCATGCAAAAACACATCCCAAAGAAAAAAGTGCGGGACATAATGCAAGACATCTAAGTGCTAATTGCCACACAAAAAAACAACCTGACAAAACATCTATCTATAGGTTATATGTTTGCTTGTTAAACCGCGTTGACCCTAGTAATCTGTTGGTCTGCGGAGAGGGTGGGGATGATATCTTCCTGCCAGGTCAGACAAGGGAAGTTTGCTTCTCTCTGCAGTTCCTTTTCCAAATTCAGATGAGGAAATGAAGCACTCGTTTTCTCACCAAGGTCACAGAGGCACAGAGACCTATTTTTTGCGGTTTCTGTGTTGACTTCTTTTGGACTCCTTCAGTGTGTCATGCCAGACCCATTTTTCTTTCTTTTCTCGTTCGCTCTCTTTGTAGGGTATTGACATGGCGCGGAAGGCTTTAGATAAGGCGTGTGAAAGCTCTCAGACTGCCTCGCACTCGCTGTCAGCTGGACGTCACTTGTTCGTGACTGCTCGTGGAAAACACTTCACAGCCTTAACAAGTAGTTCCCGACGTCACCCTGTCATGTGATGATAGTTTGGTGAAGGTTTACATTGCTTAATGTAATAATCATATGGTTTGCGCTGAGTAGGGCCTTGTGTGCGAATGCGTCAGAGTGTTGCAGCAGTTTACGTGTGTGCGCCGCTGCCAAATGAAACTGCGGCGTGGGAGCTTTTGAAGCTGATGAAAGGTCTCCAGGGTCATTCTTACCCTCTCTCACTTCAGCCCCCTCTAATTTCACCCCCTCTTTAAACTGTCCCATCCACTGACTGTGGGAACTTGCACCTGTGGCTCCTTCCACCACAACCTCTCTAGCCGCCCACCTACTTCCACACACACTTAGGATGTTTATAGGATTAATGTCCCAACATGAGTGTATTCGATCACCCGAAGGTTTGCTTGTGATGCATCCTCCTAAGTACATCCGAGCCAGGCAGTCTGTGTTAGATGTTCACTGCTCACTATAAATATCCTTGCTATCAGCAAAAGTAGTGCACGATAAGGAAGGAAGAATTGCTCGCAATATGCATCTCTAAGGGAGTTTGTTTGGATGCGTATGTGTCGCTGTTGTTTGTTGGGCCACTTCTAGGGGTCGGAGGGTGTGTGTGTGTGTGGCCGGAGGAATGTTCTCTGAGTGTCACGAGACTCAGGTTGTTGGTGTCTTGCAGTGATGGGTTTTAGATGGAGGTCTTTGTTCATTGGTCACCTCCCCCACTAGCCTTTATCCGCATCTAGCCCTTTGGGCAGCTGTCACATAATCCAGCTAATCAGAGGCCGAGTGTGTGGGAACAGGACCGTCCCCGTGCTACCGCGTCTCTCCGGCTCACGCGCACACACCCTCACACTTTGACCTTTCTCCTCGGGTGCGCGCATGCCATGCACCGCTGCGCATGACCGCATGTGTGCGGCCAACCGGATCAATCCAGCATATTCATTTACTGATGGAGCTTTGGGTCAAATCCACATGTACAGATAAGCGCGCGCACAAACACATGCATTACATGTCCACGCAGATGCTTGCCACCACGAGACCCCACTAATACGGTCTCTCACAGTGACCGCCCCCCCGTGTGGGGGGATGGGAGGAGAGGTCAGAAGCCCTGCAGCATGTCGTGGGATGATCCACGTTCATGTCAAATAATCCATCTTTTTAAGACGCATCTGTTGTACGTCTGCATGGATATGTGGCCCTCCCACTCCAACCCATCCAGACAGACCTGGTGCTGCCGCTAATCCCTGACTGCATCCACCAGCCCACAGCCCCCAACCTCTCCAACCACGCCGTCTGGCTCCGCCCCTCTCACTCCACCTCTGGAAATGAATGGGATATGTGCGTTAATCAAGCAGGTCAACTCGTTCTGTGTGTTTGATTTCAGTTGAACCAAAAAGTTATAAAATCTGTATTAATATGTTAGTCTGGTTAAGGTAATATTCTGTCAGACTAGTATTTATATAGACATTGTATTTATAACATGCACTGAAATTATTCAGACTACTTTTGGCCTACAATTGGAGTGTAATAGTTGGTGTTTGTCAACTTTGTTGAGCATATAGCCAGTACTCATTTTTATAATGCATTCTAGAGAGCATTTGTGACTTCTAAAAGGCTGTTCACTTAAAATACAATAACTAGTGAAAACTACAGTAAACTTTCTAACATAGGGAGAATTGGGAAAGTCCACACTGTATCTATAGCAAAAACGGGTAACGCTTTAGAATAGGGACAAATTCTTACTGTAAATTTATCACTTATTAGCAAGTCTATTATCAGCATATTGGCTGTTTACTCATAAACATGTACTTTTCAGTCTGTACTCTCACAACCCACATGCAGTTAACCTGTGACTTTTCTTCTTCCCAGAATTGAAGAGAGAAAAGATGCCTTTTTTTAGGAGGATTAGTGAAGCTATATTAAGTGCTAAAAGTGGTGTCGTGTACCTGTTTAGTGTCTGGAGTAAGAAGATGGTGTGAGTAAACTTGTTTCTTAAGGAAAAACGGCATATGCTGGGTCGGTAGGTTCTGAAGCTGGGATGCTGGTTTGAGCTGGTTTAAGCTAATCCTTTGGTGGTTAGGTTGGTCCTTTGTTGGTTTAAGCTGGTCTTTAGGTGGTCATGTGCCAGTCGGAACAGTTTCAACCAGCTTCATCACATCAATGCTTCTTGTCATTTGAAGATGCCCTTCTTCAGTGGGCTGTTCTTGATTCCATGAAAGTTGATTCCATGAAAGTAGGGATTATGGGCAACATTTCAGTAGATGCTCTCTCCAGATTTAGTTGGAACATTCAAGGTGTGGCTGAAAAATCTCTCCCTCCCTCCGTCTCGTGTGTAACGTAACTCAACTCTTATAAATGCTGTCATGAGAGGGGACCGTAGTGGAACTTTACCATCCCTGTCGTTTCATTAGTGCTGTTTGCTTGGACAAACATCACTATTTCTGTTGCTCATTCTTGAGGTTAGGGATTTGAATAAACCTCTTACGCTCTGTGTTACATTTACATTTAACATTTAGCAGACGCTTTTAATCCAAAGCGCATTAAAACTGCATAAATTGTCTGGCAAAATTTCTGCCACTATGTTTAAAGGAGGTGTGCTATTCCTTCCTTGTTTTTTCTCCCCTTACCTGAAAGATGATAAAACAGGGCATTTATATTTGGAAGATGTCTTTGACCCATATCTAGGGATCAGAATATCTGAAGGGGCACAGATATATATATATATATATATATATATATATGTATGTGTGTGTGTGTGTGTGTGTGTAATATTCTTGCGCTTTCTTGAATAGCATTATAATATTTCATCTCATAATGATATTCTGTTTCTTTCTCCCTCAGCGATCCTACACACTCATCCTGGAAGCCTGGGACTGGGATAACTCCACTCAGAACAGTGAGTATTCCTCTTTAACTGCTATATGCTTAACTGCTGCAGGCCGCTGTAGCCTTTCTGGGATGGGTTTGGTGCTCATAATGGCTGTTGAGCATTGTCATTCTATCGTTTCAAGCATAAGAGTTTTTTTTTTTTTGTATGTGAAGATACTTGAGGATGAGATGAAAGCGTTAAAGCTGTCCCACTAAGTGCTGTAATTTTAGTGCGGGAAAATTAGTTGGGCCGTGTCAGGATTTTATTGGCGTGCGTGGGGTTATTTAAGGATTTTGTTGTGGGCATTAAGTGTAAAAGTTGTCAGTTTTCATGTAGGTACTGATGTAGAGGGTTGAAGGTATGCATCGAGTTAGATACTTCTAACCGCACTAAGCAGGGGCTCATCATTTTTGACAGAATTTTTGAGATGATATGTTGTTTACCCAAGAATCGTTACCTGAGTCTCCAAAAGCATTCCAGAGCTGGGAACCACACACAGATGTGTGGTTTAAGGCTCAAACGAGCACAATCTTGTGTGTTCCACACCTGCTTCAATAGTCCACCAAGATTTCCCAATAAACCTGAGCAGCTGAGAGACCTCTAGGAATTTTAGCTGCGTGAAATATCCCGAGGATATGAGTCGTACACATAAATTACAGATTTGATATATTGCCACATATTCAACAAGCATGATAGTGTTCGATTGTTTGAATCACTGTGGTTTGTAAACCAGATCTGTTATAAGTCATAAGCAAAGAGAACTGCAAACATTTTTAGTTGCTTCAGGCCCAAATGTGTTAAAAGCATATTTCCTCAAACTTGAGTGAAAATCGAATATGAGATCTTTTGCTGTAATCCCCAACTCTGGTTCATCATGTAAGGATCTTGGTGGAACAGCATTGGCACCATAAATCCACAGCTGTATCCTGTTTTCTCCCGCCGCCTTTGTCTGGCTTGAGGAATTGTCGGTAGGAAAGGGTCAGGCAGAGGAATTCAACGTATGCAAAAGAAAGGTGAACGCTGGTAAAATGGGAGAGACGGAGGGGGAGCCTGACTTTGATCTGCGGATGTGATCTGTAGAATCACTGTATATCGCAGCGTCTGTAAAACTCCAAATGCAAACACTCTCTCTGCTTGAAGTCATTACGTCCTGTTTTTCGCTTTCATCTTTGCATGCACTTCAGCTCCAAATAGTGGACCAGAGGATGCTTCTTTGACTCACTGCAGTGAGTCAAGCATCTTGAATGCTTCTTCTCCATGGAGTTGGCTCATTAGGAGTATGTTGAGTGTGACTTTAGAGACACACAATGCATTTGTCTGATTTTCTTTATGTTGACCAACGGACTATCTAATTTTGTTTGTTTTTGGTAGCAGATTATATTAACGCTCCCTTTTGACCATTCTGTTGACAATAAGTAACTTTGCACCTACTCTGCCCTCCAAAAGTTTGGAAACGTTGTAGAAAAGTGGGGTTTTGGACAATATTGGCATGAATCCTTTTTAATTTGTGATCATTTTGCATTAATAAGGGACAACACAAACTACAAGAACATATTTTATTACAGTTTATACATAGGAAATATTTACGTTTTCGATTAATCAAAAAACCCACCATTAGCGGCTATGCATAATCTGGGCATCCAAGCCGTCAGTTTATTCAAACATTGACTTGATATATTACCCCAAGCTTCCTGAAGGGTTGCCCAAAGATGATTGACACTGGTTGGACACTTCTTACAAACAACACGGTCATGTTCTTCCAATAGCAGCTCAGCTTTGACATGTTTATATATTGTCATTATTATATAATCAAAAGGAAAAATTATTATTTCTGGTCTTCAGTTATAATGTAAAGTTACTTTTAGTGTACAGTATTTACGCCAAAAATAATAAGGATTTATGCTAATATCATTCAAAACCAAACTTTGAAAGTAGGCACTATACATGTCAAAATATTCTAACTCTAACAGTCTACTAATACTCTACTAACACTCTAATGAGAGTTAGTTGACAACTTTTTCATGAAACCGATTTAGGAAAGGCTTTAAACCAAGCTTATTTCAGTGAGTCGGACTTATTTTGAACCAAATCAACTGACAGCCAGTCAGACTCGCTGAAATAAACCTGGCTTATTTGATGAACTTGTTTTATGGAACAGGCCCAAGATTAGAGTATAAGCCAGGCTTATTTCAGTTAGTCTGATTTATTGCCAGTTAATTTGTATTAAAATAAGTCAG
>JAUMHP010000076.1:8314795-8326433 GCA_032361065.1 Enteromius trimaculatus
AGACTATCTGCCATAAGCCTGGCTTATTTGGTAAACTTGTTTTATGGAACAGGCCCCTGTTCGTTTGTTTTTGCCTTTGTTTGGTGTTTTTGATTTTTGTTGGGTTTTTATGAGTTCTTTTTTGATTATGTGATCTTGAAAACTTTCTAACATCATTTTTCTTTTTAATTCCATTCAGTTTTAAGCATACATTTAGATGCACGTTATTGCTTTAAAGCTTTTCTGGGGCCTGTTCCATAAAACAAGTTTACCAAATAAGCCAGGCTTGTGGCAGATAGTCGGACTTATTTTAATACAAATTTACTGGCAATAAATCAGACTAACTGAAATAAACCTGGCTTATACTCTAATAGTGGTTTATGGAACAGTCCCCTGTGCTTGGATTCCTACCACCCTAAATGTTATTGTAATCCTTTACAGCAGCATTTTTAGAGAGTCTGAGATTAAACAAAAAGTAGGAAGAAAATTGAGAGATCAATATAAATATCACTAGAGCACATTTTTAACGTGCCCGATTTGCAGTCAGAATGTATTTGAACATTGAACATTTGAAATTATGATTGTGTAGGATACTTAAAAATAGCTTTAGAGTTTAAAAATGACTCCAGAAGTTTTCACCAGGCCATCTGTAAGCTCTAGTGACCATTGATTAGAAATGCTTGAAATTGACGAGCTCTCTTTGATGATCTGGAGCGCTCTCAATGGCTTGGCAGAGCTCTGTTTGAGACAGTGGCTTCATTTATCACACGAGCCCATAGTACAGAGGCGTGCCAGACATTAATGATCTTGTCATAGAGAGAGAACGCTGCCAAGGTCTGTCTGATGCGACTATCTGCAGTCTGTACTCACGCAAGGCTTGGCAACAAAAGCGCCAGTATATCCTCCTCTCTCCAATGCTGTTTGATACTACTTGTTTAGTATGCAGTGTGAACGCTCAGAGAGCTGCCGCACCTCTTTTCTTAAACCGGACACGTCCCCATGCCTCCTTGTCTGTCTGTCAGAAACCCAAGGGCAAACATGTCTCTCACTCTTTCGCTGGGGGCGAAATAAAGTTTGGCCAGCCCAATCCGTCGCGTCAACTTGGGATTCTCATTTGAACTGACAGAATTAGCCGGCATGCATTTTTTATGGATGCTTTAAATAATTCTGTTACATCTGTCAGAGCGGTCCGTATGTGTACGTGTGCGTGGTAGGGCCGTGCAGGCCGCAGGAAAAGTCCTGTAGCATTGTGTTTACTCTGCAGGAAGGGCTCTGGACTGCCCAGTGTTTAGACATTGGGCAGAACGGGCCGGCAAAAGCTCGCTCCATTGTTCTTTATCTGGAAGCGCCAGGGCTATTTCTGTTTTTGTTGCTTAATTCGGTCGACATTGTCAGGGGACGGAGAGGAAAGTATGTGTATGCGCGGCCCGCGTGTGTGTGTTTGCAAGAGGAGAAAGACGCACTCTGCACGTCGGGACAGAGGAAACCGCAGGCCCCCTGTTTCCACCGTGATTGTTCGGCGTCTCCGATCCCACTGCGATAAAGATTGCTTTCTTTGCAGAGAGGCTGGGAAAGCTTGGGAAAATGGAGCTCTTAATGTGAACGCTAACCGCTCTCACTGTCGTGTCGAGGGTCCGTGTTCTGGTGGACCGTGTGCTTGATGATTAGGACTAGGGTGGGATCCAGGTCCTTCAAGGACAGATAGGGCTAAAAGCTGAAAGTGATCGGCTATGGAGACCAGTGCCTGCCTGCCTCTCTTGCCCAGATCTCCCTGGTAACAGCAGTCAAACTCGCACCCCTCCCTCTGGCCAGACATCAACGTTTTTATTTGAAGGACTAGTTTTTGACTAGAACTCACTAGCAATGCAAACTGTGCTTGATGTGTTAAGAGTGATTTTAGGGAATTTCAGTGCTGTTGCTAGGCTGTACTTGATGGTTACTGATCCTATGAAGTCTATAGCCCTTTTACTGTCTGCTGAATTAAAATCATAAGTTTGATCACTTAGAAAAGCGATACCACAGCTCCCCTCCTGATCTGAGGTATCATCAAATCTTCACACTTGACTATGAGCTGTAACAATCACTTGATTTCGGATGGTTAACCGAGAGCTGATTGGAAACCCTTTGTTTTTTCACGGGTGTCATTCATGTGTCTCTGTTGTGCAGAGATTTGTCTGAATGGATTTGTGGGGCAGAAAGTTGTCAGGGACGACGTAGTCTGAGTCTTTATAGCTTTAAATCACGGTCTGTCCTGTCTCTCGTCTTACAGCTGATCTACGCACCCATTTGTTATCCCATTGTACTGGTTGTGTGACCGTGCTAAATTATTGAACGAGTTATTTCTTACTTTTGTATAATTTTATTTGAGTTCTTTAAAGTGTTAACTACAATGACACTCTAAATCAATCACAGCTAAAATATCAAATCTTATTCTTTCAGACAAAGTACATCATTTATGTATCTATCTCTTTTTTTTTTTTTCAGCTGGTGAGGAGAATTTGATCGAGCGACACATTCACGCCAGCATGGTGAATCCTGGAGACCAATGGCAGTCCATCCGGCACCCAGGCATCACGGCCCACATCGAGTACCGCATCCGGGTCAGATGTGATGAGAACTACTATGGGAGTAAGTGCAACAAACAGTGCCGGCCAAGAGACGACTACTTCGGCCATTTCCGCTGCGATCCATCAGGAAATATTGTATGTCTAGACGGCTGGATGGGAGAGAAGTGCCAGACAGGTGAGTAATTCCGACCAAGTGATTTTAGCCACCAAAGCATTATACAGTATGAAAAAGTACTATTATTTTTGAGATTACATTTAATGGTTATGGTTTATCTGGCATCCTCATTATCTAGCCACGTTGCCCTTCGTGAAGGATGAACTAGGGCTGGCTAGTGTATAAAAAGAAACCCTGTTAAATCTTGCCCTTTACCACCCTGTAAAGAGACCTGCTGCTATCAGTGTTTTCACAGGCCTGTGATCTTTGCTCCTTTGCCTGAAGGTGAGATTGTGTTGTAAACGACACCTCTGCAGTCCTGGAGTCACACTTTCCATTAGCTCAATTAATCTGGGTGATGCTGGGGTTTTTCATGTCTTTAACCGACCACTGCAGGCAACCTAAACACCTCTGTTTAATGCCGTGAGTGTGTACGTGTTTATATACCCCACTAAAGAAAGGCAGTAAATAACCAGCCACCATCCTAATGAGCAAGGGTACGAGTAGGTGGGCGTAACAGGGGCGGAAAGGGGCAAGCGTATATGTGTGTACAGGCCATAAAGTTGTCTTCTGTCACAGGGAGCATGATGAATTTATCTTGTCGCTCTTGTAAGGCAACAAACAAGACTGACCTCTCCTCCCTCTCGCTCTCTCTTTTCTCAGCAATCTGCAAGCAGGGCTGTAATCTGATTCACGGAGGGTGTACAATGCCTGGAGAATGCAAGTAAGTGTTTGAGAATCATTTCATGCTCTGTTGGCCGGGCTAATCTGGCTCCTTAATTTCAGCAGAGCCATATGTGCTCATGCTGATAAGGTCTTTTCATTTGTTTACCTTTCCATTAATTAATTAGTGCACTGAAGCCATTGCTTGTGCAAGCTGTTTTTGTTTCGATATGCTTTTTTGATCACGCTATGCTTTCTTTGGAGTGCTTAAAAGTTGTGATCGATTATCATTTGATTGGATGAAATGCATTAAGGCATTTCACTGTTGCTCGTACTTTAAGGGTTAGCTCACATAAAAATGGATATTATGTCATCGATTCCTATAAGCCATAAAATATTCAAACCAGTGTGTTGTTCTCGAGTGTCACACAACTGCGTTAGAGCGTGTTCAATGTTTATATATAAATTAAATCTAAATTAAGTGTCTTCGGAAATTAGCATTAACCTGGATTTTTTAGCAACCGCATAGCATTGCTGTTAAAATCGTCCTGGAGACTTGAACCTCTCGTGACACTCAACTGTTAAAATCTGGTTTGAATTGGACTTTTGGAAAGTTGCCCAAAGCAGTGACCTAACATACCTTCTGGACATTGTCATCATATGATAATTATGTCAAATGGTGGTATTTTGCTCTTACTGTCACAGGAAATTCTGATGCTTCCTGTGTTGGAGCACAGTGTGAAATTCACCTCATCATCCCACATCGCATTCTCCTCTCTGTCTTTTCCTGTAGCTAAGCTCTGCCTTCTTCCTTTGCCACAGGAAAACCTTTTAGCGTTTGGCATGAGGAAAGCTTTTTTTCTTCTGCCACCTCACTGTGTCTAAGGGCAGGGAGTGAGTAGATCCAGAGGTGTCTTAACCAGGAAGTCACTCTAGACGATGATGACATACTGGAATCTTATAACAACAAATCAATCAGACACTTATGGACCCTTCGCTCTTCAGTTTTCCAGTCCTTACTACTACTGAGCACAGATACGTACCTGCCCTCGTTCTTCTGCCCTCCTTTACCTTCTCTGAGACCTGAGCGGTTTCAAAAGGATGCCTGAGGCATCGAAAAGGCCAAGAGTAGCGTCTCAGGAGAAAACATGCTTGAGGACATCATGTACCCAAGTTTTTCGATGGCCTGGAAGAAAGGGTTTCTGGAACCGGGGCTAGGAAGCAGAGGCCAATATGTTATTTCAGAGTTTGAGTGTTTGGGAAGTTCTGAGTATTTGGGAAGCCTCGCTCCCCTGCAGGATGTGGTGACTCGCTTCCCTGCCGTCATTGGCTTGATAGTCCTTGGAAGGAAGGAGGTGGAGACTAGAGGACTGAGGTTGCCACAGACAATTAACCAGTAGATCTATAAGTGGGCTGCAAAAGCGTATCATATAGGTCTTGTCATATCTGTATTATTTTTCATATATCCTAAGAATTAAATTGATTAAAGGTAAATGTAAAAATCTAGCATAATTCCTAATATACCACAAAAATGGTCCTAATAAATGGGTTTTTAGGTTAACTAGCCCTTCAAGTGCATTAATACTTTGTGGAGCCCTTGCTGGGAATCAAATGTGAAAACAAAATGAAACATAAATGCGCTTGTGTTTTTATGGCAATAACGGACATGTCCTGACACATGAAGTAAATGCAATGCAACTTTCTCTTTCTCTGAGTTAGTGAGCAAGCTTATGTTTGGCAGTGTTCGGCAGAGCTGAACGCCCCCGTGCTCAGGCAGGGTTCAGACTCTCCCCACACACTCTACTGCCTACATGCTCTTTCATACAATACTAGTAAGGTTGTTACTGGGCAGCACGAGGCTGTGTGTGCTCTGGTGTAAGTAATCCAGCCTCTGGCCTGCCCCATAGGCACAGATCTGGGGGGCTATTTCAGAGACCTCATTGGCGATGTTAAAAGTGGATTTGGATCAAGGCCTTCATGCAGAGAATGTGCCAGGTGTGTATGCAGTGGCCAAATCCACTTCGCCCAGCTCCTTGAAAAGCACATTTGCCTTATTTAGTTAGTAAACACTATAGCTTTTTCACCTTTCACCTTTGAAGTTGTTGTGACCTGGGCATTGTGGTGCAAATAGTTTATTTATTTGATGTATTGATATAAACATGTATATATATGTGTGTGTATATATATATATATTAATGCATTTGTGTGTTTATTTATATATGCATTATGTAAACAAACTTAGATTTTGGATGCAATTTTACAACACTAATTATACTTTAATTTGGTAACGTAGTGCATTATGCAATAGATTTATAGAATGGTTGTGGTAATTGTTAATGATGCCTATTGCATTAACTTAACTGTGTTACCATTTGTTTTAGGTCTCATGAAAATATGAACTATATAAGCATGTTATTAATGGAAGGACTATGTGAATCTCATGGTAAATTAAAAAGATAATCATTCAGTGCTTTAGTATTACCATGGTACCACCGCAGTATTTATTTGCAAGGCTAGTAAGTGTTAGGTCTACACCGTTTTTCTCTCTTCAAGACACTGAGGACAAGATATGCAGACAGTGGGCTCTCCACTCGGCAGCTGGAGTTAGGCCATACCTCTTCTGCAGGAGAGCTGTCTTAAAATAGCCTGCTCAGAAATGACAAGACAGCTGGGTGAGGGGTGTGGTGGTGGATGGAGAGAGCGCACCACTGGCCTTGGAATAGCGGAGTGCTGCTATAAACCAATGATTAGTTAACCCCTCTCCCGCATTTCCCTCTGCACGTGAAAGTGTTCTTAACCTTTGTCGCCCAGAATGTTGCCTTGTCTAAGATTAGGTGTCAGCACAGCGATATGTGCAGCTGTATGTTTGTTCCTGTCTGTCATAAAGATGTCACGGTGGTTCGGTCCTTTAAGTGTTAACACGCTTATGTGGTTTTCAGGTGCAACTACGGCTGGCAGGGCCAGTTCTGTGACGAGTGTCTGCCGTACCCTGGCTGCTTGCATGGGACCTGTGTCATGCCCTGGCAATGTACTTGCGAGAAGAACTGGGGCGGCCTCCTCTGCGATAAAGGTAAGGGTCCTGAACTTGCTGAGACCGAAGGTTTGACCTAGTTAGTTTTTGAAAAATCGAGGGCAACCTGGAATTAACCCGTAAAATGGTCATCAGTAGATCAGAATGAGTATGTTAAGCCTGTGAACATCCAGCCGTGGAGGTGCCAGCGCAGCAAATTCATATCGTAGTGTTAAATAGAATTACAGCATCTTACACTGAGCTGGTTTGTTGGCTGCAATGTTAGCACAGGTTGTGCATCATGTGACAACGCACGCACAAACACACACTCTGGATATTGTGGTTGTGATTGGAGTGGCGCTCGGATATCTGATCTGTTGGTCAGCATGCATCCTGGAAGGTGGTTAGGAATGAGAAGCAGCTGAGAGGTGCCTACAGTTCTCTTTATTTATTTACCAGCTTTCATGTGCACAGCCTCGCCTTACAAGGCCTGCTGGGAGCCCAGCAATAGTTTCTGTTTTCATTTAAAGAGCCAAGTGTTTGCAGGCAAATCTGAGAAGGCATTGAGAAGTACCCCAGATCATGTTTTTTTTTGTGTGTCTCTACAGACCTGAATTACTGTGGCACGCACCATCCTTGTGTCAACGGCGGGACATGCATGAACTCTGAACCGGATGAATATTACTGTGCCTGTCCCGAAGGGTACTCGGGCAAGAACTGTAAAATAGGTAAGACATGGATGGAGGATTCGGTAAATGAAAGCGCATGGAACAATTAATTATGTGACGTACAGATGTATGGATGAATAGAAAAATGTGTGTATGGATGGATAAATGGAGAAATTGTAGCTATGTGGATGGATGAATAAAAAAATGAGTAATAAGTGGATGTATATAGAAGAAAAAATGGATGGATGATTAAAAAACAAGGGGATATATAGATGAATGGATAAATAGAAAAAATTATGAATGGATGGGAATAAATAGGCAAAATGATGCTTAGATTTTGGGTGATGTTGGGGTGGATCTATTGATAAATGGAAGAATGGAAAGATACGATAAGTGGATGGATGATTGAAAAATGATAAATGGATGCTTGGATGCATGGGTAGGTTGGTAAATGGATTGATTTATAACGGATAGATTGATAAAAAGATAATTAGATGGAAAAATTGTATAAATGTATGGATGGTTAGAACAACAAATCATAAAGGCAGGGGATTTTATCTGTGTCTTTTCTGTCTATATTTATGATGCACCATTGTGTTTTGCAGCTGAACATGCATGTGTTTCCAACCCCTGTGCGAACGGAGGCACATGTCACGAAGTCCCGAGCGGGTTTGAGTGCCAGTGTCCACCAGGCTGGGAGGGCCCCACTTGTGCTAAAGGTGAGTAAACCTTCCGTGCACGTTCCTCTCTGTGTCGTCTGTTTCCGGGCTCAGTCTGTTCCGTCTGGAGACCTAGTTACAGACCTAGACTAGAGCACAGACACCCGTCCCCTCCCCAACATGTGTCCAGATGCTGTTGCCAGTGTTCTGCTTGTCATGCGGGGATGTGTCAGGTATATGGCAGGGAAAGCCGGTCTTGGATCTTGGCAGCACAGCGGGGTCCCATCGCATGGCGAGCGTAGCTTGATCTCTTACGGGTCCCGGATTAGAGTCTGGTGATACCCATCACTGAGACGGGGGGGGGGGGTTTGCATAATCTGTCTTCACTTTGAACCAGCATTTGGCTTCACAAATTGAGAACGCAGTGTGTCATGGGCCGCCCTTCCTTCTCCTCCCCTCCCGTTCCACGAAGCATCCCACTTTAGTGCCACAGAGCTCGTATTTGATCGGTTGCAAATGTGTTTCTCACCTCCAGGATGCCCAGTGTTTTAATGTTTTGGTATTTCTCACAGTCTTCATCGCTCCCTCCACATCCTACCTCCTCGGTCTCATCCACCACACATATGGGGCTGTGTTTCCATCGTCATAGCAACAGCAGGGACCCCTGCTGGAATTTGGACATTCACCCCCCCCACCCACCCACCATTTCGCCCATAAAGGACCCCCCACCCCCCCACTCCCTTCTCTTCTTCACTTGCCTGTCTGACCCTTTTACACACCCCGCTCCACCCCATTCACCACAATATATGTATAAGACTAAAGCCAGAAGAAAGGAGGGAGGAATTTCTCTTGTTTTTTGTTTCCTCCTATTTTCTTCCAAATTTCAAATGGCTGCTGCTCAGTTCTTTGTGCCTTTGTGCCCGTATTAAAACTGTAACGATTTGTGCTCTAATAGCAGCTAATCTGGCGACCTGGATTATATCGAACTCTAATCGTGTTACCGTCTTGCATAAAGTAAAGCCTTTGCTTTACTTTGAACACAGACACTCTCTCCTGCCCTTTCTCCATAGCCACCATTATAATATATTATATTATTTTACTTTGAGTGCTGTCAAATGATTAATCGCATACAATATAAACATTTTTGTTTGTATATGTATGCATTATGTATATATAAATACACACATACAGCAAATTTTTTATTAAATATTTACACGTATTTACATGCATATAATTTATCTTGTATATAAACAAGTTTAATACATAAACATCTCATAAATGTATACACATGTTTGTATGTATACAATTACTTTTATAATACATTTTATCAACAAAACCTTTTATGATCATATAAATAATCTAATATAATTAGACAAAGGAGAAGACAAACAACTTCACATTATGTAGTGTAATAAGTTATTTAAAAAAAAGCGAAAAGAAAAAAAGCGAAAATATGACTGAATATGTGTGAAGCCATTATGAAACATCCCTATACTTGCATTAGTGTGACTGTACATCATTTAAATTGTTTATTATTGCCCCAGTTTGGGACCTACCTTGCTGATACAGGAAGCAATTTATCATCTAAATTGTTTACGTTCATTGTTTTCGGAGTGCATGCTATAGTTTTCTCCTTTGTGATGGATTTTTTTTTAAATTCTGTGAATATGCTGCAGAACATAAACAATAACGCAGATATGTTGACGTATATTTGTTGTATACATCATAACGGCTTGCTCTACTTTGTATTATTTTTAATCAATGTAACTGATTCTTTCTCTAGTGTGTGTGTCTGCAGTGCGTGCGCGCGTGCGTGTGTGTGTGGTGGGCGGTGAATAGCCTGCACACACATGCTGGGTGTAAAATTGGCCAGTTTGAATGTTTATATGCATGAAACCGAAAACATCCCATAATATGTAACTCCTGTAATAGCTTTTTTTTTATGCAAACAGTCTCTCAGCATGTTATTTTAAAGCACAATTTTAGATGTGTTTTTCTTATCTGCAGAACAAAACATGATTTTGTGTTGATGTTGCAGACATGGATGAATGCGCCTCCAGCCCGTGTGCACAAGGCGGAACATGTATCGACCTGGAAAATGGCTTTGAGTGTGTCTGTCCTCCTCAGTGGGTTGGGAAGACCTGTCAAATCGGTAAGATTGAGATCCTCCTGTTTTGAACTCTAGCATTTGAGTTTTTTAATATACACACTGTTCATTGGACCATCCACTCATACCACGTTACTCATTTTTGCATTGCCATTTGTTGAAAAACATGAACCATTATGCATCCAAATGGTTGATATGGTGTGTAAAATATAAATTGCATGCACTTGGCCTGCTTGTGTTTTACTGTAGGCAAAGCGAGAATTAAAACAAGTGATTTGATCCTTGTTGACTGAGACAGCCATATATGCATACTGTATGTAACAAGAAGGACCAGCCTTAAACCTGAATCTAAGACTAGATCAGATGGCACTGCAGGCGCCACAGGAGTTTCCATCATCCTTTTGCTCACAATAGTGTGCAGCTCTCGTCAGGGGAAGTGATGAATGTGAAAGGAAGTGGATTGTGACCTGTAAACAAGTGTGGGGTGGGAACAGGAGTCGGGCTGCTCATCTTACGCTTCGAACCTTAGCCTCCAGCTTGGGTTTCACTCACAAGAGCCAGGCCTGAGCATGATGGGGAGTCGTGTTTCCTGCAGGACAGGTGTGCAGGGGAGCAAAGCGCACCTCACTAGGGGCCCCTGATGAATATTTAAACACCTAATAAGCACTAGTTTAACTAGTAAACAATATATATTTAGAAAATATTTATTTTGATTATTTTCTATAAACATTTTATTTATTGTTTTCAGAGAATATTTTCAGAGAATATTTAAATAGTTTTTTAAAAAAGTAATAGCATTATTTTTTCCAATTTTGATCAAATACAGTGGGTATTCAAATGTTTCACTCCTTGTTTTATTGCAGCCATTTGCTAAAATCATTTAAGTTCATATTTTTTCCCTCATTAATGTACACACAGCACCCCATATTGACAGAAAAACACAGAATTGTTGTTGACATTTATTAAAAAAGAAAAACTGAAATATCACATGCTCCTAAGTATTCAGACCCTTTGCTCAGTATTTAGTAGAAGCACCCTTTTGATCAAATACAGCCATGAGTCTTTTTGGGAAAGATGCAACATGTTTTTCACACCTGGATTTGGGGATCCTCTGCCATTCCTCATCGCAGATCCTCTCCAGTTATGTCAGGTTGGATGGTAAACGTTGGTGGACAGCCATTTTTAGGTCTCTCCAGATATGCTCAATTGGATTTAAGTCAGGGCTCTGATTGGGCCATTCGAGAACAGTCACAGAGTTGTTGTGAAGCCACTCCTTGGTTATTTTAGCCGTGTGCTTAGAGTCATTGTCTTGTTGGAAGGTAAACCTTTAGCCCAGTCTGAGGTCCTCAGCACTCTAGAGAAGGTTTTGGTCCAGGATACCCCTGTACTTGGCCACATTCATCTTTCCCTCGATTGCAATGCTTCACTGTTGGTACTGTATTGTACAGGTGATGAGTAGTGCCTGGTTTTCTCCACACATACTGCTTAGAATTAAGTCCAAAAAGTTCTATCTTGGTCTCATCAGACCAGAGAATCTTCAGGTGTTTTTTTTAGCAAACTCCATGCAGACTTTCATGTGTCTTGCGCTGAGGAGAGGCTTCCGTCGGGCCACTCTGGCATAAAGCTTAATTCTTTTATAATAATAATCAGAATTCTGAGCTCTTCAGGAAGTTCCTTTGACCTCATGATTCTCATTTGCTCTGACGACATGCATTGTGAGCTGTAAGGTCTTATATAGACAGATGTGTTGCTTTGCTAATCAAGTCCAATCAGTATAATCAAACACAGCTGGACTCAAATGAAGGTGTAGAACCATCTCAAGGATGATCAG
>JAUMHP010000076.1:8326533-8343861 GCA_032361065.1 Enteromius trimaculatus
GCTGGACTCAAATGAAGGTGTAGAACCATCTCAAGGATGATCAGAAGAAATGGACAGCACCTGAGTTAAATATATGACATCACAAAGGGTCTGAATACTTAGGACCATGTGATATTTCAGTTTTTCCTTTTTAATAGATCTGCAAAAATGTCAACAGTTCTGTGTTTTGAAATGAACTTAAATGATTTTATCAAACGGCTGCAATATAACAAAGAGTGAAAAATTTAAGGGAGTCTGAAGACTTCTTTCCCACATTGAGATAAAAAAACTCAAACTTATATTATTACAATACAGTAGGGTGATTTAAGATACTTCTTTTAAATATAAGTCTTAATATCTTAAGGAAATGTTGTTTTAAGGATGTTTAGGTTTTTCTCATAGAACATTAGGAAGTTATTTATTTCTTTTTTTGCTGTGTAATGGTCATTGATCAGGAAGTCAAGCAGACTGGTATCCTTGTGACCGTTAGAGTTTCAATCCAGCAGACTGCTCAATGGGCTTAATGGTGGTGGGGTTACACAACGAGATCTCAGATTTCTCTGCCCCTCTCCTGCTACTCTACACCTCCAATCTCCTTCTCCTCAATCTCCCAACCTACCAATTGTCTACCAAATCTCCCAACTCTTTCTTTCCCTCACTTTCACAGATGCAAATGAATGTATGGGGAAGCCTTGTGTAAATGCTCACTCTTGCAAAAACATGATTGGTGGATATCACTGTGACTGCTTTCAAGGATGGTCCGGACAGAACTGTGACATCAGTCAGTATCTCCTAATGCTCCTCTCCTTTCCTCTGTCTTTAACAGCATACTCTATAGTGGCTCTCAGGGTTTCCTCTTTGGACACTTGATATCCCGCGGGGCTCTGCACACTGTATATTTTGTCTTGGGCTTCACCTGCTGTTGCATGCTGGTTATTGGTTTTACGTCACGTTTGTGTTGATGGTACTGACATTTCCATCTTCAGCGCACTCACCAAGCTCATCTAAATGCTCGTCTTTAGCCGTCACTAACTGCTGTCCTGATTTCATCCACTTGATTAATGGCTTCATTTACTTTGACTGCAGATCTCAATGGCTGCCATGGACAGTGCCAGAATGGAGCAACATGCAAGGTATAGCCTTGACAATTCTTGGTTTACCATAGCATATCAAATAATTGTTATTTATGTTAGGTGTCGTTTTACTTGTGTTCATGCAGGAGCTGGTTCATGGAGGTTACCACTGTCAGTGTCCTCCAGGTTTTGTGGGCTTGCACTGTGAAGTCTCAAGGAACAAATGTGCCAGTGGTCCCTGTCAAAACGGCGGCCGCTGCCACGTCATTCTGGACAGCTTTGTTTGTGAATGCCCTCCAAACTATGCAGGGATGCTCTGTGAGGTGAGAATCTTCACTGTTTATCAGAAAGAGCTTTATTGCCAAGTATTTGTGTATACTCTTAAAAACTAGCTATAGCTGCTAAATATGCTGTGTTACAGTAAACTGTTTGTCAGTATTGCTCAGTATGATATCATGTTTTGTTTTATAGTTTCCATTTTTGTGTTCTGCGCCCAGATGTTTTATTTTTTGTCATGTTTTTTTGTTTTGTTACTGGTTTTGTGCCTAGATGTTTTCATTTTTGTTTTATATCCAGATGTTTTTTTGTTTTGTTTTCGAGTTATTTTTTTTTTTATACCCATATGGTTTTTTTTTTTTTTTTTTTTTTTTTGAGTTTTGTTTTGTTCTTGAGTTTGTTTTGTGCCCAAACGTTTTCATTTTTGTTATTTTATGCCCAGATGTTATTATTTTTCTGTTTTATTTTATGCTCCGATTTCTTTTGTTTTGCTTATTTTCATGCCCAGATGTTATGTGTTTAGTTTGCTTTGTTGTGTTTTATGCTCAGAAGGAAATCAGGGTGATTTGGGTTTGATCGGAGTAGGTTTATCAACATTTAATGGAAACTGTGGGGCTCAGTCTCGACATTTAGTACTACAGATGGCCACTTCTCCATTCATGCTTTACTCACAGTTTCGTTCGACAAAGCTAAATTGGTCTACACATTCTGTTGCATGTATGCATGTTTAAACCTTGGTGTAAGGCAGATCAAGCCTGCTATTCGGCCACAGGTGCGCCAGGGTAATCAGAGTAGGGTTTGGGTGGAGGGCTGGAGTATTTATTCTTCATGTGGCCATTATTACTGGTCTGGAACCAGTTTAAGTCTAGTGGCAAGCTAAAGATGGAGGTGCTGGAAGCTGGTCCTGAGCCAGTCTCCGCTTACTGGGCACGCTAAAAATAAGTTGTAGTGAATGAGGCAACTCTTCTCTTGCCCTCCTGGCTGCCTGCCCACAATCAGCCCGGGAAAGAGAAGGCCTTGATTTTCACGTTATAGTCATGCCTGGCGTGCCTTGAGCTCACATTAGACCATACTGTCTGCAATCTCTTGGAGAAGTGAGACTATACTAGGGAAGCTTTTGATCTGGTAGAGCTGTTTCCGGTGCAGGTGCACATGAAGCTACAATACTGTCAATACTGGACCAAAGCTTTACATCTAACATGGTGTGATAATGGATCAGATGATGAACTATGATGTACTATTCATAGATGCAGTAAATTTCTTAAACAACTACAGTATATAAAATCTTCCAGGATCTGTTTACTTCATATTCATATTTTAAAATTATATGTTGACCAGTTTTGACTACCAACATGCAGTACCACTGTATGAAACAGATGGCTGATTATCTCTTACATGTGTCTGCTCTTGCAGTTTAATGTATCTTAATACAGTCTGGTTTGCAGACTCTCCGCTTACATCACTGATTGTGAATACGAGCTTTGTGCAGACGTTTTGGCTCGATAGAATTTTTATGTTTTCTTTTGCTAACCAAGGCGGCATTTAATAAATGAAAGAATACAGTATTATTGTAGTGTTCATTTAAAATAACTGTTTTTATTTTAAAAATGTCAATTTAACATAATTTTAGTAAATTAATTATATAAAAGATGAATGCATAATAATAATACCCCTTGACCCATAGAGAATTTGACACAGCATCCTAAAAATGTGGCACCCGTGGCGAGAGACGTGATGCAATGGGTAAAGACGTCTGTCTGTTTGTGTCCTAGACCGTAGTTAACAAACAGCGCATGTGAACGTGTCCTAAGTCTACCTCAGACAGATTGGCAAACTCAATTGCAAAATGATAGATTACTGTGGAGTGAAGGGCAGTGATTGACTTGTGCTCTTTACTAAAGCCACTTTTATGTATAATATGATATGTGTGTGCGAGTGTGTTTCTTAGTAGTTTTAGTATTCATAGTAATAATTGATTATTTTTTTTATAGTTAATGCCAATTAATTACTTGGCATATTTGAAAATTGATTGGTCATGACAGAGGGCCGTTTATAGAGAGTATTTTTAATTAATTTAAAACTATGTAGAGTTTATATTTAATATGTTAACGTGTTAAAAGAGTATGGTAAGAGTCTCTGTGTGAATTAGAAATTCATTTCTAAGAATATTTACCAGAACAAGGCCAAGTCGAGGTAGAAGGAGAACTAGATGTTCAAAAGTGTTCCTCGTCCCTGTTGAATATGCTTGGTAAGAGCGGAAGGATGTCTAAATTTAGCTGCGCAGTTTGTTTTGATTGGTCTCTTGTGTGAGTATAATGGTGCTGGCTCCTTTAGCTGTAGGCTTATGGGAGCCTTTCACAACTTACCTGACTGTTTATCACTAGACTGGGCTAACTCAAGCGTGCTTGTCTCATTTGAAGGTGGACAGTCCGTCTTACCCAAACCCCTGTGAACCGAACCCCTGTCAGAACAAAGCTTCGTGCTACGGCCTGCCGGGTGACTTCTACTGTGCCTGTCCTGAAGACTACGAGGGGAAGACCTGTGAAAACCGCAAAGACCACTGCAAGACAACCCCTTGCCAAGGTACTGCCCTTCCTGTTCTGCTGCCGACCGAGATGTAATAGCCCAGTATGACCTGCTTTTGTACAACAGTGCACGACAGTCCACCTTAACAGCTATCTGATCTTATTCCCGCTTGTTTTCTCATTCCCAGTGATTGACAGCTGTACGATTGCTGTGGCGAGTAACAGCTCAGATGGAGGTGTGAGACACATCAACTCTAATGTGTGTGGTCCTCATGGCCGCTGTATCAGCCAGCCGGGCGGCAACTTTACCTGCACCTGTGAGCTTGGCTTTACAGGAACCTATTGCCACGAGAGTGAGTCATCCTTACCGTTTTACCATTTTCATTTTTTTTTTTTTTTTTATAAATTGTATTCATACGATTAAAGGAATATAATCTCATATGAAAAAATAATTTTGAAAAGTGTTACCAATAAAATTCAAATAGCATTTCGGGAATCAGTGAAAGCAATAGCATCTGACTATGTTACAGATTGATCAATCTGATTTGTGTGGTTTTTGAACCCCGTTGTCTTTACACATTTTTTTTTTTATATTGACTATCCAGATGTAAACGACTGCGTGAGCAATCCATGTCAAAACGGAGGCACCTGCATCGACGGAATCAGCTCTTTCCTATGCTTCTGTCCGGACGGCTGGGAGGGTGACCTCTGCGACCTCAGTGAGTGTCTGTCTTCATCTTCCCCAGCATCTTGATCCCCCAGTATCTTATCTTTTTCACTTGCGTTTCTGCACAGATGTGAACGAGTGCGGTCGGAGCCCCTGTAAGAACGGCGGCCACTGTGTGGACCTGGTCAATGACTTCTACTGTGAATGCGCCAACGGCTGGAAAGGAAAGACCTGTCATTCACGTGAGCTACCTCTACTTGTGTTGTGTCTCTTCCTATCGTGTAGTTTAACTGCATGTGTCAACTGACTGGTAAAATTGAAAACCATTGTTTGCGTCTTTAGGTGAAAGTCAGTGTGATGCCACCACATGCAGTAATGGAGGGACCTGCTATGACCACGTAGACACTTTTCGTTGCGCCTGCCCTCCTGGATGGGGAGGAAGTACATGCAACACAGGTGAGTAGACCGCTGAAAGTCCACTCACTTTATTCACACTTAGACTTCAACTAAGAACACTTTTCAAATGGGCAAACTCTTAGTCTTACTCTGTCTGCTTTGAAAACATGCATTCTCAACGTTCATTACGCGTACTGTATAGTCAGTTTTATATAGTATTGTGGTTGCTGATTCAATTTATATAAATGGTCCTTTATTTTAAGGTGTCCTTGTTACATGTACTTACTATTATAATAACAATGCATGCAAGTAATCCTAAGATGAACCCTACTCCAACCCCAACCACATAGTAAGTACATGTAGTAAATAAATATTACTCAGTAATTAAATGAATAGTTATACTGTAACAAGGACACCTTAACACAGAGTGTAACTCTTTTTCATTATTTTAACATGTAGTTATAAAATATTGCTATTCATTTTGGAGCTGGTCCATTAGATTCAAGACTTAAAACCTCGAGGACCCTAATTTGTCACAGACTAGTCTACAGAATCACTTGCTTTAACTTTTCCATTTCGTTTTTCTACTTCAGCGAAGAACAGTACTTGCGCGTCCAGCCCCTGTCTGAATGGAGGAACATGCGTGGGTGGTGGTGACACGTTCACCTGCATCTGTAAAGACGGTTGGGAGGGGCCCACCTGCGCTCAGAGTGAGTGAATTCCACCATTCACAATTTAGCTGCCGGTGCATGTCTGCATACCACTGAAAGCAAACAATATGATCCACAAAAGGGTTCAATTACATGCGATCGATGAACAAGTGTCTCATATTGACTCCCTCTTCCTCTTTTTTGATTCCTCCTAGACATCAACGACTGCAACCCTCACCCCTGGTAAGAAGACCTATGTGGCTCTGCAGTTGTCCCCCTTGTTATTTACTCTATTCTACCCCGGGACGCCGGTAGTTGTGTTGTGCCCTCTGTTTGGGGCGACCCTCCCCTTCCCTGTACAACATAAACGGCTAGGAATAACCCTTCTAATGTGGCTTTTTGC
The DNA here is from genome assembly GCA_032361065.1 of Enteromius trimaculatus. NCBI lineage: Eukaryota > Metazoa > Chordata > Actinopteri > Cypriniformes > Cyprinidae > Enteromius > Enteromius trimaculatus. Next base: position 8,332,503 of record JAUMHP010000076.1, read on the forward strand.
CCTGTTCCACCCTGTTGTTCCTGCCCTGCTAACCCCCATTCTCTGAGAGCGGATGCTCCGAGGGGAGGGGTACAACGGGGGGCGCTGGTTGTAAAGACTGCAGAAGATGTCCCTAAATCACCCCTAAATCCGACAGCTCAGGAGACCCCGGGCTGGTTTTAATGGGGACCACAATAGAGGCGATGGCCCTAAAAGAGCACCCCCAGCGGTGAGGGGAGGAGGGGACAGACAGGCTCTTTTTCTCCCAGTCTGCTCTGTCCTCCTGCCTTTCTTCATCGCTGACCTGGGAGCAAGGGATTTGGGAGGTGGGGCGGGAGTAGGGGGTGGGGATCCCAGCAAGGAGCCACTGTGGGGATTTGCATCTGAAAGGTGCCGGTATCCCGCATCCCTCTTGGTCCATCTCTCTTTCACTCTTCTCTTCCCCCATTTTCCTGCCTTTCCACTTCTATGCATGTATATTGGAAGTATTATGTCAATCACTGGGGGCGAAGGTGTCTCTTTGGCCTGATAACCTCATTGTCCTCGCGTCTTCTTGCAGCTACAATGGAGGAATCTGCGTGGACGGGGTGAACTGGTTTCGCTGTGAATGCGCCCCTGGATTCGCTGGACCCGACTGTCGTATCAGTGAGTATCCCGAGGAGGAAAGAATAGGGATGTATAGAAAGAGGGTGTTGGTGGATTACTGAGCATCCCGTGGCCTTTGACCTCCTCGGGGGTTAAAGGTTAGCCGTGGCTCACAAACGGACAGAGGAGATAAATTATTCAACCAGTGGAAAAATTCCTCTCCTTGTGTCCATTGATGGCTCTGACTTACTCTTTAAGGATTCCATGCATTTCCCCAGCCTCATTTTCTGGGGTGCAGCCATGGGAACGCCATCAATCCTGACACTCTGTGTATTGATTTCAAATCACTGTTTTAGCTTTCCTAACCATTTGACATTTCTGCCCTGGGCTGTAAGCGTATTGATGCATGTTCTCTTTGCTTCACCAGACATTGATGAGTGCCAGTCATCACCCTGTGCATACGGTGCCACCTGTGTGGATGAGATCAATGACTTCCGATGTGTCTGCCCACTCGGCCGTACCGGACCACAATGCCAAGAGTGTAAGAGTTATTGTTTAATCATTAAATGCTCTTTTTATCTCTCAGCTTGCTGCAATTGAGAAATGGAAAATCATAAAATAATGTTTACTTGGCGAAAGCCTCAAAAATAGCCTAAACCGGTTTATTTACTTCACAGCCATGAACATTATTTCTGCATGTTGTTCAGAAGCAGGTGAGACATTACGTCTCTAGAGAGCATTTGATTGGACAAAAAATCTCTCTAGCGCAGGATAGTTTTTTAAATGCATATACTACTGTTCAGAAGTTCAGAGCTGGTTTGAAAGAAGTCTCTTATGCTGACCAGTGTTGCTTTTATTTGATTAAAAATACAGTAAAAAAAAAGTGCTATTGTGAGATATTTCTACAAATTTAAATATTTTAATATGTTTTGAAATGTCTTGTATTTCTGTGATGGCAAAGCTGATTTTTTAGCAGCCGTTAACATGATCCTTCATAAATCATTATAATATGGTGATTTGCCACACTAGCATATAAATGAACTTAAAGCTAATAGATGTGGATCTAAAGCCACTAAACGACGACTATGGTTACTAAAGAGCGAACGACATGAGACTGCATCGTTCATAGGTGCATTGACCTGGCATCATGTGACTTAAATCATTCCAGACAGGAAAAGGATCTGCTCCTAAATTAGAATTGGCCCCAGTCTTACGGTGTTTGTGTTTGTGTTGTGGTGCAGTTATTGGCATTGGGAAGACATGTCACTATGCTGGACTTCAGTTCCCGCATGGCAGCCGCTGGGAGGAAGAATGCAACACTTGTCAATGTGTCAACGGCAAAGTGGAGTGCACCAAGGTAAGTGTCTAAGAGAAAACAGGTCTTTTTTTCCCCCCTCCTTTTATTTATAGAAATAAATGTGTTCACGACACTTTTTCAGGTGGTGTGCGGCAGGCGTCCGTGCCTGTTGCCAGGGACGCCAGGGCGAGAGCTCCAATCCTGTCCAGGAGGTCGTGAATGTCTGGAGCACAACTTCCTAACGTGTCTCTCTCCCCCTTGCCACCAGTGGGGGTTTTGTTCAAGCCCCGATACCGTCCCAACCATTCAAACCAAATGTGAGCCCAACTCAGTCTATCTGGACAAGAGCTGTGCTCGCATCACTCTTATATTCAACAGGGAAAAATTACCCGCAGTAAGTAGTCACTTATAAGTTGGTGTTTTATTCAGTTACACACAATTCCTGTGATGGTACCATGGCATTACCATAGCCTTACCAAAACATGCTATTACCAGCTACCATGTCTTGCAAACATGGTAATACCACTTTGTTATTGTCATTGTTTGCCTCCAATTAATGAGACACATTATTGACTACAGGCATGCAATAAATTAATCAAAAGTGACAAGAAACTCATTTAAAAGATTTTAATCCAATGTTTTTGTAAACTGCCTATTTATCGAAGAATTCTGAAGAGGCAGCAACACAACTGTTTCAACATTTCAGTTTTTTAAGCACCAGATATATACCAGAAGCATAAGAAATGTATCAAACCATACCGACTTCTAATTTTAAATGGTATTGTGACTAGTAAATCATGGTATTACCAGAGTTACACGATCGCAAAGACATAGCAGTAAGTTTGCATTAATATTACCATAGCCCGAATACATAAATATCATAATACCATAGTGTTTCTGTATTGTAGCTGTCCAAATATGTCTCAAAATTGCAGAAAATAGGATATTACCAGAGAGCCATGTGGTATTTTCATATTATCTGTCTGTGGCCAAAAAATTTTGTATTGCCAAACTACCATGGTACCATACGTTTTTGATCCTTCTACTAACGTAATAACTTTACGATCCCCAATAGTTTTTTCTGAAAAGTGCGTACTATGCCTTCTAGGGAACGACAGTGGAGAACGTCTGCTCAGAGCTGAGGTATATGCCTTCCACAAGGAGCCTAGCGAAAGATCACACGCTGCTGGTTATTTGTGACCTCTCCTACAAAAACCAGGGTGCAGTAGAGGTGGCCATCGTAAGTACATTTTGAAGACCCTAAGGAGGGCTTTCTACGCTTTCAGATTTTAAATTCATGAATCCATTGCACGCCTGTAACCTTCACACAGCATTGTTGTGTGGGGCCCCTAAGATCTATTATCAGTGGAATAGAAAGTCAAAACCATGGGAGTCCTGGGTACTCATCGCACAGATCTGTTAATGGATGCAAATTTGATTTCCTCACCGATTCGAGCACAGTTTCTCAAAATGCCCAGACGCCCAGAGCAATGCCAACCAGCCTCCTCTTCAAACCAGCCCATTATGTTATAATGAGATTCAGTTGACTGACCAGCAGCGGGCCGTACTGCATTGCAGCATTCCCTCCACCCACACGGAGAGCGCTGGAACCGGGCTTCAGCGCATCTCACACAGCCTTAGGATACACACTTTTTGTCATGAGAATGAAATGTTGCACAACCAAATAATCTTGAAATAATCCTTGAAATAACATAAAAACATACTTGGGTAATGATATGAAAATTAATATCTCTGTGCTGCCAGGCAAGTTTTGTGTAATTTGAAGCCGTGTTTCCTGTGCTCAATGACACATTTTGCCTTATGGAAGTAACTCACAAATAGTGGTTACCTACAAATACATCCTTTATCCTCGATCATATTACACTAAATCCCTGTAGTGTTGTAACAAGTCACTAACTGAAGGCTGGGTTTAACTGGCCTGACTCATTAAAATGGAACCTGTGGGCAGGAACTTTGAAGAGCTGCAGGTTTTTGCATGTTGAAAGCAGAATAGAGTTGAAACGATTGAGTCCACTGCTATATGGATAAAGACGGCTCTGATTTTATTGAGGGCATTGTCATAGATTGATTACAAGTCTCTTTTGGTATAGAAATGTTAGTTTTTTGGGGTCTGTACTAGAGTGTGGATCGGGCCGCATTTTTCTGTCCGAGCCGGCCCGCATCCGACAGAGCAGAAACCGAACCCGACCCGTGTCCGACAGGCATTAAGATATTTATGTCCATTTTTTTTTTTTTTTTTTTTTTGTGTCATACTAATGACACATTCACTTTTTTGTGTGGAAAGCCCGCTTTTAAGCAACTGTAGGACGGCATTCATGTGGAAAATATGAAACAAACTACGGGAACTACTCTGGAACTATTTATTCTGGAGAAGACAAATGATGGCTCGTGCAACATGTTATTCAGCGCGTGGCAGCAATGCACGACGCGCTGTGACGTCTCATACAAGCTGGGCGATTTTACTTTTACATAACCTAATTTTGAGAACATATAACAATAAAGCATGTACCTGGAGAACACAAATGAACACATGATGGCTCGTGCAGCATATACTTCAGCGCGTCGCAGCAATGCACGACGCTGGGAGAGAGAGAAAATAAAAATACTCAAGGAAACATCTGAGTGTGCATTATAGAATGGATTTCAGTCACAATCACACAATTATTTCGATTGAATTTATCCGTTAAACTAAATAGCGCCCGAATTGAGTGACTGCAAAAACTTGTGTGACCTACCACTGTGGGGTCTCATACAAACTGGGAAGTTGGAACGTGCGCCAACCTCCCAAGTCAGCACAGCGGCAGGAAACCCCAAATATGGTCATAGCAAGTGGAATCACAAAATTAGTTCTTAAATACACATCTGCTACATTCGGAAATGTCAACAGATGAGATCATCAGCGCACGCGGGGCAAAAAGCGTCGTTGTATCACAGGCGCACGTTCGCACTGATGTTACCGAGCCCGACCCGAACCCGAGCGTCCTTTTATAAATATCTGTCCGAACCCGGCCCGACCCGTCGCGTCTAGTCTGTACCATACTACACGTATGATGTAAACAAATGTGCAACACTCTAGTTGTGCCATGGTTTACCCATCCATGGCCCGCTGGTTTACAATAAATGAACTTGGGTGTAGATCAACAAATGCAGGATATTCATCGCAGCAACGGCCCAAAACTTCACACTTACAGTAAATGATTATAGATTGTTCCTTTGTAGGAGGTTTTTACTTGGAATCTTTGGAATGCAATCTAATATATTTTTTGAATCCCCTCTATTTCTCGTGCAGTCGTTCCAGCAGGATGAGCAGCCTAACCACAGTCAGATCCAGGAGGCAGCTAGTGCCATAGTCAGCACGCTGTCCAAGCGGCACAACAGCACCGTCATGCTGGCCGTCATCGAGGTCAAAGTGGAGATGCCGGTCATGTCCCAGCCAGTGGGTGAGTAGAGCAGGGGCCAACTGGCCTTGAGGCTAAAGCCAGCCTTCATCCCCCGACAGAGTGTCAATTCCCGGTCTCCACCAATTAGTGCGGCTTAAATGTCTTTGTGAGTCACAGGAGGAAGGATACTGAGAGAATCCAGCAGTTGTAGGAAGGAGACCGTAAACCTGTATGACAGTCATATAACTCCTCAGTCATTTTTAATGGAAGATATTTATAACCTATAAGATTTTTAAGTAAAATATTTTCTCCCATCTTCTGATTCAGTAATCTTATTGCCAGTATTAAAAATATACAATTTTGTCTAATAAAAAAAATCTAAATAAGTATTGTCAATATTTAATGAAAGCTTAAGTGGCTTTAAAATAATTTATAATTTAATTTATTCAATAAATTTAGAGAGCTTGTTATGTTTATTGCAAATACAAAATGTTTATTATACGATATAATATGAAAGATATTTAAATTATTATATTATATTATTTTGCTTTAAATAAAAATGTATGTCCATTTGTCAGTGGCTAATGAGTGACTAAATATTCATCCTATAATTATATAAATATGTATAATTTTATCATATAAACACATCATTTGTTGTATTATTAATATATGCAATACAATATACATATTACTATGTAGAATCATTTTTGTCTCTAATAATAAAAAAACATAATGTAATATTAAAACACCCACTAATGAATGCTAAAATTACTTACTTACTTACGGGTATAGTTATACGTCTTACATCCCTACTCTTTGTTCATTATTATGAGCATGAATCCCAGTTTTGTGACGTCTGACTTGATCCTCTCTCCATACAGACTACCTGGTGCCAGTGTTGTGCGTCGTCCTGTGCGTACTCTGGGTCTTCTGCGTCATCGTCTGCGTGTGGTGGACCCGTAAGCGCCGCAAAGAGCGCGAGAGGCGGGAGCGTGTGCCCGTGGAGGAGAGCGTCAACAATCAATGGGAACCGCTGAGGCCCGTGACACGGCCGCAGCACAAGGACAACCGGGACGCGCAGTACGAGCGCACCAAGCTCATGGGCTCCCCGGATCGGACCTGCACCAGCGAGGAGGACGAGGACGAGATAGAAGAGGAAGAGCTGGAGCTGGTGGAAGAGGGGGGCAAGTGTTCCATCCAAAAGTACTCTAAACCTGCAGCGCGGACCAAGAACGGGCTGATCTGCACCACGCGGAGCAGCGAAAGCAGCAGTGGCCGCAGCAGCCCTTCCCTCAAAGCACCCTACTGGACAGGCTTCAGCCCAAAGGACAACAACTGTAAAAACGTCAATAACGCCACCACCAAGCACAAAGAACACTGCGTGTGAGCTCCGATGAGCAGGACGAGGAGACCAAGGCCATCTCAGAAACACAGACTGAGTTTTCCCCCCATGTGTTGTTTTTTTATTTTTGACTTCTTTCGAGGCTGATAAAGTGGCAAATTTCTTTCGTTCCTTTTTTTTTGTTTATGTACAGAGGAAGCAAATTCTATTTCGTTATGAGGAGGCAGAGAGAAGCCTTGCTTTGTTTTTGGAGAAAAAAACTGCTGGATTACGAGCAGGACTGAGGAACTCGTGAGAGAAGCCTATAAAGACTTTTACGTTGTTATTGTTGTTGTTTACAAACGGTTGTGCTTTTGTTTTCGTTTCGAGTGGCCCGGTTTTCGGTGCAGACCACGTGCGGGGGGTGGGGGGACGCTGGCTTTGGGGGATCCCCCTTCAACCGTTCATCTGTTCTCCTTCCACGCCTGCCTTACCGAGCTCGTCGTCTATGAGGAGGGCTACAGTGCCTATAAAGTGGCCTTGTTTTTTTTTTTTTTCTGTCGTCTTGGCTGAACGCTCTTTAAAAAACAGATTGCAGTATTTTGAGTCGGTCGCAAGTGCCTTCGGACGAGCCCCTCGGTTTCAGGGTCTCTTGACCCGATAGATCACGACAAAGAAGAGAGGCTGGTCTTAAGAGCAGCTCCAATATCACCAACAAGGTATTCAACAAAGACAAGAGATGTGTAAATACATGTATATAATAAAGGAGTCGCTGTGTATATTTGAATTTAGTAACTTAAGTCACTTTTTTATTATTATTATTATTATAATTATGATTTAAATATTATGATTTTTTTTATTTTTATTATTTTTTTTTTTTTACACCATTCCTTTTATTTATGCCAGTTGACATGGCAGGTTTTGTAAGATGTATACAGCGTCCCAGTCAGAACAAAAATATAATCAGAGATCATCCTATTATGTTGTTGGTTTTGTTTTCACTAGACACCTATACGATCGTGTGCTGTATTGTGGCGTGTGTGTTCGCCTCCTTCGCCTCCTATTCCCTTTCCGCACCTGTCCTTTCTTGCTGATCATAAAACCATGCTGCTTGTTTCTTGTAAAGATGCTATGTCAAAAATGATGTTTTCCCCTCCTTTTTTGTTTGTTTGGTTGGAACGCAACTTCATGAAGGGAACAATTATGTTGTAAAGCATTTGTACTCGAGGTACCAGCTCAAAGAAATGGTTTACCTCTGAAACAGCTGGCTATGATTTGATTTCTTTCATCATGATGTTAAATTTAAGATTTTGTTTTTTGCTTATGGGAAGATGAGAAAGTGTTCCTGAACAACTGGTTCACAATCAAATGCAAGTATAAATAAGCAAGTTAAGCTCAATGTCCGTTATGGAAGGGAAACGGGGTGGAGCTGGAGAAGTTTTTTAGTTTTGCTTTGTTTTTTAAGCTGTCATTTTTTTATTATTTTTTTTTTTTGTACAGAAGAATTGCTCTGAAAAAAGTTATTTGGTTCATTTAGTGGAATTTATGTTTGTTCTTAGAAATAAATCAAACTATTTATTAAAGCATTTTATAACAATGTGCTCAAGAAAACCACTGTCTGCTGGTATTTAGTACTGAAGGCGCTGGTCTGAGTTTGTGGTAAGTCTTTTCATCGTATCATGTTACCTTCTCCTGTAAGAGGTGAAGACGATTCCGGATCGATGCAGGAACTTCCAGTTGAGATGCTACTGACAGGAAGCAGCCAATGGTAACTGGTCTCCTGTTCTCGGCTGACTGCTGCCTGGCCAATGGACAACGGGTTTCTCATGGCTTCATCTGGAGTGAATGTTTTATGATGATGCAGTCAGTTTGTTATGGTTTTGTTCCATAAGTAACGGGCTCTAATGGGACAGAGGCCTGGAGTCATGTTTCACATCACCAGCAATACCTTAGTGATGTGTTTAGGTGTCTCTGATGGTGTAATTGAACTTGGGCTGTAGAAGTAAATTAAGCCTACTTTGTGAGATAAAAAAAAACCAGACGAAGAGGAGGAGACCAGTGCTGTTGAAACCCATAACTAATGATGGTTTGGTAAAGGTTTTAATTGTAAATGGCCTAAATGAAATAAACCAGCAATCTTGTTGCATCTCTTTGTAGATATTCTATGAAAAGGATTTTATCAACCATAAATTCTTGCATTTTTGTGTGAATGTTCTGTCACGGGAGAGAAAGAGAGCAAGAGAAAAACAGCAAAGTCCCAGTTTATTAAATCTCAGATCTCTTGACCCGGTGATGCAAAGTTTTACTGCAGTCTTTAATATATGATACATTATTAAAACATTATAAAGCTTTCTTTAATCACAATTATGTGAACATATGGTGTATTTTAAATTATTAAACCCAGTTTGAGTTGACCTAATATAAAGCATTTTTCGTTTTGAACTTGTTTTTTAACTGCTAATAAATAGTTTCCTCTTATATATTAGCCATTGTAATATCTCTTTACTGACCGATTGCAAAGAAACAACAGCACTGTAAACGCAAACAAGAAAAAAAAGTACAGCACGGTCAAACTCAAGATAGAATTTAAATCTAAGCAAAATGTTAAGAAATGTGTATTAAAAATACATTTGCAATGCAAAAAAAGAGAGCGAGAAAAGCATTGTTACTTCTCGATAAAAAAGGAGATGGGCTGGACAACTATTTAAATTTTACCAAAGAGATGTTGTATTGATACATTCAATTAAGCAACAAATTACGTTTCTTCCTGAAAAAGTTGGGAGATTTAGGAGGCAGTTGGGCATATTATGCCGTATCCTTAGATGTATTAATCATATTTTGTAAGAAGTGCATTATTGTTCATTGAATAACTTGGCTAGTATCTCCTTAATTACAAAAGCCAATTCTCTAATGACATCATACTCCCGGAAGTGACATCACTTTGGACGGAAAACGGCATAAACGTAAGTAAGTATTAGCGGTGGGTGTCAAAATGTCTTGTGTTGGTTTGCATCACTTTAGAACATTTAATCCTGTTACTATTTGCATAAAAATCTATTATAATATCAACATGTAGTAAAACGTTTCAATAAGCCGAATGTGCTCGAAGGGAATGACACAAATGAATAGTAACAACGATTTTCTTAAAGTCGTTATTATGCAAGGGCTTATAATATTACGCATACGCTGTTTGTATGTATCTTGTATGCACTTATAATCGATTCTTTATCTAAACATTTTTTTATTTTTTTGTTTCCCCAAGAAGCTGAATTTTCAGCAGGCATTGCTGTAGTCTTAAGTGGTCCTTCAGAAATCATTATGGTAATTTGATGCTCCACCGGAGTCTGACAGTACAATAACTTCAAATAAACACCACCAAAGGTTTATATTGTTATAGAATGGAGTCTCTTGCTTAAAAATGTCTCATTAGTTGAAACACGCATACTTTGACATCTGGTATATCGTTCTTTTATAGCAGTATAATCTTCATATGAAGCACATTTAAACTGATTTGTTTTTCACAGGCATAAGTGGCCTACATGTGTGATGTAGTTTATAAAGTTGCATGTGGCTGAAAGCTGATACCAGATTCCTAAAGTGTTTCTCAGCAGTCAAGGACGTCTGCCCCGCGCACATTTATAAACATTTTGTGGCTCTCATGACCCAAACGAAAGGTACTGTATGTCCGTCTCATTCAGCCTTGAGTCCGCTGTCAGGCATTCAAGACAAACTCCTTCATTTCTTCTTGCATTTAAGCAAGCTATCCAAAATCGGCCTATTTGACTGATTAAAGTGCATCTCCTCTGTGGCAATGTGACAGGGTCCTACAAGATCTTTTACAATATGTGACGAATCAAGAAACTGAGAAAGTCAAAACCGTATGGGTTGACTTGTGGTTTTGTTAAGCCTTTAAGAAGATGACAGAGTTGATCTGAAAATGAAACATTTGGCTTTACAGAATTAGGGAATAGTATGGTGGCCAATTTAAAGCCTATGCCTTCAATAATAATTCCTCTTGGCTTTTCATATCTCCCTTTTAGAAGAAAAAAGGTTGTAATTGGTAACACTTGACAAATGCCAACATAGACTATTTACTTTTGCGACTGCCAACTGTTAGGCGCCCCACTGGAGATGGAGGATTATTCCTGTCTGGATTTCAAATGCTTCAGTTGTTAGTATCCAGTATAGTAATTTATGCAGGTGGATTTGATTTAAACATTTCTTTTGTTGCCAGTCAACGGCGTTAGATATAGTTTTTCTATATGAATTGTGCACTTTTGAACTGTTCACTGAGTGAACAGTTGTTTTGAAAATGAAGATCTCATTTAAGGTTATTAGTAGATAGTATATGAAGATTTCTTTTTCTAAAAATTTAGTTATTTAGTTGCGGCATTTTGTATCAAACTGCACTTAACGTTGTGATCCTGAAAAGAAATGCACCAATTAAATGAGGCAAAAAAATCATGCCAGTGATGCACTGCGATCAAGTAATCACCTTTGTTTTACTATTATATTCAAATAATAATTTAAATTAGCTTTTTTTTTAATAATAATAATAATTCCAGTTTGCATTGAAATTTAAAGTTTAAGTAATTTTGTTGTATTTTTGTGATTCTTATTAAGCTATTTTTTTTTAGTAATTTTAGTACTTTAACTTTTTTCATTTAGGTTTTTTTTTCCCCTATTTTATCTAATATTTCAACACAGTCTCACGAGCAATTCGTACATATTTGTACGAGGTGCCAAATTTGTGCCAATTCGTACGACCTCACTCGT
>JAUMHP010000076.1:8352101-8364019 GCA_032361065.1 Enteromius trimaculatus
AAGAAAATAAATATATAAATGCATTTACATGTAAATATTTTTTATTATATACTGCACATGATAAACACAGCATAAACATATATTATGTAAAGAAAAACTTATTTCGGATGTGATTTATCACGATTAATTGTTTGACAGCACTAATATATATAATATATATATAAAACGTACTTAAGTTCTAAATTTGAACACATTTTCATCACACGTTTGCTATTTAAGTGAATTGAAAATACAAAATTTAAAGTATACTCTTCTTTTAAAGTATAGTATGTCTGTAATAAGTACTCTTTATGAAATTATACTTAAGTACACTACTACTTGATAGGGGGGCTTCTTTATGTTGAACCGGCTGAACTCTTGTTCTGTATTTGGAGGCCATTGATCAGTTCTAAAGATAAATCTATTTCAGAGGCATTGTGTGGGGCTCTTCACATCAACAACTCTCCCTGTGTCTCTCTGCTCACTTCCAGCTGCAGTGCTGCACTGCCTTCCATGTCCAGCCTATACTTACAGTATGAAGACAGCTTGTCATTCTAAGTGTACCAATGTTGGCAGGTACTTTATTTTGGTGTTGACCAATTTACTCCTCTTCATATCTTCATTTAGAACTCCCCTCCATCCAGGTGCATTTAAACAGCCATCCTGCAGTCGGAGGATGTTTCTGATGTATCCAATATCAGACAGAGATCAAGTCGAGCCAGACCGCATCTTCACTCTGACTGCAGAGTTAAGGGAGGAGCCGTGCAAAGAAGAGCTGCAGCATCTCCCCTCAATGTGACCTCTGGAGGACAATGTGAGATCAGGCAGAGGGGAATATTAGCCCAGGTTAGCTCAGGCCAAGGTTAGTTTATCTCAGGGTAACTGAATGATGTGTTCTGAACATGATAAAAAAAAATTGTTTTTACTGTTTGGATTTAAGGTTTTACAGGAGTTTTCGCCATTTTGATTAAGATTGGTGAGGATGGGTGAATATTTGTTGTTCTGTTCCAACACCATGGAATGCATATGGATACATTTAGCATAAATTAACTATTGTTCTCATAGCTGACCCTCATTTATTAGACTAAAGCCACCATTAAAATCTAAGAACAAACTGGATTACATGTGGTTTTTGAAAAAGAGGACTGTATTTAAAAAAAAAAATTAATAAAATTAAACTGCGCCATCTCACACTAAATTGTAATATATTTAGAGTAGTAGATTATTATTGTTTTTATTAAAAAAAAATTTTTTTTTTTTGGTTTTGACATCGCACTTTTGGAAAAACTTTTACACCCCCCCAAAAAAAAATATTACTCTTAAAATGTAAAATAATAATGTACAAAAAAAAATTTAAACGGATGAATTAAAATGTGATGCATACAGTACATGTGGGATGAAAATTGAATATTAGCTGTTACGTTTGTTAAAAAATATACCAACAACAGTGAACATTTTCTGCGTTCACTTATTCATTTGTTAATAGTATTTTGTTTAAACATGCAGTTGAAACTGCACGCTGTACTGTATATTATTTCAGTTTTCATTGTTTTGTTGAATAACGAAAAGCATATAAAAATTCTGTATTCAGACAAGCCTGTCTTGCCTGTAAAATCCACTTTCTGACTCAAGACAAGCAAAGGAAGTGCAGAGAGAAAATGCTTGCCGGGAGGAATGTGAAGTTCTCTGTTTGCATGCGAGTTGGAGTAATTACGCTGTTGACGTAGCACTGCTCCTGATAGGGAAATGTGATACATGGGTTATGAGAATTAGCAGAGCTTAAGCTGTCATAAAAGGCCTCAGTAACCAGATTAATGTTCTGACAAGACTGTCTGATTGTCGCCATAAGGCTAATGATTAAAGGAAAGAGGATGCTGTGTGTTGTCACTAAAAACATTTTTCTTTTTTTGCATCTCCGCCTTGAGTACAAGCTCAACTTTGGCCTCTTTTGTCCTGCCGCACATAAATAGTAGACGTTTCTGTGGGTCTACGTGATGCCTTGAACTGCAGGCTGTTATTAATTTCATAAAAGGCTGTTAAATGGTCTGTTTGTTGGCACAATATGACTGGTCAGTATGATGGATTGAGGATTACATTAGAGTGGGTAACCATTCAGAGCTTCCTGCTGTAAGTTATATCCTGTCAAATCCATTGTTCGGGAATCTTTCTTTGGTTTGCGAAGTACACTCACTTCTTCTCTGTTTGAGCACAGAAACGGCTCCCAGCCCCTCAGTCCCCAGAGCTGATTACAGAAAGCCCCTTAATGTGTATTGTAGGAGTCAAACAATGACATTTCCATAGTAGGAACTGTGACTTCCTGTTGATAAGCAGCCCGCTATTCCAAGCCAACTAGTGTTTATGTGTGTTTATGCAGCGGGTGAAAACAATATCTCTTCGTTCGAGGAGAACAAGTGTTGGTGTAAAAATAGCGATGCGTGGTTAAGCATCAAAGGCCAGAAAATTCCTTCCAATAAACAATGTTTCGCGAGAACTCCACGCAAACAATGCAGTCCCACACATTTATTTCGAACTCAGTTGAAATCTGTGTTTGAAGGATTTGTTTTGGGAATATGAATAATGCTCCTCGCTCAAAGTTTTCAATAGTGTAACTTAGTTGTATTTACATAACTGCAATTTTACTGATTCGCCTTCATCATGAGAGCGTTATTTCTACTGCAAGATCAAAGGTTGTTAATCCTTAAGATAAAAAGACAATGCTATCATCTTTACCCAAAACATACTCTCAAAACATACTCCTCACAAGAAACGAAAACAAAATGAAAGAGAAATACTTGCTTTGGTTACTTTATTTTGTTTATCAACAAAAATGTCTGAAGATGACAGCTGGGGGGCAAATGAGAACCGATATGTTTTGATGCTTAGCTGCAATTTGCAGAATAATTAAATACAATTAAGTTAAATGCCTGTATTGATTTCATGATTTGTGACCTTTGGCCCTGACTTTTTACTCCAGATAGTATTTAAAACATAAACCACAAGGCGTAGTGAAACATAATCTCTATTTGATGTGTCACTACTATCATGTGCAGCAGCAGCTGTCTTGTGCTACAGAAGACGGGAAGAAGTTGCTAGCTTACAAGCAGCTCTTTGAACTTGATGCAGTGATTTAACTGTTGAAATACACCCTGTTATCCTGTTCCTGCCTGTCTTTTGCTAAAGTGCGTTTACTAAACGTGTGGTAATAGAAGGAGATACTTAGAGGCAAAGGTTATGCTGCTATAACTGCACCCTAAATAGGTCAAGTATTAATGAATGCGTTCTGATATGGTATTCTTAACTCTTTATACTCACAATAGTAATTCTATCTAGGCCACCAGGTGACCGTGGCTTAATGTCCTTCAGGAGCTTGAAGGCCAGTGTTCCCTGAGGAGCATGTTCTAGAATGTGTTCCATGTTGACACTCTAAAAATAGAGCCTATTCCTGTCTAGTCGCTCACAGCACCCCCTCATCACTTTATCAAATAACTCGTGAGACGGGGTTCTGAAGGAGACGCTGGGGGTTCTGCCGTCCAAAAGAAGAGCACGGTAGTTTAAGAGTTGACAGTTTGTGTACTCACAGCGCTGGTTTTTGGTTTCAGAACAACAGAAGCTCACGGAGGAGAGTGCACTTCATAGAAAACTTCTGCAAGCTTGCTTGTTTACCGAAGCCAGTCAACCTGGGTAAACGTAATCCTGGCTTATCCTGTTTCATGTTTCCTGCTTTTCGTATTTGTCTCTGAGTTAGTAATTAATCCTGGGTTATATGAGCTTAAGATTTCACACTATATATATTGTAAACCATAGCTTTATATTCTTTTTGTATTATTATGAAGGCTATAAAAATAATTGGACTCCCAAAAGAAAAAAAAAAGATTTATATTTTAAATCTTTTAACGTCAATATTAAAACAATAATTCATATTTTATTTTCTCCAGTTTGAAGCTTATAAATTCTGTAAGCTTTGGTACGTATGTGATTGGTTTTAGTTGTGTTTTCAAATTGTTATTCATTTTGTTGTTATTGTTTATTTGTTATTATTAAGTTTTTTGGGTTTTTTTTAGATTTTGACATTTTTAATACTTCGGCATAAATATTTTGATTTCATTTTTTTGTTAAACCTTTTCAGTTAATATATTGATATTTTCTTTCAAATTAGTTACGCAAAAAAAAAAAATTGTCTTAGCTAATGATACCAACCGAAAAACATGAAAAATGCTGTACCCAGCATTTAAAAAGGTGTTTATCTGCTTTTATGTGTTTTATCCACTGAAAAGAATAGGTGAGCGTGCTGTCTCAGCAAAGGAGCATGATTATACCTGCCAGCTGAAATTCTTTTGTAGTATGAAGCATTGAAGAGTGTGTGTGTGTGTGTGTGTGAACTGTAGCTACACATCTCCCAGTTACTGATGAGCTGATGCACAGGGCTCAGGTTTCTCAGTTTGGCTGCTGATTGACTGAAGACTCGCTGCTCTTGCAGTCTGATATTTTAATCAGATGCTCTAATGAGTTAATGGACACCCAAGGCAGGATGAGGCCCCTGAACCCCAGCAGCAAGAGGGGCTTTCTTTTTCATTTTGATGCATGCTTAGTGTTGATTTCAGTGGTCACAAGTTCCAAGCTATGGCGCAATCATGTGTGTGTGTAAGCCAGTCAGGTATCCGATAGCTGTTAAGTAGCTAGTACCTCTTGCTTAGTTAATAGATAATACATACAGTATATCCACTGCTCATACGTTCACTCACTCGTAAATTCATGTTCACTTATTTATTCATGCACTCATGCATTTATTCATTCATTCATGCACTCTCAAATTTGCTCATTCATTGTGCTCACTTGTTAATTCATGCATTTAGGCTTTTTATTCATTCATGTACTCACACATTTACTCATTCATTGCACTCATGCATTTACTCATTTGTCCATGCACGCATGCATTTACTTGCTCATTAATTCATGCACTCACAAATTTACCCACTCGTTTATCATGCAATCATTCTTTCCCTCATTCATTTATGCAGGCACTCATTTATGCATTCATTCATTCTTCCTGCACTCATGCATTCACTTATTTATTCATTCAGCAACATTAAGAATAGTGTGTGATTAAATGTTTCAAGAAAAAAATTCTTTACTCCACATAAAATGAACAGCTTGCTGAGAAGACATATCATTAAACACAAAATCTAAGACATTTTTTAGTTTTATTAGTCATGCTCAAGTAATTTTGTTGATGTCATTTGTTTGGTTTGAATGTGTCATCAGTTACTGTATTCATAACCATTTCAGTTGAACTTTTGACTTAGTGTGTGTATGTGAGTGTCATGAGACTACTGTATAATACAAGCGTGTCATTGGAGATGTGGAACTCTTCTCAAGGCATCTTTTCTAGAATATCTATTCACATCGTTTTTTTCTGCTTGTTTATCTTTCACTCTACACACTTGACCCTCTTCATTTTTTTTTTGACACGAATGACTCCTAGAAACTCAATTACACTAACAACTAATTAGACTCTTCTTATCAGCCTCTCCTCACATTTGGTTCTGATTATCTGCAATGGATTTAATGCACTTTCTCCAAGCTTACCCAAAAATATACATCCTGTCATCATTTACTCATTCACAAGTTGTTAAATTTAAAAATTTAATTCTGCTTTCGTTCTGTGGGAGTCAAAAATACAATGTATCCAGCAACCAACATTCTTCAAGATTTCTTCTTTGGTGTTCAGCAGAAGAAAGACAACATTTGAAAAACTTGAACTATTAATTTATGAATGAGCTCCAATTGAGATACAAAAGATCTTGCAAATAATTCGACATTAAATGTATGGTGTTATTATATGAAGCCACTTAAATGCTGTGTCCAGCTCAGTTATAAAAGAGATCCATCTGACAATAAACCTCAGCACCCCCACCTCCAGCCTGCGTTCCTGGCTGTCTGGCTCAGTCTAATGTTCTTCCTGGCTGGATATCAGTGGCTAATTGCCAGTGATGTTTAGTAATTCTGTGCATGAGACAATGCGTCTGATATCCAGTGAACACGCTTTTTACCAGTCTCTTTGCCCCTGATTCACTTTGCATCTAAGTAATCATGACCAACCCCTAGACTCTCTTTCATGTCGGTTTTCCCACGCTTGTCCTGGACGTGATCACCAGTACTGCAAGTCAGGACGCTGTAAATGTGTGTGTGGCTTCAAATCATCCCCCTGTAATTGGTGTTTCAGACATGAAAGGCATTGTGGGATTAGTCAGTTGCATGGACTCCTTCTGTGGCTGAGATGAATTAGAGGATATTAGAGCATTAAAGGTCATGCACGGATAACACAGCATTGCTTCACTTCCAAGTGAGGTTGAGTCAGGTGAGGAAGTCTGCAATGGAAAGGACCAATGTGTTGGAAAGACATACTTCTCCCAAATATGATCAATCTGTCATCATTTATTCAGACCTATATGACTTACTTTCTACTGTGAAATGCAAAAATGGAAATACTGAAGAATATTTCAGCTGGTTCCTGTTTTAGAACTGCAGTGAATGGGGGTTGGGCTTCAAAAAGGCCATTAAAATGTCATGAAGTGGTTCATATAAGCTTTATGTTAGTCTTCTGAAGTCATACAATGTCTTCACACAGACCAAAAGTCACTGGTAATCCCTTCTAGTGAGCTGGTAACCACCAAGAATCACTGAGACAGTGAGTTGAACTCTGAAACTGGATTAGTCAGTTTTGCGAAGGACGATTCCTTGAACTTGATCCACTGATTCATTCAAGAACTTTCTCAAAAGAATGATTCATTCACAAATCAGACAACACTGCTTCTTTTATAATTTGTGCCTAGGGGATCTAAGTTTTAGATTTTCAGTGAATAAATATTTTGGTCTGTTTCTCACAAATCTGTTGTATGTCTTGAGAGGACTTCGAATATAGCAATTAAAGTATGTAATAATCTCTCAAATGATGTGTAGAAAATTATAATTACATTAGAATTACAATAAAAGGTGTATAGCGTATTATTAATTATTAAAACTATTTAAATGGTATCTTTCCTTGTGAAAAATAAGTGTGTTTAATTGTACTGAATGAGCTCTGACACCTGATATCTGATATCTTAAACATATATTTTTAATAAACGGGTCACATATAGTAAGACGAGGAGATCCAGTTTGAAACCCGTGTAACTACGGTTCAACAAAACAGTTCAATCTTTGTAAAAGGAAGTTGAAATCGCACGCTTGCATCAACAACAGTTTAGCATTTGTTAACACTATCAATTTAGGGTTGGATTTGGTGAAGGGCATTTATCCAACACGACAGAGCAGTAACTTTTAGCAACAGTATTGAACCTGTTTTAGTGCCACTCAGCCGACATTTCTCTTTGAAACTGTGGCAGAACGTGCAGCAAGGCACATAAAAACGATGGTGAAGAAAAAGTGCACAGAGGTACATATTTTCAGATTGATCTGAAAACACTGAATTCTGTTTGCACTGTATATTATTTTTTTAAATAAAAATGGTAACTTTTAAAAATGTAAAAAGTATGTTGAAGCCTGGTAATTAATGTTACAGTCAATATATGCAACATCTATGACATTGTTTTATGTTAACTACTGCTAAAAACTGCCAAGATGCGAGGGTTTTATTCCCACTGCATTAGATAACTCTTGCCAGTTGTCTTTTCTGGCATTGCTTTTAGTGGTGTCTTGTTGTGGTCAGGGTAGACCCGCGTCCTCAGCTTCTGTTTGTCCTGTGACTGCAGCTGTTCCTGTGCCCCACACCCCACCTTACTACAAGCAGCAGGAGCAGCCAGAAACCAGCGGCTATGAGAAACACCCAGAGAGGATGCAGAGGGCTTAGGGTAGGTGATGCGTGTGAAACTGAGACACCTATCACTGCCTCTGTGGAAAGAATGAATGATTAGCCCTCTGCATCTCCTTTTGTGTCAGATGGCAGCTTCTCAACTCACACTTGATAAAGGGGTGTGCAGTGCTTGTCAGGAATATAGTAGCACAGGGCCCCGACGTGCTTCACAGCGGCACCTATACGGTGAAGGGCCTGAGTGGCAGAATGGGGGATATTTCAACACTAGGAGACTCGGGCTGTCAGAGTTAATGAACCCGTTCCAGTCCCTATTTGACAGTAAAATGTCCCCTATAAATAAAATATATGCTTAGTCGAGGATATTTGGTCCATGCTCATCTAATGCACATCTTCCAGTGTTGACTGCTTCTGTCAGTGTAGATTTACTTACTGTACATGACAAGCAAACACACAATCGATGATGCTTTATAAAGGGCTAATTTCTTTCCTGCTTACTTTGAATGAAGCATACAGTCAAAAGCATTTGTAAATTAATACAATAATTTAGAATTTTCTATATTAAAGCGTTACACACATGTAGATACATTTATTTGTAAAATACACACTTTTATTTGCACAAAATAGGCTCTTTTTACATTGGGTGTCTACAAATAGTTAAATCAAAACCTTAGTGTATCATTTTATTGTTTTAAAAAACATTTAAACACACATTTTTAAACTGGTATTACTGTCCTTATCACAGAATCTGACAAGGCACATTTTGGCTTTGTATATTAAAATATTACACCAAAGGGCCAACATTCGTCTTTTTAAATTTGCGTCACTTCTGACTAATATTAACAGCATTTTTGTGCAGGCAGAGCCCTAACCATAGGCCAAGTTGGATTTGAGTCGTTGGCATCAGGGCAAAGTTAACTTTGTCTGGCAGGGGTCTGGCTCCACTGAAGAAAGAGGATATCATGTACCCGCTTCAGTTGCTCAGAAGAATTAATAAGGTGATGCAGCCAAGACGGAGGCCGGAAGCATCCCTAAATAAATAACAGGGTAAATAAGGCGTTGTTCCCATAAAAGGTGGGAAAAACTCTTCTGGTCCCAAGGCTGGGCTGAGCAAGAAGAGAATTGGCACTGCAGCAGCAGGACTGCCCGGAAGATAAGAGTGGGGATTTCTTGCTGAATGGTCATTGGGAGGGCTTCTCCAAAACCGGTGACTAGGTTGTGGGGTGACTAGGAATAGGAAGTAGACCTTTTTATTTTTACCATCCAAGAGCTTGGAGGAAGACGCAACAGCCAAATGCAGGAGAAAGTGCCAACACTGGAGGTTGAAGTTGGCTCTAGTGTCTGTCAAGCAGACAGTACATTTAGTGGAAGCAGCTGTAGGAAAAAAATATGCTTTTTCTATTTGCTTTCCACTCTAAGAACAAAAGGTACAAAAGCTGTCACTTTGGTGGTGCGGTTTCAAAAGAAAGTAAATTGCTCAATTTAGGTAAATTGATGAAATGTACCATTTAGGTAATATTCACCCTTTAGGTATAAATAAAGGTGTACCTTTTACAAAACAACCTTCCCAGTGAGAGCTTTTTGTACCTTTTTTCTAACATTTACTAGAATACTCTACAAATTATTAGAACTAACAATAAAGTAGTTGGAAGTGATTATGCATTTTAGTAAGCACTATTTTCATTAAGGGCCAGCGTTTTTTTCAAGGGTGGATATCCCATTTATGAAGGTGTTCATTATTAATAGTTAGTAAGTTAGTTGTTAGTTTAGGTATTGGGTAGGATTAGAGATGTAGAATAATGTTACGTATAATAAGGCATTAATACGTGCTTAATTAGCAATAATAATTGGCAAAAATTCTAGTAATGTGCATGATAATGAGCAGATAAAACAAAGTGTTACCAAAAACACTTTTATACATTTATGTTGGATGCTTAAAATTAAGTTCAATTCAAATGACTAATATTAAAATGAATAACATATGTAAAGGTGTTTTTGTTGTTTCAAAAATTGTTGGATGAAATCAAATATAAACAATACATTTTATATATAAATCATTCACATACAGTACACTCATAAACATTCTGGAGTAGTTCTTCCCCTCAGAATCAGTAATTCCGAATGCTAAGTTATGCAGCTTTGTTCACATGAAACAGATATTTGACCACTGGATCAATACAGTGTTTGCAGAGGCACTAAAGAAAAAATAACAACATAAGCCTATTAAAATAAAATGTAACGTAGCCTACTGCAGGGAGGTTTTTGTCTCCCCATTTTAAATATCTTCTACGTTCTTGCCCCCTAATTTTGGATTTTCATACCATTCTGGACTTCTTTCAAAGAAACAGTGAGAGGCCAGAAGACAGTCTGTCTCTAATTGTTATAGCCGTGCCAGTCCAGGCAACACCAGCAGAAACCCTGATGAGGGTGTAGATGTGGATGAAGCAGAAGGTTTTACTGCCCTGAAGCTGCATCATTATGTCAAACCGAGTTTGTGTGTGTGTCGGCAGTGTGGAACAGAGCCAGTCGTTTGAGCGTGCATGCGTGTGTGTGTGTGTGTGTGTGTGTGTGTGAGGTATTGAGTATCATGCGTGTCAGTTGTGTACTGCTGGTTCAATCCTGTCAAATCCACACTGCCTCCTGCTGCCCCCTGCCGGTCTGTGTCACATGTCCAAAGAAACAGACAAAAGGCAATCTTCTGGTAACAACTCATGGTTAGGACTAGACAGTATTAATAAGTTGTGGTCATGGAATAATTTGTGAGGCACCGGGAAAGTACTCAAAGAAGCTTGAGTACTGGTTTCTTCAAATAATGCTTGGACATGCATAGCTGGAGGCTGGCAATCAAAGTTACTTCAGAAATATCTGTCACGTTGCCAGTAGTGGAAGCATATTCATGCTCGGGCAATGTTTCAGCCAGCCAATGACACTGAGTAAGCTGAAGGGCTGTTACTAGTCAGTTTAGCGGGAGGTGGGCTATAGTTTTAATCATTACCCATCTGACTATGCATGTACAAAGAG
Source organism: Enteromius trimaculatus (assembly GCA_032361065.1). Classification (NCBI taxonomy): domain Eukaryota; kingdom Metazoa; phylum Chordata; class Actinopteri; order Cypriniformes; family Cyprinidae; genus Enteromius; species Enteromius trimaculatus. The sequence goes on from JAUMHP010000076.1 coordinate 8,362,912, forward strand.
CAGGCCAATTAATGGGGTGTCATACATTTAGAGCCGTATTGTTTGTACACAAAGAATCCTTTTCTGAGACAACGTCATAAATCAGTCGGTGATGTCATCGAGTGACAATGCAGGACAATGTATCTGTGTGACTGTCCCTCGGTGGACAGAAGAGGGAGGTGGCCCTGGCTCTCTGTGCCTTGTGGGACTGGCACTAGTACTGTATGGGTCCCCTAACAAGCTGTAGGCTAAGTGCATTATTGATAATTCCACTTTTTGTAATGCCTTAAATTTGAAATGTTCATATTTTCGTTTGGGAGTTCCCAGTAATAGATTGACATGCATGTACAGGCAAAGCAAAAACAAATTTTCAATCAAATTTTCCTTTGTTGCTCGAAAACGTTTAGTAGAAAGTACTCTTCTAGCAGTATCACTATGGTGATCTAATTTATGATGCATTCACCTCTGAATGTTTTGGAAAAAATTGGATGTACAGTAGTTTTCATGGTTCTTTACAATGTGTTACTGGTACAAGCATCTGCACACATCACTGTAATTTATATGAAATGACAAAATGCACTAAGGAGGAAAAAAACATGTAAAGTTTGTGTTTTTAAAGCTTTAAGGGGTAAACTACCGCAGTATACAGTATATCTAGTTTGTTGACATACTGCACAAATGTTTATACCAGATCAACAGATAAACTTTTACATAAGATGACGATTTTTCATACAGAGACAGGTCATTCAGCTTACTAGTTATGCTCCATATGTATGGAACGAGCTTCAAGGTACATTAAATATGAAATCTGTAACAACTATCTCTAAATAAATAAATAATCAATATAATATGCACTTTTGTTACCTTACTCAATAACCCCCCAAACCATTTGCTCAACGGTTGGTTTTTCAAACCCCTCCTTGGCAGTAGGCTAATAAGGGTCTCATTTTGTATTTCATCATGCCTGTACTGGTCCAAAAGCAGCACCTTGTGGCAAAGAAAGAATTTGCGTTTTCATTCAGACCAACGGAAAAAGACCAAAAAGTGGCCGGGCGGATGGTTATAAGTCATTTATAAGAGATTAGTTAATGATGAAATGTTCATCTACAAAACATTCACAAATGATTAA
>JAUMHP010000076.1:8369210-8387449 GCA_032361065.1 Enteromius trimaculatus
ATTAGGACAGATGATATGTTGGGTAAAGATGGTAAACACATGGAGTATTTTAGCACTGTGCACCTCATGTGAACTTCGGTTGAGAGTAAAACTAGTTCACATTATCAGTAGATCCCACACACTCCACACAGAGTTCTAATGAGACAAAGGGTTTACACACTTTATTAAATTAAAAAAAAAACATTTTTTGTGCTTTTCAACATATCATAACTTGTAAATGACTTGTAAATTAATTAACTAAACATAATAATCACTCATTAATCATTTGTGAATGTTTTGCAGATTTCATCATTAACTAATCTCTTATAAATGACTTATAACCATCCGCTATTCTAAAGTGTTACCTAATATTTTACATTGATGTAAACATCAAAATGGCTTGGGATTCGTTTTAAAAATGACTAATTTCAATGATTCAGATTCAACTCTTTCTTTTGAGAGACAGTAAGTTCAAACACGGTTCCCTTTCAGATTTCAAGCTTTGCAGGATGTTTTCATTCACTTAGAGCTGTTACACACTGCATCAAATGTCATTTTCAAAAATCCACGATAGGCACTTTAATGAAATAATTTCATAAATAAAATAATTAGAACACATGTAGAATGTTCCCCACAAAATAAGAACTATTTAAAATATTATTTGGAGATTTGAGAAGGTGAGAAGCTATGAACCCTTTTTCATTCATTTTTTCTTTTCTCTCTGGGTGTCTGTACCGGCACAGGATGAGACTGGGAGCGGGGTTGGGCACTGATTTGTGCTTAATCGCCCCTCCCCACCTCTATGGATCAGCGTTCCACATGGTTAATGCCTGACCTCCTCATGGTCCACGGCTCACTCCTTTATCAGCCCTCACAATACCTGACATTCATCTGACATCCCGCCTTTATCCCGTCAATATTGCCCTTCAAATCCACATTGTCCTCAACTCTATTCCTTAAAATTGCCTCAACTACCTATCGCATTAGTCCACAAGAGCTGGGGGTGGGGCTGATGTGACATAGGTCTTCAGTAATTAAATGACAAAGATTTTGACAATCAAAGCACTAGGTCTGATCTTTAGGCTTCAAATTCATCCACAAAGCTTCTAACAGTTATTTTTAGATGTTGAAGTCGGAGGGAAATTCTTAGAAGGATGTTGAGTATGATGCTGCTGATCACCGCTGTCACATGTTGATGGCTTGTTTTCGGAGCGCACTCATTGTTGGTGGGATTTGCTCTGGTGTGGAGTTCTCCGCTAGCTCACTGCATCGTGTTGGGATTGCTGATCTCTTTTTCCTGATATTGGTTTCCTGTGGGCTTATGACCTACACACAGGCCCTGTCCTCCGTCCGGGCCTCTCCTGTATCCAACCGCTGGGAAAACAAAACATGGGAGATCCAGGGCTTCAATCAGCTCCAGCTTTGGCTTTTAGACAAGCATCGATGTAATGCCTTCAGGAGGTTGTGGGGATAACGCACATCATAATGACACCTGTTATGCTTTCAGATTGATCCAGAGATCAAATGCTTCTGTGTACTTGTTAATGGTTAGATAGATAAGCTATTTATCTACTTATACTGTAAAAATATTAAGTTAAAAAATGACTTTTCTTAGTTGATATGTTTTAAAATGTACTTTGTTAATGTGATGGGAAAGCTGCATTTTCAGCAGTCAGTACTCATGATCGTTCAGAAATCATTCTAATATGCTGATTTGTTGCTCTTTTTATTATTAATAATAATGTTGAAAACATTTATAAAACATAATTTTTTTCTTTAACAAAATATTTTTAAGAAGATTTTTAAAAAATCTTTAATGTGTTAAGTTTCTACAAAAACATCTTACTGACACATAATTATTTGATTATTTGTGTCTGACGTATTTAAATAATTACATATCATTCATACATAGCCATAACATGAACATTTTTAACATTATCATCAGCGAAACCTTGATCTAAACAACTGAAGAAAAAAATTAAACACTATGCAAGTCAATAGGGACTAACTGAAGGTGAACTGTCTCTTTAAAATCAAACTGTTTCACATTACATTGATTGATTTCTACTTGTTCTTTTGAGCAGGAAAGGTGCGCTACAAGCCCTTATTGACCTTGAGCCATATCGTCCAATACCCACTAACAGGACTAGTCACAACTTTGAAAAAGGCAGGGAATGTGTGTGTATGGCCCACACTGTCTCACAGTAACCTCACGAGGTAACATGTGACCTCTCCCGCTGCACAGATCTTCTGAGGCGCACCGTTGAAGTGTAACGGCACAGAGAGTCCGGCTTGAACTTTGACCCCTGGCTCCCCAGGAGCCTCAGCTCTGTCGGAGCCGATTCAGCTCGCACAACTCGGGGGACTGTGGCTATCAATCAAACGCAGGGACGGGAACAGAACCGATGCATGTCAAGAAGCCATTTTAACTTGGCAGGTTGTAGGCCAGGACAAGCATATGGCCCATTTACTCCTGATGATGGACATGGAACACATCTGTTTGTTCAAGACAGCAAGACATGTCCCATAAGATCTGACAGGAGGGTGGAAGTCTTGAATAAGCCCATGCCCACGCCTCAAGGGACAGGTTTCTTAACTGGGGGAAGGGGTGATTCTGTTTAGCCTTATAAAGCTTTCATGAAAACCCCCAAGAACAGAGGGTCACGATATTGATTGAACCTATAAGAGGAAGCAGTTGTGAGCTATAATTCTTAGTGAAGACAAGAGCTGAGGACGGCGAGAGGGATGACACCAAGCTGAAGGGTACACGTATACAGTATACACGGTTGACTTCTCTGTGAAATGTGGACGGGCAGCTGAGATAGCAGAGACAGAACAGTGATCCCCACGTTACGTCTGGGACGGTTGGAATGTTTTCAAAATGGAGTTGTATTTGTCCATCTCGGTCTATTTAAATCCGTTAGGTGTGTTTAACTGCATGTACGCATGCTTTGAAGTCACCGAATGCTCTCTCTGACAGTTAATGTTGACGTCAGATTCTTGAACTCTTCCTGTAAGTCAGTGAACATATCAAGCGCTTTGTGTGCCTATAGCTGTACACAGTAAGTATAATTCATAAAAATGTTTCCTACAGCTGAATTTACAGCAGCTATAGTGTTTAGTGTCACGTGATCCTTTAAAAACAAGATCCTTCTAATATGGTGCAACTTTTTGTGTTGTTATGAATGTTGAACTTGTTAAAAACATGATACATCGTTCAAAGAGCAGCATTTATTTACAAATGGGATCGCTGTATAACATTACAAATGTCTTATATTATTATTATTATTATTATTAAAAAATCTTACTGACCCCAAACAGTCTTAAAAATAAAAGTTGTTTATTGGCACCAATGGTTCCAACTTATTCCACAAAAGGTTATTTACAGTGGAAAAGAGTTATGTAGATTAAAATATTCTTCACACTAGGAAAAAAAAAATGGTTATTGGTTCTGTGAACTTCTACGTCTTACCATAAGAGAGATTTGTTTTAAAAAAACAGACCAAAATGTAAGTAGTTCTTTTCATTTTGGAGTAAACTACTCTAGCCTAATGACAGCTACATACTATTGACACACTGAGGTGTGCATACTATGTCTATACCAGAGTCAGTTAAATGGGAAAAGATATTAGACTGATAATTAAATTAACAGTGAAGGAATAGAGAAGACAGATGCAGAGAAGCCTTCTTATGGTGTACTCAGTCAGAAACCTGATCTTATTGTCTCCAGTGAGCTCTGTATAAAGGTCAATAGCTGCTTTCACAGATGTCCTGCCCTCTGACCTCTGCTGGACTCGTGGTTAGAGCTTTCCTGAAAAGCTGTTGTTAGTGGAGGCTGGGGGTCACCTTCTCCACAGTACTTAACCTGCAACAGCTAGTAAAATTTATACCCGCTTTTAACTGCTCGTAGAATCACTGATGGTGGCTTTTTAGCAGTGACCCCTACTCAGCTCAGTTTCCAGTTTTACAAATTGCTTTTACTTAGGAAAACCTAAACAATTAAGTAACCATGAAATGTTAATACTTGTTTCAGTCGTAAGTCGTAATTATGCAGTAATTAATTTTGGGGGGTTTGGCCCATGATAACAACTGAGAATATTCTTATAGCCTCTTAACATGACTATCACACAGAAGTTCAATAAACAGTGTGATCACTTATGTTTTAGGCTCAGTACTTGTCCACCAACAAATATTTCAAACAAATGCAGCTTTTTTCGTTGTTCTGCAGTACCTCCACCACACAATAGCATTTCTGTCTTAGTATTGATTGAGTGAATAATTCAATGACTGACTCATAAAGATCATGACTATAGACGGTTTCATCAGCCGTATGCGCTTAATCTACTTTAGATGGGTTAGCTGCTGATTCTATCTGGATGTCTACCCGAAGTTAAGTTAGGTTTATTTATGTTGTTGACAGTCCTTTTCTGATGACATCAGTTTGACAGCGTGGGCATGAGCATGACATCTTCAACCACTTCCCTCCAACTGTCAGTGTTTACTTTTCAAAAAAAATAACCTTACATTACCATAGATATACGCTGCGTTCACACAGCAGCAGAATACGTTTGTCAGTCCTCTATTTGGGATTGACAACCATGTTTTCTTTACAGTCTTGAGTCTCGAAATGCCTCGTTCACAGAGAAGCTTTTTTTTTGGACAAGGGTCCAATTTAGCTGCAAGTTTTTTCTTCAAGTTGTCGTTAACTGACAGCAGCTACATTTGGGCGGAGAGAAGAGCATGTGAATCGCGCGGAATGTGCAGAACTAACGGGGCAGCGGCTCTGGTGGAAAACTTATGGGATAAAACTTTCAGATCATGCCCAGCTTATTTCTCCATGACTGTAAGTTACCAAACACAAACATGTAAACACGTTACAGTGAACGACGTGACGGACCACTAGCTGTCCAGTCCTGTTCCGTTCACACACCACCTGTGTTCTGAGAATGCGGTTGTGAGTCCAGAAAATTTACTGGTGTGAGTTCGGTTACACAATGCGGTTGTCAAATCTGTAAATAACTGAACTGTGTGTGAACGTAACCGTATTAAGGATTGACAACCGCATTCATTGTTATTTTATATTATTTATTGTGTTCTTTGTGCTACTTGTACACTTCTTGTATATTTGTACACTGTTTTGTATATTTGTATATTATTCTTTTTATTACCTGTGTCTTGTCTTGTCACCGTCAATCTGTTGCACTGCAAAGCTTTGTCACAAAAACAAATTCCTCGCATGTGTAAACATACCTGGCAATAAAGCCCATTCTGATTCTGATTCTGCTGCTGTGTGAACACAGCCATATATACATAGATGCCTCATTAGCAACTGTTTCTATGGGCCTCTATATGTAAGCCTTCCACTATATTGTAGCGGTCTTGACTTGACGTCATTCACAGTTGTAATCACTGAATATTCAAAAGATGCCACAATCCTGCACAGAACAGCTTAACGGAATCTACAGTAAGGTAAATTACATAAAGTTCATTGTTCCAACAGGGCCGCAGCATTTACATGTGGTCCAAAGGGGTGACTATATACTGTATGTCTATGTACTTTACTACGTTCAATAATTTGACAGTTTGCAAAGACCCGCTTTCCTTAGTTACTGTTGACATGACCGACAAACAATGCAAATCTCACACTACACATATGTTCTCTCACATAAAAAAATTGCAGAGAAAACTGACAAAAGTGAGCTTGCATCTGCTCCCGATTGGGGCGAGTTACCAGCAGCACATTAAATTTATAATGATTCTGATCGGTCAGATCGCCTGTCAATCAAGCTCTTTGCAAACTGTCAACTCGCAGTAGAAGAAAGAGTCACTGCAAAATGCTCATCACTATTGCACAGTCTAGAAAACGTAACCGTTTAGTGATTCAATCAGCGAAAAGCTCTATATGATGTATTGCTCAATATAAAATAGCCGTTTATAATTCACATACATTCAGCTCAAGGACTCTATTTGACTGATGTGGTCCACCCAGTGTGGGCCGTGATAGACAGGAGGATGTTCACACCTTTTTAATAAATGGCTATGTCTGCACAGACTTGCCAGCACAGAGATCTGATAGCATTACAGCTGTGAAATACAGAGCTTGTGCAGAACTCTAAACTAATTTTACATGCCTCCTACTGACAAGCCCAACACTGCCATTTGCCATGCAATCAATCAAACGAGTACAAAGCATCCAAACCTTGTATTTTTGTCGCTTATAAGATTATAGTTGTCTTGATTTGTGGAAAGTCTTATTTTGATTCGATAACACTTCAGCACAGCGTGAACCTTGCCAAGTGTCAATGCGATAAGGACAAAAACCACAATCATTGTTCTATAGCTGGAGCAGATGAAATTGGTGTGTGGTGCTGGTGATGTTTTTTAGACCGCAGCATACTGTGTGTGTGACAGAATCTGACAAGCAATACGCATCATTTATCTTTTCACACATCCGAGCAGTTTCGCTTTCTGCTGTTGGGTTGCTAAGAGCTTCTTGCTTACATTAGCAATATTATAGCTCCGTTCAGAGCAGCGTTTCTTATTATCGCAATAATTCTATTTTTACTGCATTTACTGCAAAAAATGTTGGTGAGGCATTAAACACAATGGACTCATATAGACCATATGAAATCACTCTCACACTATGATGTGGGAACTCTCAGCTGATGTCATCGGGTTTTATGGCAGCTTGAGTGTTAAGCCAAAGCTCTTGACAGTGGCGTCTCCGTGTTGAGGTTAAGACATTCTGAATATGGATGGAGACACTCTTATTTCCTTACTTTAAAGGGATATTTCACAGGAAATTTCAGTTATCATTTGCTCACCCTCATGTTCTTCCAGACTTGCATGACTGACTTTCTTCTGCGGAACATGGAGAAAAAAAATACGAAGAATATCTGAGGGTTTTTTCCCATGCAGTAAGTCGTGTTGTTTTGGACGACATTGGCTTTCATTATAAATGACAAAAACATTTAAAATACACTTTTTGTGCACTGCATTAGAAAAGTATAAGTTAAATACACGTCGTGAGGGTGAGTAAATGAAGTCTTCATTACTGGGCTCTTGATAGATGAGTTATGTCTTTCAATTCCAGGAAACACTATTTTCATAGCCTATAAGCATTCATCTTGCTTGGCTTATATTTGAAATGTGTGTGGGATGCTTGATTATGCAGACTCATTTAGAGAGCCTCAGGAGATTTAACCAGACATCCTCAAAAACACAGAAGTTTTGTGTCGGCAAAGCAGTGCCACTCTCAGACTAAAAAACATTGCATGCATAGTTGCATAATTGCATTTGATATTGAAGCGATTGTAAACAAGAAGATCTTAAACAGACCAATTTCCAAGGAAATAGTTTACTTTGAGCAATGATCGTCACCTACAAATGTTAGGCAAGCTGTGGCATAATATTTATTGATTTCCATGACGACTCTTTTAAGAATGCATTCAGAGAAATCGAAGTGAAAGTTAGACGGCTATCCTTTGAGGCTTGAGTGTCATGTACCATTAAAGATAATTCAGGGTTGAGATCACGCTTTTACATGAACTGGATCATAAACGCTTAAATGAAACATGAAACCATTATTATATTAGTCGAGGTTCAGTTGGCATGGTGACTGCTGGCAATTAAAATGACATGGAGATCTATAGACTCTTATGTAAGTATTTTTTAAACTCCCACAAGTATGACAGAAATCAGCTTTTAGTTTTAGAATCAATCAGTGTGAGGTAAGAGGACTCCGGGTGTTTACATGTTTGTTGAACTCAGAATCAACCAGGTAGAGGGAATAAGCCCTTAATTTATTTAGCTTTCACTTGGCATTACATCTTCTAAATCAAACAAAAGTATGATTCCCTGTTGTCTATGTTGTTTAAATTTGAGTAAGGCTTTTTTTTTTTCTTTTTTTGTGTGGGTTGTCTGTTTTACACAGATGAATTTTCTAGGCCTGTATTTGCATGTATGCTCATGTCATTTTATGAGTGAGTAATAATGTATGAAATTACAAAATCCTATAGAATCTAGTTAAAAATGCTTGGGCAAATATTTGATTGAATTACTCAAAAATTGTTGCAATAATCAAAAACTAGTGCAGTTATACAGTACATTTTATAGTACAGTTATAACACACTAAACTCCTTATTAATAGTTGTGCTTTTTATAAGAATATTACACCACAGCCTGCCTACCTGATCTTATGAAAGTAAAAAAGAGAAAACTTGTGGTATAGATGTGCAAAAATTGACTGGAGTGTATATGCTAGGCAATGGGTATAGGATTAGGGTTGTGGGGTAGATGCGTGTATGCACGGCAACAAATTTCATATCATATGCAAGCAGAAACTGCATATTACACACTGTAAAAAAAAATAGCTGTTTCAACTTAAAATAATTTGTTACCCCACTGACTTTGTTTAGCTAACTAAAATATTCCAGTTGTCACTTAAACTGACATTAAGTAACTTAAAAAGTCAATGTGACTAAACTAAAAATTCAGTAAAAAAAGTCAGTAACAAATTATTGTTTGTTACTGACAAATTATAAGTTTGTTCTTTATACGTTTTTTTTTTTAATTATAAAATTATAATTTAAATTATAAATTATAAGTTTTTCTCTGTCAAAAAAAAAATCAGAAAGTTTTTTTCTATGTCTGACATGGTTCACTGTATTAAATGTGCACATTTACAGTATACTTAAAAAATTAAATCTAATCCTTTGCTGATTTTATAATTGTAATATAATTGTAACGAAGGAAGTGGAGGGTCGACAGGCAGGGTCAAATATGGTAAACAGATCAATAGAGACAGGGCAGAATCAAGGTTGAAGTAATCAGGCAGGAATCGGGGCAGGCAGCAAACACTCAAAATACAAATAAACGGTCCAGCATCACAAACTGGAAAAAGCAAAGACAGGTAAGAACGCTCAGAAATGTAGCACTGGGAAAACAAGACCTCGCGGTGAGTGGGTGTTGGGTTGTGGCTTATATGTGTGATGAGGTGCAGGTGTGAGTGTGATCAGTCCAGGATTGGGATCTCAACAACTCTCCAGTTACAGGGTAACCCCTTCTTGGGACACCATCTAGGACCCTTAACCGGCACCCCCATAGAGCGAAAGCACTAAATCATTCATGCCCCAGATTGTGCTGTATTGTGGCCCGTTGAATTCCGTGAATTTTGAAATTGTTGAAAAACACAGAGCTTATGCAACAAACTGAAGTTTGATTTTTATCCCTCAGAGGCAATATAATTCCTCTCGGGTGGAGTATTGTAGAAATGCTGATGGTGAAATCATGCATCGGCATGCCTGGCCTGTAAAAAGAGTTATGCCAGCATATGAGCAATGATTAGGAAAGAGAGTAACGACAGCATTTGCTGATTCTTTAACCAGACCTGCTCTTATCATTCGATTTTACAGCAGATAAGGACTCTGATTAAACACGTAGGCATATTAGACATTACTAATCATGAAGTGAGTCTTCAAACCTTTTATTTGGCTCGTCTTTAAGTCACTCATCCATCAAGAGCTCTCTTCAAGTAGGACAAGGCCCTTTTGAAAACCCTTACTGCTTGCATATAAGCATAACTGACAAAACACTGATCGTAATGGGGTAGCTCACCCAAAAGTGAACACTTAGTCATCATTTACTTGCCTTTGTGTAGTTCAAACCTTCTGTGGAGCACAAAGGTTTTTGCCCGTATTATTAAAGTCAATGGAAGCCAAAATTCTCTACACTTATGTTCTTAGTGGAGTTTGGGAGTTTCGGATGCCATTGATTTTAATAATATGGGCAAAAACAGCTGAAACATTCTTTCATGCTCCATAGAAGGCTAGAGGGTAAATGATTAAAATACCATTAAATTCAGTTCACACCTACTTTACAAATGCATATGAAATGAAAGAGAAAAAAGTCACTTTACCATACTTTTACAAATAGACTTTTCTATTACTTTTACAAAATAGCATGTAAATAGCATGTAAATAGCACAAGTTGAAGTATTTTAAATAGCTTATATGTGAGATAAACTTTAAAAATGTTTCACATTACCTGCCCCTTAACTTTAACAATATAAAGAAAAGCAGCAAAAATGTTCTTCAGAATATCTTCTTTTGGGGTATTTCAGTAGATTTAAGTACGTTTATTTTATTTATTACTATTACGTTTGATGAAGTTTTATAGTGTAGATGGAGCCAGGCTACAGTGCCAATGGCTGCCATACTACTGTATATAGATAGATACTCAAACCACAGTCAAAGTATTAAACTTTCAGTTTATTTCCAGATTTACCAGCATGTGCTTCTTATTAAGCCTCAGAAACTGTGGTGCCACTCAATTAAAAACACAGTCAATTGTGGTTTCTTTTTTCTAGTATGTGTTAGTCATGTTAAGGTATAGAATGCACTGTAAAGTGATCAGATGAGGATCAAATGGCAAGCCCGGGCCCCAGGGGCTGTGGTTTTGTGTATGACGGGAAGTATGGGTGCAGTGCGGGCGCAGCGGCTGCGGTGGAGGCTGACGCGTGCCGGCCCTGCGCAGGGTGTGTAGGCATTGTGCTGGCACACCCTCTCTCTCGCGTCAGCCCGGCCTGTCTCTACAGGCGCCAGATAACAGCCTACAGCACAACTCAAGCCTCCTTTCACTCGGTGCTGTATCCCCTCAGGTGGACAACAGCTTGTTTCCCTGTTGCTGCTTTACTGATAACCTTCTGTCTCAAGCTGGCAATCAGATGCAGAGGAAATAAGAGGTGCAGGTGTGTGCGATGGTGTCCCGTGTCTCATGTGAGCCTAGCACCATAGTTTCTTATAATTAGCATGCTATTTTACTGATAAGTGTGAAGAGGTGGGGCTGTTAAAACGACTGGTTTCTCATCAAACGTATTTGCTTAAAGCTCTTTGTAAAGTTACTCCCTAAGGAAGTATGTCCCAGATTTGGAAGTTGTTAGAAGAGAAGCACTACAAAACAGCTGCTGGTTAATTCAGTTGTTTGTTGTGTGCTAATGCCCTCTTCAGTTGAAGCAGAGATTGCAGTTCTACAGTACCGCATGCAGATTAACCGATTTTGATTTGACCAAACATGATTCACAAAGACAAATTGTGCTTTAAACAATATAGAACACGTACTGTGGAGTAGTTTTGCAGTTATGTATGGTTTTTACCATTTTTAATTATTGTTAATCATAATTTAATTATGAATTATGATTTAAATCCAACTTCGCTTATTAAGACATACATAAAACTCGTATATACACCTACAAATTACTGACATATACATGCATAATGATTACAAACTTGACGAATGCATACACCTTAAGCGTGTGTCAAGTTTGTATGTACATGGAGATTATTCAAAAGTGTTTATACATTCTTACTAACATAAGATTGGTATGGATTTTATATTAGAGTGCATTTCATATATATTTTTAACATCCCACAATAGGCTATACATCCCAGACAGCACACGTACGTCTGCAAGATGTAAGTTAAAGATCTCTTGATCTGGAAAGCATCTGCTGTCTACAAACGTCTGCTGGCGTCTTTTAGATGTCAGCTTTACATACTGTACATTCAAAATCATAGACATCTTCAAGACATCTAATAGATGTCTATCTGACGTATAAAAGGAGACCTCCATAGACGTACTGCAGATGAGCAAACAACCTAAATAATGTCTTGCAGATGTAAGACAGAAATCCTTTTATGTAGCAAGAACACATTACATTGATTCAAAAGTGAATATATTTAGGCTATAATGTAAATTGATCAATTCAAATTCAATTCATTCTGTTTTCATCTTGATTTCTATTAGATATATAACTGATATCACCACTGATAATAATAATAAGAGAAACAACGAATTAAGCAATAAGAAGTAATTTAATTGAGTGAGATGAAATCAAACAGCAACAGCACTCAAAGGCTAGTGTTATATACATAGGACACAGACTGTAGAAAAAGGATGAGTGTAAATACTTGAGATTCATATAAAGAGGCAGTGGTGTCAGAAGAGGGCGCCATTGTGCTGCTTATCCACATCTTCTCTTTATTCTGTCTGTTTGCTGCAAAGGATAGCACGTTGGAATTTAAGATTAATTGACTGCTATTTCTTTGATCTTTTCTTCAGCACAGTGTCTTTTCGCATAATAATAATTTAGTTTCGTTTTAGGCAAAAACATACCATGGTGGAATAAATGAGTGCCCTTATCATCGCTTTAAAGTCTGGTCTACAATAAAGCGTATTTTGGAGATTAGCGCAGAAAGGAGTTGTTTAAACAGAAGTAAAGCAGACAACATAGAGGTTGGTTCATCTACATTTATACAACAACAATAAACCAGTGGATGAAGTTGCTTACTCAGATAATTGCTCAGCAGTCTCAATAAAAGGTTGTTAAGATAACCAAAGAAATGGAATGGAAAATGTGCACAAACATTGTGCCCAGGATGTCTGTCTATCCACAGAGTAATAACCTCTGATTATTTTATAAATATAACTCTGAAACAGCATGTGTCTGTCACTGCAGATCTTTACTGTACACTAGAAGTGATGAAATGTGATTTATGAATGAATAAAATGTGACTGTATACTGTAGTTAAAACAAAACATAATATTCAGATGCAGGATCTCTTTATGGGTCCTTGTTGTAACATCAGATGAAACCACACTTTAGAGCAAACCTACACCAATATCTTCAAGCCGTTTTATGAGCACTTAATCTGTCAAGCAGCAATAATTCATATGCACTGCATTTATAATGTACTGTTTTTATCAGTTTACTCGAGAGAGATAAAACAGAAAAACAAGAGTTAAAAAAAACAACAACAGGATTTTAGTGTAACTGATTACCATGAATCAGTTACCTTATACTTAAAAAAAACTGAAATATAACAGAACATTCAAATGGTGAAAATGTACTGTAACTTTTACAGCACCTACTCAAAGAGGAACACTTTACTGAAAGCCTCAATACTTAATAAAATTAGTTTTATGCCTCGTTATGCATATTAATGCATTGCACAATCTCTTGAATAATTGTAACCACAGTTCAGTTATTTTTACAATATAATCATAATTACTTACCACAAGATGTAATGTATTACAACACAAATTATAAGTAATTATAATGCATTATAGGCCTGCCCTTTAAATCCTTATGCATTATACATAAAGGCTTTAAGTAGTCTTACCAAAAAAATTGAATTAAAAATTAAATTAAATTAAATATTAAATTGTAAACTAAATTAAATATCAAATTAAATTAAATTTAAAACTAAATTAAATTAAATTGAACAATAGAATTGACAAAATGAGCAATTATATTATGGCTGTTTAAGATCTTAGTATAAAATTGTTGAGAACTGAGTCAGCTGAAGTTAGTAAGCCCCTTGTGAGAGGGAGAGGAGTGCTGGAGTGGACAAATGCTAGCAACCAGTGTTTGTTTGCTATCAGCAGAACATTTCTCTTGTCAAATAATGATTGAAGATCAAAACTAATACAAGCTGCCACTTAACCAGAAACATATTATGAGATTTCTCATTGGATGAAATCGTCAGGGTTTTCAAGCGGTCACTGACACTATATCCGATAACTGCTACGTAGCTGAATTTTACAATGTTAAATAATCTAGCCCTGTCCGTCAAAAAAAATGAGGGTGTTATGAGGATCTCCATTACTGCTGCTGCATCATGTTTGACGATCACCACGTTCTTCTTTAATCAAATGGAACAAAGAAAGATTAGCGCTTTCTAAAGTAAATAATAAACTATAATCTGTGACTGCAAAATCAAAGTTATGGCTTTATTTATCTGTTTCTGTGGTTTTAATGGTTTTCCAGAATGAAAACCCTACTCCCACGTCACAGCATGTACCAGCGGAGAATGTGAAGCACGGCTTGGTAATAAATCCAGCTGTCTCACTGCGAGAACTCAGGCCTTCAGAGAAACCTAAGCCTGCTTCACAGTATTGCCTCATGTTTTTCTCTCAGTCAGCATCCTTCACTTCTTTCTTCCATCTTTTTTAATTATATTTTTGCTGCTGTATATGCTTCGTGTTGCTCTACCATAATACTTTTACCAGCTGGTAGTCATTTAATGCACACGAGAGCCCAAATATCTGACTATTCTTCTACCATATTGTCCATTATCTGCTACTCAGTCAAATTAAGTGGAAGAAGCAGTCATTTTGAGAATAATTAGCATTTCATGTGAGAGCAAAAACGTTCCCCATGCAAGCTTTACTCATGTTCACGAGTTGATCACGCAAATCCGTCGCCTTGGCCACCAGAAAGCTGCGTGAGTACACAAACAATAAACAACACAATTTGGCAAAAAATGTGACTGGCCTCCTGAAATACCAATTACCTGTCTATGGGCTTTTTGATTAGGACATGGAGTCTATTTTACACCAAAGAGAGTATTGATACTGTAATGGTAATGCTTCTTTTTTTTTTCTTTTTTAATGCTTCTGATTTTATTCATGTATTATATGATATTTATTGGTAAAATAACTTTTCATATACATGTGTGCATGTGTGTGTGCTGTCAAATAATAATGGCATCCAAAAAAAAAAAAAAAGATGTTTACATGATATATAAATGTGTATCACATTATGTTTATACATATGTGTATTTATTATATATGTATCAATATACAAATATACAGTATATATGTATATATGTTGAAAATATGTACGTGTATTTACATGCATACATTTATATTCATATTATTTATATATATTTATTTTTTTTTATTAATTTTTTTTTTTTTTTTTTTTTTATTGCCCAGAACACACATGAACACACTGGATGTAATTAATTGTGCTTAATCATTTGACAGCACTGACGGAAACCTGTCTGTTTTATTGGCTAATTCCTTTAAGTGGGAATACAGAAGCCCACTATAAGGCATTTATATGCTTTAAGTTACTTAAATGTTTTTCCAGCTTTTTGCAAGACTGCCTCGTGTATCTGTTCCCGAACATGCCACTGAATGTGTGTGTTCGTTGCATTTAGATATCTCAGGGGCTTTGGCTCGTAACCGTCTCTGTTTAAACTGGCCTGCAAGAATTCCTATAAATCTACAGGGATTGTGCAGCCTGGACTGTAGCCTTCATTCTCTTGCTCTTCGTTGTGTCATGAAGGATTTACAATGTTTTCTACTTTTCTTTTGTCGCTACTTATAAGCTGTTTCACATTAAGCACATGCGTAATTTCTCTATTGAGATATGTAATAATAAAATGTTGTGTTCGGGTAGATTCTGTGGTTAATCACTGTGACAAACCTATATGGCCTCTGCAGCTATGCATATTTTCAGGAAAGCGTTTATCTTAGCAGATAGGTCTAATTTATTCATGCCTATGAAATAGACATCAGAGTCAGAATACTAAGTACTAATAGTGTTTTTGCAGACTGACTGTGCTAAAGACCCTGAAATCTCTTCCATTTGAACTTTTCACTGAACAACCAGATTTTCAGTGAATTTTATCACAATTCACTGAACCTTCCTCTCATACAAGTTGAAATTCCTTCATAAAATAAGAAAGTCTCAGACCCACTCAGACAGTATTGAAGTTAGAGAGCCTTTCAATTGACTGCATGTGAATTTAATGAACTGCTGGAGCAGTGGGTTTGCCGTTCAAGACTTTCTCAGATGAAATTAAAATACACGGATGCATTTCAATAAATTAGAATGTCGTGGAAAAGTTCATTTATTTCAATAATATTATCTCGTATATTATACTGTAACTCGTATATTATATAAATGAAGTGCATACAGACTAAAGTAGTTTAAGTCTTTGGTTCTTTTAATTGTGATGATTTATGCTCACTTTTTTTTTTTTTTTTGAAATTTAATATGTTATATTTAATATGTTATATAAGTTTCTCTACTGCCATCCATGATAGATTTTATTTTATTTTATTATTGAAGGTAGAAATCACTGAAGCTTTGTGAAAAACAGCTTTTGTGTTCAAAGTAACTATAGAACTAGCAGATAACAGAGAGCAAATGGTGGAATACCGATATCATTTTTCTAATAATCAATTGAGAGAGTTTGGCATTTAATAGCTGGACCAGCAACCATACAGTTAGACTGAGGAAACCTCAACAAATGGAAAGCACTCAACAAACTAGTATCTCGCCATCATTTCATTTCTACCATCTGCTGCACAGGTCACAAGAGCCCTGGAACCGGAAAACAGCTGACAAGAAAAGAAGAAGTATCAGCTTCCAGAGAACAATTGATTTGTAAATAAGAGGAAGATCCCGGACCCAGTGCCACAAACAACCATGGAGAACAGGGCCTCTTAAACAAGGAATTAAAACCTCCTGACTTGTGCTGCCAGGGTCATGCCAATGCCAGGGGTTCACGATGACCCATGAGGGCATCAGAGGTCAGCGTGAAGCTTTGTAGAAGTGAGAGAGGAAGTTGTTGATGTTGTGGCACATTTGCTGCACGTTTATTAAAGGGAAGGCATTTTTTTGCCCACTGGCATTTTCCCACTCTGACTCTGCAATTTATGTTTTGACTCTTATGTCAACAGGAGAATTAAAGGCTATTAAAATAGCCCACCATTACCACATTTTTTAGTAAGGAATAAATGTTGATAATTGACTCCATTACATCAGTGCCCATGGTCGTGCTTTTCATGATATCTGCAATAACAATTTACAATAACAATAATAACTTTCTGCGATGTCAAAGGTAAGTTAGTCCAGCTCTCAGATTTCAGCACTAGTACTAGAGAGTGACCACCTGGTTTAGTATTACTTGGGTGACTACCTGGTTAAATATCAATTAGTTGGAATCTGATGCAAAGCTAAAAGAAGCCTAACGGCGCATCATAACCTGTCTTTTTAGGCAACGTGCCTAGATATGGGGGTCAGGTCATTATATATTTTGAATACGACTGAATTTGGGTTTAACGCGGTCATAATTTAACACAAGCATTGTAAGTTACTAATTGTAGGGCTTCATTTCCACAGTTATTCAAACAGCAGATGAATTAGGGCTACAAAAAGTGAGCAAAGACATAGTCTAACAATAAGAGTCGAAGCATTTTCAAAACAACATTTGCTTTAATTAATAAAGCTGTCTTCACTGTGAAATGAATGAAAAAAAAAAAAAAGGATTAGTGATGCACTGTTTTACTGAGGCTTTTCATTCCCAGAACAAAAGTAAACAAAGTTACTGATGTTACTGCGTCTTAAAGGAACAATCCTGTCGTCATTCACTCTCTCTCGAGTAGCTTCAAACCTGTATGAATTTCTTTTTTCTGCTGAACACAAAGGAAGATATTTAGAAAAACGTTTATAATCAGGCTTTTGGGTCACCATTGAGTCTGTGGATAGAAACTTTTATTCTAAACATCTTCCTTTGTGTTCAGCAGAACAAAGACATTCTTACAGATTTGCAACCATTTGAGGTTGAGTAAATGATAACAGAATTTCCATTTTTGGGTGAGCTGTTCCTTCAAACGCAAGTTTTTAGTCTTGAACTGTTGTATATGCATCTTGCAAACAAATATTGTTATATATGCAAACAAATATTGTTTTTGAGTCGCGACAGTTTCCTTTGCTGATATAAATCACTGATATCATTTTTTTTGGTAGGCAGGCAAATTGAATACTGAGCTGTTTTTCTTCTTATAGAGCTAATTCCCACTTTTCCCTCCATTTTCCACCTTTTTTCAGAGTGCTTCGTGATAGGGATTATTAAAATAGTTCTTAAAGGCTGGGAAGGGGTCTCCATCAGTGAATAGTCATTATTACTAAGGCAAACCTGTCTCAATTAGATACATCACTGGTACTCCAGCTGGCCCCATCTTTTCTCATTTCATCGGCAGGACCCATTTCTTGCGGCAAATAATGAGATCTGAAGAGGAGCGAACAGACTCTCTCCTTCGAGATTACAAGAGCACAGTGCATGGAGGAGGACACAATGGAGCACAAGCTCAGGTGTAGTTAACCCATGGTATATCTATGCTCGCATTGATTAGTGGCCAACTTTGTTTTAATGATCTAAATGTGACCCTGGATCACAAAACCAGTGCAATAGCCAAAAATACACAGTATGGGTCAAAATGATTGATTTTTCTTTTTTGCCAAAAATCCTTATGATAGTGCGTAAAGATCATGTTCCATGAAGGTATTTAGTCAATTTCTTACCGAAAGTATATTAAAACTTAATTTTCTGATTAGTAATATGCATTGATAAGATCTTCATTTGGACAACTTTAAAGGTGATTTTCTCAGCATTTAGATTTTTCTG
>JAUMHP010000076.1:8395894-8418619 GCA_032361065.1 Enteromius trimaculatus
TGATATTTCCAACCGACACGCTACCACAAAAGATAGAAATAACCCACTTAAAATTTTTTTTTTTTGCTGGAAATACTAGTGACCTAAGATTTTGCACAGTATTGTACACACACATACACAATCCTCCAGGAAGTGACTGGAGGGAATACAACCATGCAAACTTTGGCAATGGATTTTTTAATGACCTCTCTAATGTTTTGTTTGTACATTCTATGCAACTTGATAAAAGTACAATTTGTTACAATGGCGTTTATTTTTCTTTTTTGCCGTTTATTTAGTTCAGCGCCTACATTTTCTAAAAGACTGATACAAGTACTTTTTTTTCCAAATGACGTGACAAGCATTTTTACTTTATTTTTTAAATTTTTATTTATTTATTGTTATTATTGTTATTATTATTTTTAAAGGTAACCCATTGCATAAAATGAATGATGTAAGTGTAACCGAACACGGTTTGTAGCCTACAGAGCACATGTGAGCAGATGTCGGTCCGGAGGAGGAGGAGGTGATTCAGGAGGGTGTGGTCAGTGACACACAGACTCAGTTAAGTACGAGCGTTCAGTGACAGACGGACTAGAGCAGACTTTAACATGCATCCTGACAGCTCATGAAAACACTGTCCATTTCCCCATTACACAGGCTTTAACAGCGATCGCATCAAGCAATAACATTTTCTTTTGGGATTCTTACCGACTCAGAAACCAAGCTTTACAGTGGACCATCTGTTGAGCAAATAAACATCGATTGCAACAGGTAGGTTCACTGGCTTGCATCTCCCGCGGGTAAACTTTCATGCTTTATCAATCGCATTGCAGCTACAGTAACTTGCGCGTGCACTATTCACAATTAATGAAAGAATGCAGAACACGCTATTCATTCACTTTCCAGTGCCATTGCCAGCCATGAGGATGAGAGTTTTGATCCTCTGAGACCCAAGCGCTGACACGGATATTTTTCTTCATATTAAATAAAACCACTCATTATAAAATAAAATGTTGATTATGTACCATATAGCTATATATTTTTTTTCTGTTTCACAGTCATTTTACTCCGCAAGTAAGTTTTGAATATTTCATTGCAATATTAGGCTACATGTGCGTATATGTTATATTACAGTTGGTTAACAGAAACCTGACTATCTTAACAGTTTCCTCAACTGTGCTCCGTGTTAATACTTGCCTTAAATGTAGGATGCTTATATGTATTACAATTTCATAGAAAATAACACTTGGTTAAGCAAATAAGACAAGAACAGCACAGAAAAATGCTATGAATCATATAAAATAGTTTACGGTTCATGGATTGGGCTGCATTAATGCAGATTTTGCCACACTTAGAAAAATATTAAGTTGATTGATTTGGGAAATGTGTGTGTGTGTGTGTAAGAGAAAGAGAGAGATAGAGAAAGAAAGAAAGAAAGAAAAATAAAATAGATTTTGTACAGGTCTGCTGCTGTTATGTGTAGTTTCACAAGTAAAGCAAAACATGGCCTCCTGTTAAGATTTCCATGAAATACCATAATTGTGAATAGCATTTAGTGAAGGAATAAGGAATACATAAAAATGACCTCCAACAGCATTTTGCGCAGTGACTGTGGTATAAATCTAATAAATGCAGATCTTCCTGGTTATTTAGATGAAGTGAAATGCATGTTCTTCTCTACGTTATTAAATGTAGCATACGATTTTATCCAAATTGCATTCAGTTTATAAATTCAGTCCTTGCATTTGTTGGGAATCAGCTGGTGTTGTTAACATGGTGCTCTGCTCTGTTAAATTATAGCGTTGTCGATACTATTAGAAGGTTTATACAGTAGTTTGCATCAGGCTCAACGGTGGTCTTCCCTCGTGTTCCCACAACTCCTGCGCAGGGCATGGTTTCCGTCGCTCCTTCTCTCCCTTATCCGTTTTCCGCCAGAGAAGGGAGTGAGAGGGGAGATCACACCGTGGCCTTGGGCTTTTGTTTTTGGTATGCACTGCTGGCCAGTGGCCGGGCGCTCTTTTGCCTCGAGAGCACTCATCATGCCAGACTGGTTGTCAAGAGAGAGCTGATGCAGTCTGTCCCGCTTTCCAAGTCTCCTCCTTCTCTCTGTCGTCCATCCTGTCTTCGCCTTTCTTAGCCTCCTCTCAGAAAAATTATTGGAGTTAGAGGGTTTGAGGTTACTAGGCTTTTAATGGGAAGAATAGTTTCTCCATTATCTGAATGGTGGGAGTGAATAGAGAATTTTACTGTAGGTGTTTGTCCAACCTCCACATAGTAGTAATTTAGCACTTTACATAAAGTCTACACAAAATCAATAACAGATTCACAAAAAAAAAAAAATTGGGTTTAAAATAGCATAATACTTACTAATTAAATTATTAAATAGCAAATAAAAAAAATAAAAGAAACATACATTTAAACAAATGTATAAAATAAACTAATCAATGTAAATAATAAGTATATTTTGTTGGCATAAATGAAATAGTAATTTGTTGTTTTACCTTTTTTGATGTATTATGTGATGTTTTCAGTTGTATTTAACCAACTAACCATTACTGTAGAAATTCACAGTCTTTTCCTGTACAAATGTAATTTTACAGTGTGTGATGTGCAAATTAGGATATAATTTGATACTTTTATGTCTCTAATTAAAGATACATAATAATAAAAACAAATAATATGTTAATTATTTACAAAATAATACATGCAAATAATATTTTTACGGTTTTAATATGAAACATGTGTCACAGCATAGCATCCTCTACCCTTTTTGTCATTTTGCAGGTGCTTGTGCTCTGGGTATGTTTTGGCCAGTTGCCTGTCGTCGCTAAAACAAGGGTTCAAAAGTCCTCTGCTGACTCACCGTTGGCAGTCCGGAGAGACCTCTCTCGCGAGTACAGTCTACAACACTGTAGGTAAGATTCACTTTCACCGAATTCTAAGAACTAATATGCCATCCGACAGCACTGCAAACAGCTGAGAGGACTAAAAAGGTGTCTTCATGCCTCGATTCATTTTTATGGATATTCCATGTAAGAGAAATGTGAATGTTTTCGAATGCAACTTTCGGTGATTTCATACCATCACAGTTTATTAAGCTGACCTAAAATAGGCAGATATGCAAGGCACACAGCTGCTTTCAGTGTCCCCGAGCTAATAGTTTCAAACAAACATCGTAGTGAGACCAGCTTTATGAGAATTCCTCTAGAGCATGGCATTAGCAAACTCAAGGTCATGGGCTCAATCCAGAAATGAACATTTATTAGTTGAATAGAATGTAAATCACCTTAGATAAAGCATTTGCCAAATGCATAAATGCTGTATGTAAATGATGTGTATATTGTGTATAGCCTGTACTTTAAATGACATTCCAGTAATTATTAACATAAAGTCTTGTTCTCTCTTTGAATCTAAAATTGTAACGGTTTGGGGTTAGTATTTTTCCCAAAATAAAAGCAAGGATGTATTAAATTGATCAAAACTGACAACATAGACATTAACTGACTGTGCATAATACAAACTATTAAGCATTGATAATAATAAGAAACGTTTCTTAGCACCAAATTAGTAAATCAGATTTCTGAAGGATCATGTGACACTAAATGCAGCTGAATGTAGGATATTAAGTTAGAGAACGTTTGTTTAAATAAATCCAGCCCCGTTAAGCATAAAAATAAAAAACAAAAAATATTTCAAAAATCCACTCCGAGCTCCAACTGAAGTGTTGATAAGACAGATCCGGCTCTGCTAAAATACACATTATAGTAAGTTATGACCAGAAAGGTATTCATCTAGCTATTGAGTATATGACTAAACAGTGGCGACATCTATGAACTTGTATCTTCTAATGTGAAAAATAATGTGATTGCACACCGGTTTTTAAAAAGCCTTGACCACTACAGACCTTGTCATTTCATAAATACATTTGAATTTGGAAAGTGCTTTCTAGACGGTCATTCATTTAAACGTTGCTGGTAAGCTGCTTTTGTTTGAAAGCGGTTTGATGCATTTGATTCCAACAGGGCCTATTATTTGAATGTGCTTTCCCTCAGGAGAGTTGCTTATTGCTGCACGCTAGAAGAGATGAGATAATATTTGCAGTTAATTTCCCCTGTAAATGGAAGGCTTCCTGTCGATTGTGCATTAGGCTGCATCACATTTCAGTATCGATGACTGAGGAGTTGAACATGACTTACATCAACAGCTCCCTGTTGATGATACGACAGCACTGAACACGTCCGCCTTCACCATGTCCGAGTATCCCGAAGGAGGCAGTCCTATACTTCAGCTGCAGGAAGTGGACTCCAGCAGAGTGGGAGGTCACATCCTATCTCCTGGCTTTAACTCCTCCTCACCATCTCTGTCGGTGGACAGCCACCCCATCTGCATCCCATCACCCTACACAGACCTCGGCCATGACTTCACCACCCTGCCCTTCTACAGTCCCGCTCTGCTGGGTTACGGCGCATCACCCTTGTCCGACTGCCCATCGGTGCGGCAGTCGCTAAGCCCCTCCCTCTTTTGGCCACCTCATAGCCACGTTTCTTCAATTGCATTGCATCAGCAACAGACTCGACTACAACAAAACCATCCAGCTGGTGGGACTTGGGCAGAACTTACACCACATGATCACGGCGAAGAGGAAAACTGGTATGTGGAAACTCGATTATGTTTTATTTCAGACAGTTACCTAACACTGGCTCACATGCATTTGCCTGTTTTTCTTTATAGCAAACCGCTGGTGAAGAGGGTAGCAGATGCGGAGGAGACTTCTACCTCTTTGAGAGGTAAAGCTGACATGCACTTCTGCGCCGTCTGTAGCGATTACGCCTCTGGGTATCATTATGGCGTGTGGTCGTGTGAAGGATGCAAAGCCTTCTTCAAGAGAAGCATACAAGGTATTGTTCTCTGAAATTACTCTTGTATTTCGTTGCATGCTTATTATTAGGGATGCACCGATATTATTCATCCGAAAATCATTTAATCTGATAATCAGACGTATAACCCATAAACAGCTGATCTAAAAATTCAAGTTGTTTAAATTTATACAAAAATAAAACAAAACTTAAATCAGTCATTTTAATGTTATGGCCAGTAAACCAGTACTGATAGTAAAATTCAATTAGTATAAAATTATTTTAAAATAAAACACTAAAAGCAAAAAATGACCAATAACCAAGCATATTTAAATCCAAGCAGTCCGCATTATTTTAAAATAAAAGTTACATGTAAAGCTTACTTTTAATCTTTCATTATTTCTGCAAATTTAGATTTATCAGCATTGTAATGTAACGCATGAAAAGTGATATTCTGTTTTTGAGATCTGCCAAAGATTACATTTAACATTGTTTTTAAAATGTGAAAATGAAGTGTGTGTTTGGTTGTTGACAGGGGTAATCTAAATGTAAAAATAGGGGAAATTAGCAATAAAATGTAAATATATTTGGTAGACAATACTGATATACTTTCTATCTCTTCTTTCAAATTTAAGAGGTTGAAATCTACTGACATTGATTTAAATTTCCACATTCTGTTTGTGATTGGACTTTTATATTGGGAATTTACTATGTGATTGCATGCTGAATTATCAATGTACAGTATTTAACCATAATTAGCCATCTTTACATTGTATAATGATGCATTGACATCCACATTATCTTTTAGAAATGGTCATTCAACTCTGGAATAATGTATTATTAATCACGAATAATTGTTTCACGGAACTATCCTAAACTCTTTTTTTTCATTGTCCCAGATAACCGTTATTTTAGTTAGCTGTGCTAGTTTAATGCCTCTGCAGGGCACTCTGCTTTACAGTCCTAGACATAGTAACAGAGTTGTTTGACTTGTTAAGTTCTAAGCAACTGCTCAGTGGATAATAAGGAACATCTGATTCATTTTCTCAGGACACAATGACTACATCTGCCCCGCCACCAACCAGTGCACCATCGACAAGAACCGCCGCAAAAGCTGCCAGGCCTGCCGTCTGCGAAAATGTTATGAAGTCGGGATGATGAAATGTGGTGGGACTCTTTCGTTTTCCATTCCTCCCTATCAACACCCTTTCTACACCCACCCAGTTACCAAACACTTCATCTGAGATTACTGCTGAATTTTGTCCAAAGCCACGGACTTTGGAATTTATGTCTTATATTAAGCGGCCATCGTGCCGTGAAGTTTTGATATGCATCACCATTGTAATAATAATGTGATAGAGCCCTGATTATTTATAGATGCTGGTCAAAGGCTGCACAAACCCAGAGAAATGACTCATCGTATTTAAGTTTTAACATTTCGTAATTATAGTAATTCACACACACACACACACATTGGAACCAGAGTGTATTGCGTGTTTTCCTTTGAGAGTGTGTGTAATTTTGGATGGCTTGTTCCTCAAAAAAACTATGCTAGTTGAATTAAATCTGTGTTGCTGTGGAGACTGCTACCATCTATCCTCATCCTGGTTTGTATTTGTTGTTTTAGGGCAGTCTGATTTCACAACTTTGCTTCAAGGTTAGAAGAGATAGTGATGCACTCTCATCTTATTGGTTGATGTGGTTGTTTTGAGCTCTGTAATATCAAATGTCATATCAAATGCAGTTTTGTAAACAAGTTTTTTCAGCTTTTTGCTTTGCTTTGCTTTCTTTTCAAACTAATTTTGGTTTAGGCTATTACTTTATGTATTAATAATAAGTAATGTTTTTAAGCATAATCATTTAAACCCCCAAAGAAAAAGGTTGAAGTGAATCACACATTTACATGGTATTTTTTCCCAGGGTTACGGCGAGATCGTGGTAGCTACCAACAAAGAGGAGGACAGCAGAAGCGGCTGGCACGATTCTCTGGCAGGATGAGAACATGTGGCCCAAGAACTCAAGAAATCAAAAGTGTCCCACGTCCCCTCGGTGGAAATAAGGTGGTTAACATAGCCTTGAGCCCTGAAGAACTAATCGCTCGAATCATGGATGCAGAGCCACCAGAGATTTACCTCATGAAAGACATGAAGAAGCCATTCACAGAGGCCAATGTCATGATGTCACTGACCAACCTGGCCGACAAAGAGCTTGTTCACATGATCAGCTGGGCCAAGAAGATCCCAGGTGAATGTATAACCAGAAAAAACACTGTGTTCCTACATTTCTGTTTCCAAAAACACAAATCTACCTAAAATGCAAATCCACATGGACAAGAACTTAGTCATAATGTCAATTTGTAGAACAAACCCACAAAGGTGATTCGCTATGGATTCCCCCTGGAATTTCTAATGGGTATTAATGAGTACAGTAAGGGATGTGGTTTACATAACTTGAAGGGAATGTGTCATCTTCAGAATTTAGAATGAATTACATTTATTACATCATACCAAGGTTCAAACTAACTTTACAGTTAATCTGTGCTTATGTTGCTAGCACGTTGCTGCATGATGTGAATTACACTTCATTTATTAAGCATGTAAACATAAAAAAAGCCAGGGGGTGAAAACTTTTGAACAAAATGGAGATCAAATTTTTCTTTTTTGCCTAAATATCTTTCTTTCTTTTTTTCATTTAGTACTGCCCTTCAGAGGCTACAGAATATATTTAAATAGATATATACACGTTTCCCAGAAGACAAAATAAGTCAAATTTAGTCTGATCTTCAAATTTAGTAAGTTTTCACCCACACTCTTAATGCATGTTTTTCTTCTGGAGTGTTTGAACTGTAAGGGTGAATTCCCTACAATGGTTCAGGCTGTAGGCTTGCCGAATGACAAAAGAAACATCAGCAAGATGGTATAATATTGTACATTTCTAGTCTGTTACTACCCACTGCCACTTATACCAATGACGGAAATAAGCACAGTTAGAATAGCTAAATATGTGGGAAAGAGTTGCTATTAAAGTGCCCCTATTATGCCGTTTTAAAGGTTGCTAATATTGTTTTATGAGTCTCTTAAAACAGGTTTACATGTATGCAAGATCAAAAAAACAAAAATATTCTCCAAAAATAGATTTAATTTTACCCCATTTCTAAATGATTGGTAAACGCTTCGTGTGAAGCAGTTCGAAGACTCAGTCTGTCTAAACCCCGCCTCTCCATGAGCCCTCACTGCTGTGATTGGTCAGATGGCGCAGTTTTTTATGATTGGTCTACTGCCGTCTTTCTGACAACACTAGGGATGCTCTCTGAGAGCATACATCAACTAGTTAGCACGGACTACCGTGGAAAGTGCTCGCAATTTGCTTTTGTTACCAAATCGGGCACACCTCTATGTTGTGAACTTCAACATTGTATAACGCATAACACTGCGTTAGACATCGTTTATCATTACTTAAACTAGTTAGCCAATTACCAAGACGTGCAGGGTTTTTACACAACCTAACGTACACAAATACGTATTTTGAACGATCGCTAGAAAATACAATCTTTTAAGACCAAATGTTTGGTGTATATCGCATTTTACTACAAGATTGGAAAAGCAGTCATCAGTAAAACGAGGTGAACACAACAAGAGATTGTACTGCTGAGGTGTTGTTGAAAAAATGAATGTTAACCACTCATTATTTGTAGATTCATCTTTCGGAAGGGCATATAAAACAAATTTACTCTCACTGGATACAGCGTCTTCTTGACATGATGAAATTGTACTGTTTGTGGGCGGGGCAAGTTGTTTGGGACGTAGTATGTGGGCGGACATTATGCAAATATGTTACTTAGTGATGTGTGGCCGTAACAGAAAAAGATTTAAATTGCTGACGACTCGTTTAGGCGAATATGAGCCGACTCTGTTTTTTGATAGACAATAACTTTATTTATCGTGCACTGTCGGCGTCACAACTTTGCAGATAGTTTATGTTCACATACAGCTACATGACACACTGCATGAAAGATCATATTTGAAATGGCATAATAGGGGCACTTTAAGTGACTATATTGTATTTCAATAGGTAGCACTTCAATGTTAATTTTACATCAAGACTAGTTAGCACGTAATTTATAACTGAAATGGTTTAATAACAGCATTTCACTATGGTTACACTTGAATTGGTTACAAAATAGCTGAAGGATGGTAAAACATAAACAATTAATTGTACCCAGTATGTATGTAAAATATTACCTGAGAGGAAGAGAGAGAAGAGAGATGGAGAGAGGAGGAAAAGAGGGAGATCGTCTTTTATCCCTTCCTTGACCATGTGACTAAAAACCAAATGTGAAACATTCAAACTGACCAATCAGCAAATTACAGCTTCACCCACTGTGCAAAAGGTGTGATAATTAGATTATTTTTGACTCTACAGAACTTTCTGTAATAGTTGCATATGAGTCCCTCAGTTGTCCTCGTGTCATTGTTACAATTACACCGTCATTGTCAGAAAGAACTTTTGAACTGGGTCATTTGTATAAATTCAGCTATAATTTTCTCGTGTGTACTATATATAAACGTCTTTATGTAAAATATTATATTCAGGTTAGTACTTAATAAACAAATCATTTTGTGTAAACCCTCTTAATTTGGTTAAATGATTAAAATTTTTTAGATTCTGAAAGGGGAATGAAAACTTTTGACCTCAACTGTACTTGTTCTGTTTTCTTTGATGATTTATTATTTTAATTAATACTTGGCTTTTGAGATGAGAGTCTTTTATCAGGGAATCATCATTTACTGATTCTGAGCATGTACAGTTTCTTTATTCTGAGAACATGAACAAATTCAGACGCTTCTTTTTAAATTGTTTCAGATCCCCGGGGATGAGTGTCTTGTACAAAACTGTTTTTGGATCATGGGTATGGAGTTATTAACAAAGTTTATTTCTCACTGCAGGTTTTGTGGAGCTCAGTCTTTTTGACCAGGTCCATTTGTTGGAGTGCTGTTGGTTAGAGGTGCTGATGCTGGGACTGATGTGGCGATCTGTTAATCACCCTGGAAAGCTCATTTTCTCCCCAGACCTCAGTCTCAGCAGGTAACTAGTGTCAGTTAATTCTGTTTATATTAATTTATGAACAGGCACATCCAGCTCTCTGTGCTTTGAATAATTTTTATTCTCATGTGCTTTGGATGGTCATTATTATTATTTATTTATTTATTTTTTTTCGCAGCTGTTTGTTCTGTGTTCTGCCAGAATGTTATAGGATTTAAGTTACTGATAACATCCTGGTTTACAGAATTTAGTTAACCCTCTGGTCACTTCAAGGTTGGGCCATTTATCCATGGTCAGTTAGCATGCCTATTGCCTACTTAAATATAATCAGTCAATGACATGATGCCCCAGTTCATGCATACAGTGATGTAATTTCTATATTTTTAGGGGGACATCAAATTTAAAATATCATGGTGATGCAACTGTTCAACCAAAATGAAGAAAATGCCTCATTGAAAAAACCCAACAAACACCTGATGCATTTGAAATGCATTTCCACCCATGCTTAAAATTCACTGGAATTGAAAAATATTTTTGTTTTTATAATGTAATAGAAAACTATACCATGTCTGTCAAACTACATGAGCAGTGTCCGAGCGAGTGTAATGCTCTGCGTGGTGAGAATTAGAGAGCTGTGAGAAGACAGGGACAGATTCTGCCATGGCTTGTGTGTTATCACACCGCCCCTCTACTCCTCTGCCCTTTGTACCCTCTAATATGGTGTGTACCAGTGTTGTAATGTGACAAAATAAATAGGCCAGGGTTACAGATGCTACAGATTTTATACGGGGCTACACTTCCAAACCAATCCAGTCATGGGTGGGCCGTAAACATGCTCACCATCTGATATGCTGCCAGACGTTTACTGTATTTTTATTGGCTGCATTTTGGATAAGCAGTTCAAAGCCAACTGGATCCCTGAGTTTTAACTTGGCGTGCTGCTTATGAATATTGAAAAAGTGCCAAAAAAACACAACACGCCAGCTCTCTGACTACATCTGCCCTTAATGACTCTCTGTATTATTCGACAAATTCCCAGATATAATATTTAAAATTAGTAATGAAGCACAATAGTGTTTGTGACGTTATAAGAGCTTATAATAAACTGATGATATCACACGCTGGGGTGGACGCAAATATAGTTATCATGCTTGGTGTGAACGGGCCTTAAATATTGTTTAAAGCTAAATGGGAGTAATTTGTTCTGTTTTCACACGTTGTAATGAAGTGTCAGTGTTGTTTCCAGTCTCAGTCACTGCTGTAGCACCTCAGAGTCTCCAGACCAAAAGTACTCTGATTTTCCATTGACGCTTATATATAGACCTCGCTATTCGTATTTTCACTAGGTGCCAGGTTGGGAAGACGACTATTGAGGTTTGAGATTGAGGCCTGGTCCCGGGTTTCCGATGGTGGGAAGATAATTACGAGACTGCTAAATGTCTTTGTGTTTGTCAGGGACGAAGGCAGCTGTGTGCAGGGGTTCGTGGAGATCTTTGATATGCTGCTGGCAGCCACGTCCAGGTTCAGAGAACTGAAGTTACAGAGAGAGGAGTACGTGTGTCTCAAAGCCATGATCCTGCTCAACTCCAGTGAGTGTTCTTCTCATTAAAAGTTTTATGAAATATGCATGTGTTTTTCCTGCTTTGTAATTGCTATAACAAATGTATTTTCATTAGAAACAATGCATCTGTTTGTCCACATGGAACAGACAAATCACAGTGGTTTCAGTCTAGTATCTGTTATTTCTTCTTCAGAGAAGCCGAATGTATTCATAATACATTCATAAAAGCATTTTTATTCTTTTTATTATTTCTTTTTTTTATTTAGAAAAATATGAAATCAAAGATTTCACAATGTTATAGTGTGGAATTATATCAGGCTCTGTTGCTTTAATGCATTTTTTGTCTTGCTTTTGCTGTTTTTATAACCGCCACATGCTGATGCCATATCTTAATATATGAAGTTTTATCTTAATATTCAAAATTTATCCATAAATTACTGTTTAAATATATATATATATATATATATTATTTTTTTTTCTTTTTTTTTTTTTTCTCAGATTTATACTATTTGTCTATATTTACTTTTTAAATGTTTTTAATTGAAAGAAGTCTCTTATGCTCACCAAGGCTGTACAAAAACTGTAATATTGTTCAATTATTTTTCATTGTAATAATATTTTCTATTTTAATGAAAATGTAATTCATGCCAAAGCATGTCAGCATCATTACTCCGGTCCTCAGTGTCACATGATCCTTCAGAAATCAATATTATAGGCTTATTATATTGCGTACCAAGAAACATTTATTATTGTTTTCAATAGAAAGTTCTTTTATTTGAAACAGAAATATTTTATTACATTCTAAAATTCGTTTGATTAATTAAATGCGTCCTCCAAAATAAAAGTATTCATTAAAATAGAGAAAAGTTTTCTGACCCAAACTTTTAAGCAGTAATGTACAGTATACCTTTTTTTTTAATAATCACTTAACATTGTGAATATTTACCACCATGCGCAAAAATAACATTTTGAAGTGAAGCATAAAAGATTTATTATTTATTACAACAATAATTAAATTAATAATGGATTTATCAACAAATATATACATTCTGTCTCTAGCACTCGATAGTAGCTCAGTTGAAAAAAAAAAAGATCTAGTTTTGAGTACAGTGACCTATTGATTATGCTCCAGACATGTAATAGTGATTCTCACATGGGAGAAGTGGGTTCGATTCCTGCCGGGCGATCAGACTTCCCTTCATTTCCTGTCCTGTTACTTTGTCTCTATCATTAAAAATTGCAGACCTCCACAAAGCCGTAATAAATAGTGTTCACTCGAGGCCCATAACTCGGAAGGTTACTACAACTTGCTTGAATGTGAAGGGAGTGTTGGCAAGGCTAGGCAAGAAACCCGCTCACACATTGTTTAAAACCTTGACGGGGACACCATGCCTTTGCTCCACGCTTTCAACCCAAGTATCCATTTCGTAGCAAACGCTTATGAAAGCAACAGGCAGAACCTGCTTAGTGTTTATCGCCTGAAGAACCCAGTATTTCTTCCTGCTCTGATTCCTCTGAACTTTTGATCTGTCTTTTCCTCGTCCATTATCTCTTCATTCCCAGCCCCCAACAGCTGTCTTCACTTTGTCTCCTCGGTATCGCTCCAGATGTGTTGCGTTGTTTTTGAATGGGATGTTTTTTGGATTGGACGCTTATTAGGGTATCACTCTCTATTCTTTCAAACGGCTGTAAATGTCAGCGTCTCGCATGCGCTCGTGCGTCATTGCAGACATGTGCCTGAGTTCGACGGAGGGAGGAGAGGAGCTGCAGAGCCGGTCGAAGCTGCTGTGTCTGC
The DNA here is from genome assembly GCA_032361065.1 of Enteromius trimaculatus. Taxonomy (NCBI): domain Eukaryota; kingdom Metazoa; phylum Chordata; class Actinopteri; order Cypriniformes; family Cyprinidae; genus Enteromius; species Enteromius trimaculatus. Next base: position 8,409,132 of record JAUMHP010000076.1, read on the forward strand.
TGGACTCGGTGACGGATGCTCTGGTGTGGGCCATCTCCAAGACAGGCCTGAGCTTCCAGCAGCGCTCCACCAGACTAGCTCATCTGCTCATGCTGCTCTCCCACATAAGACACCTCAGGTACATACAATACAAATAGGGAATAAGGAACGTTTGATTCGACTTTGATTGCTAGATTTTACTTGAGTAATTAGTTTAAAGACTGTGAAATATATTTCTTTGCTTATGAATTATGGATGCAAAATCATAGTACATCATTTGTGTTATATACTATATTATATACAAATTAGCTTATAGCCTGGGTCTGTTTGTCCACTCTCTGTAGTAACAAAGGCATGGACCACCTCCACTGCATGAAGATGAAGAAGATGGTTCCTCTGTATGACCTGCTTCTGGAAATGCTGGACGCTCATGTCATGCACAGCTCCCGTCTGTCTCACTCCGGCCCTCGAGCAGCTCCTAATCCCAAAGAGAGCAGAGCCGTCCAGGAGGCCTTCGCCTGCACTTCTCAGCATGGAGAGACTTTAGGACCCTCAACCATTTCTGGTGAGATATAGAAACAGCAGTTTCTTTCATAACGCCATTGAAATAAAAAAGTTTTACTGATGGAAACAGCTGTTTTATATAATATATAGCTTCTACATTCATTTCATTGCCAGGTAACATTCTTTCATCAATCTTCAAGTACAAGCTGAAAAAAATATCACGTTAAATTGCTTTTCTTTCTCTCCAGCGCTGAAGAATGATCTATAGTTTTGGGAGAATGGACAACAAAAACAACCACGCAGAAAGAGCGGAGTAGAATTTCTCAAGATGAAATTTGTAGTTTTCTGTAGCCATAAACACAACGAGAGAAAAGTCATTACATTTTTACGTTATCAGTTGCTGGCGGTTTAAAAACTGGTTACTGTTTCTTTAGATTTTGAATTTCTTTTTTGAAATGTAACATGCAGGCGATATCTGACAGCATCACATGCATCTCATGAAATCTGTGCTGTATCTAAACAGTACATCTTGCTTTTTGCGAAGGACAAAAACAGCATCACACCGATGCCCTCGTCAACTGTATCAACTGCTGTAGATAGAGCAACTATTGACCACACTGCCAGAACAGATCACATTCCTGTTAATATGCACAGTCATTACTAAAGATGAGAGAGGTTTGTATGCAGTGGGAGACTACATTCTGGACCATAGGCTCAGAAGAACTGGATCAAGCCTTTTTTTTCTATCAGAACAAGGACTTGCATAGTAATTCAGGACAGCTGGATGTTTTGTTTGCATCTATTACTTTCACGAAACAGATAACGGAACAAAATGTGTTTTAATGAACTTTGTTCGTCCTGCTCTCTACCCAGTAAACCTTTTAACACCGTATCAGCCTTGTACAAAGCATTTATACATTTTCTTAAGACAGCTCGATCTATTGCTACTATTCCACTGTGAAAACCTGTTTGTAAGATGCACCACATCTACCAAAAAGGTACTTGTGATATTGCACTTTAATATTTCTCTGAAATATCTGAAGGCCTATCTTGAGAATTATATATATATATGAAGAATTCATTAGCAAAAACAGATAACTCTGTTCTTAACTATTCAATCATGTTTTTTTTTTTTTTGATTGTGCATTCCAATTAATCTCCAAGCTGCAGTTGGGTTATTTTGACTAGATTAAAAAAACAGGCAACTAATGCAATAAAAAAAAACATGATTTTTTTGGGGGGAAAGTAGTTAAATATTTTTGCAAGTAAACTTTTCATATATATATATATATATAGCAGTGCCTACAGTGATTATAGCCTAGATGGCAATAACCAAAAAACAATTTATACAGGTAAGGAGAAACTTAACTGATTTGATATAAAACCAAACGTACCTTAAAGATTATAAGATACAGATAGATGTTACAAGTACTTAATTTTAATAAATGCACAGGTTATTTATAAATGTTATTGTAAATGCCGGCAGCCATCAGAATTGTAAGAATTTTGATATGAAGCTCAAATATTGATTTTACACATTTTGCCAACTAAGCATTAAAAACCAACTGTAATACATTTGTTGTAGACAGTGTTTATTTTTGAACAGAACAAAAAAAGTTGAATTTGAAAAATGTTTTTAAAATGTCCTTTTCTGTACACATCTGCCTTGCGGCTTCTGTAACACTGTTATTTACACAGGGGTGTATTAAAATGTTTCTATGTGCATTTGACATTATTTATTTTTGGGCTTCGCAAATATGAACAGTTAATTCAGACCATATCATTTTAGGAATGAGACCACGTAATCTCAAAATAGCAGCCATCCATCATGTCGCCACAAACTGCGGCTGAAGGGTCAATATTTTCCAGTTTCAAACATATAATCTTTAATCAGTGCATGACATGCTTAAATCTAGAAATATTGTCAGTGATTTACATTCAAGCTCATACAATGATTGATATTTTTCTTTACAGCATTATGACAGAAAAGAAATTGGATCGCATCAAAAAAATTCTTAGTAAGGGGAATAAATAGTATAAAATCAATTATATAAATACTAGCGTTAAAATATTACTTGGACAAAAGTGAGGTGCTTGGCATGTTTGAGTCATGAAAACGGCTCTGAACGGTTGTTCATGTGGGAGGGGGGCCGTTGGTGTAGCGTAACATGGGGTGGAACGAGCGGGCAAAATTATTGGAAAAGGTGCAGCTGTAGTCGTCTTCAGAAAGAGGTACCAAGCAGGCCAGAACCAAAAGCAGGAGGAACAGGAGATGCAGAGGGAAAGCCGCTCGCAGGACACGATAGAAGAACGTACGCTGAGGCGATGGGTCCCGCTTGGATCTGAGGGGGAAATGGTTTTCAACAACTCTTATATTACACATACGTTTACTGTGTTAATGCCTTTTTAAGCTAAAAAAGTATGGTTTTTTTATACTATTCTACACAATTTAATATACAAAAATCAATAAAAGCCACTGTACCGAGAGCATTGTGTGGATTTTCTGTCTCCTGAAGCATCGGTTGTGGACTCCTGCAAACACATGATATACAACAGTTTCATATTTCACCAAAAAATCCAAACTACTCAAAATGATATCGCTCTAAATTATGAATCTGTTATTTAATTCTGATTTCAATATTATTAATATATATGGTGGAATGTCAAAATAATATAAGACAAAACTTCCATGGTGAGATTTTTATGTTTTTGAAATGTCTTATGCTCAAAATACAACAAATACATAAATATTGTGATAATAATTTTTCTACTTTAATAAATGTTAAAATTTCAATATATTGTAACAGCTATTGTAACTTCTATCAGAAATCATTTTAATATGCCAATTTGCTGCTCAAGAAACACTCATCAACGTTAAAAACGGTTGTGCTGCCTTTGATTTTTCAGGATGCTCTGATGAACAGAAAGAACTAAATAAAAACATACATGTATTTACTGTAATTTTTATCAAATGAATCGGTCCTTGTGGGAAAAATTCATGTCTTTGTGTTTTTCCTTTAAATATTTCGGTAACACTTCAGAATAGGGGGTCAGAATAATCCATTAGTTAAGCATTATTTATTGGTTAATTTGTTCATAATTAAGCATTATTTGAGCAAAAACACACAACTAATTAATGATTAAAATGTTAAGTTAATCATTAATACTAGTCTGTTTTTGCTCAACTAATGCTTAATTGTGAACAAATTAACCATTAATTAATGCTTAACTAATGCAATATTCTGACCACCTGTTCTGAAGTGTTACCATTTTTTCTGACCCCAAAGTTTTGAATGGAGAACAAAAAAAGAATAGTGTATGACTTTCAAATACTAATAATTGATTATTAACTGAGCTTAGGCTACGCTCCGACCCCTCATTTTTTTCTTTGCAGAACATCCCATAGGAACCATTTGGGGATTTACATGAAACAGTTTATTTTTTAGCAAAATGTGCACAAAGTGGTTATATATTTAAAGGAATATTATCTGTCCATGTGTTGAAATAAAATAATACTGTAAAGCATTTAAATATATATATTAAAACAAAATGTGTTAACGGAAGTGAGCTTCACTTTAATTTTGTGTGTGTGTGTGTTGTAAATGGATGAAAAATGCTTTGCACAACGCTCTTACCAATCTCTCTTCAATGGTCTGGAGATCCTGGCTGACCTGACGTGACAGCAGTCTTAGTTTGCTTCCGATGACATGGAGTTTTTCCCGGGCTTCAGCGCTGTCCTCTCCACCAGCCTCGGGAAGCAGCTCAGAGACGATCTCCTGCAGAGAGCTCACTCGCTTCTGTCTGCCCTGGAGCTCCTCAGCCAGATCCTGCCACCAGGGGGTGCACAAAACATAAGCTCAACACAAACTAGAGGTCAGCACTGATGGAGAAGCTGGTCTTGCCCTGCTGTGGGTTTCTCTGACTCACCTTCAGGGTGATGCTGTGTTCCTGAAGCATGGAGGATGGCACAGAAGGGTCGTTCATGTTCACCGTGTAGCGTTTGCTCTCTGCATGGGCCAGCCATAGCAGCTGAGAGTGGACCATCTCGTGGAACTCCTGCATAAGTGCAAAAAATTGTCAGTGGTGAGAGATAAAGTTACATGTGGCATTTCCATAGAGCTTTATCTTAAGATTGCTCACCTGACAGCGTCCTAGGGTAGTGCGCAGGCTGTCCTCCCACCCCTCTAGTCCTGCACAAGCTTCTGTCCAGCGGCGATTCATGCTGCGCAGACCCTCCAGAAGCTCAGGTGCTCCTTCTGTAGCTCCCTGCTGCAGCTCTCGCCCACCCAGGTTCAGAGACAGCATCATGGTCTTGTAGCGAGCAAATGTCTTCTGCATTTCCTGTGCCATGTGGAAGAAATTAGAGTGTGAAGACAATTTTCCTTACCATGCCTCTGTATTAATTATCTAAAAGATCGGATGCAACTCTGATGCTCACTTTAAGTTGTTTGACCCTCTCTTCTAAGATCTCGACACCGATGGCAGTCTCGGGCTTCTGCAGTCTGTCCAGCTCAGGTGTGACATGATCCAGCCAGGAAGTGATGTCGTGCAGGTCAGAGGTCAGCTGCTGGGCGTCTCTGGAGCTGCACTGCTCTTTACTCACTGCTTGAGCCTGCAGCAGCTCCCAGCGCTCAATCACTCCTGCGGAGAACATGAAGCTCTTGAAGTGAAAAAGATCTATATGCACACCCGTCCATTATTATCCTATCTATCCATCCACCAACCCATCCCTTCATTTGTCTACTCTATCAAACTCTTCATCCATGTGCCCATCTATCCACCCACATACCTATTCAACCTTCATTTTTCTATTCCAACTATTAACTATTGGCATTCCTATTTGTTTGTCCTCTTTTCAACTCATCCAGCTATACCCAGCTATCATTCCATCCATCCATCACCTACCCCTCTACCTCAGGGGTCACCAAGTTTGGTTCTGGAGGGCCGGTGTCCAGCAGAGTTTAGCTCCAACCCTAATCAAACACACCTAATGTAGCCAATCAAGCTCTTACTAGATACACAAGAAGCTTCCAGGCAGGTGTGTTGAGGTAAATTCTAAGACATGGCTCTCCAGGATCAAGTTTGATGATCCCTGCTGTACCCAATCGTGTGCAACTATCCAACAACTCATCCAGCTTTTCTTTCCCCACCTATCCACTCATCCATCTAAACTCAACTTTCTCAATCTTTCTATCCATCCATTCACCTATTCACTCAACCGCTTCCATCTGTTCAACCACCAATTCATCCATTCATTCTTATCTCATCTACCCAATCGTTCCTCAATTTGTCTACGCAACTGTATATGCATTAATTAATTAGTTTTTCACTACCCAACTATCTATCCATTAGTCCATAAGTTCAAGTGTGTCTTATAACCAATTCAGAGTCCACCTATCCATACATCCAATTTATCCACATATCTTCTCCTGTCTACTTAGCTATTTATCCACTCATCCGCCTACCCAACTATTTAATCATCATCTATTTCTCCATTCATCTATCCAACTATCTATGCATTAATATAATCCACCTATAAAATGCATCCATCAATTATCTACCCTTCTTATCCATCTATCTTCTACCTTTCCTATCCACCAATCCATCCACAATCTAGCTTTCTTATCACTCCATTCATTCATCCAACCATATATACATAAGTTTGTTTATCTACCTATCCAACTATGCATCCATCCACAAAATACAAAATATCCATTTCTCCATCTATCAGTGTATCACTTTGCTTGCCCACCTATCCAACTATGCATCCATACATCTATCCATCCATTAAAATGTAATTACATGATGTTTTTGACAAATAAGAAACCTTCATGCTTTTAGACTCATCTAGACAGAATAAAAAGTAGTCCCCTGCACATGTGATCTGCGTCAGTGCCTGTCCCAGACTATTTGTGAAAAGCCTTATTAAATGACTCACTCAGGATGAGTACCAGACAGACTTCCTGACGTTCCTCTGTGTTGGACAAAGTGTCTGTACCTGACTGTTTGTCTGCAGTGTTGAGGCCAGTGAGGCCTTGTTCCTCCTGCTGTTCCTCATCATCCAGGATCATAGAAACCCGCTTCACACTCTTAATGCTGCCGCTGCACTCGGACATCAGCTGGACCTGCACAGTGCACAAACACATCACACATGCACCATTCCTGAGGAGGTTTCCAATTTGGTGTTTATGAAAGTGCTGGATTAAGAAGGAAGGGGTGTATACTCACGTAGCCTAGTTTAAAAGGAGTGCTGGTGTGTGTAGGTGAGGACGAGTCCAGCTGGAAGGATTTCCTTTCAGGTGTGTTTTGAAAGTGCCAATTCTGTCCTGTGAATTTGAGAGAGAAGGACAGAGATTTAACTCAGTGCTCAAAACAGGCTACTTCATTTGCGCTGTGAAGGATTTGAATTATTTCGCTTTTGCAGGGATCATGGGGAATCAAATCAGACATTAAATTGACAGAGGCTGTTATAGTGAGGTTGGAACTATACTGAATCCAAAAAAGCAGAGGAGCAAAACCAGACCATTTACTGTAAGTATCAAAATGGTAAATGAAAACAAAATAATTATGTTATTGCAATGAAAAACAATAATAAATGGATTTCGAAAAGACAAAAAAGTCATCAAACAAACTTATCATGTGTGCTTTTCCAGTAATGAGCAAAGCTTTGAGATAAATTAATGTTATTATCTTCTGCATGAGCATGAAAGCTCTGGAGGGGGATAAGCAGGTGCACTGAGCCAAGTGAGAGGAGGGGATGCAACCTTCCTGTGCCCTCTCTTATACTCCCTGAGATCTGGACATGCCCGGCTCTCAACCCTCCTCTTTACCAACAGAATCTCCTTACAAGCCTCAAGTCTTTCATGATAAGAGCACATAGCAGAACAGGGTGAAGGGAGGACGCTTGCATCTTTTGATTTGAGAGAAAAATGTCTGTGCCGAAAAGAAAAATACTAGGCCTTTGATGATCCAGCAAACCAAGGCTATTCATAAGCATACAGAGAGCGATGTGGGAACAAGACAGGACAGAGAGAGAGAGAAAACAATGTGGAAAGAAAATAAGGAGAAACTGGACAGATGTGAAAGCACCAAAATAAAAAAATAGTGGTAAGATTTTGTAGTAATGCACAACTAAAGCCAAGTGCACATAAAGGGAAATGTACTACATGCCTACCTAAAGGCTTCTTTGTCACCTCAGATGAAAATTCTGGGATTTCTTTTACTTCTAAATCTAGAGGGTGAAAAAAAAGAATGACTAAACTAGTAATATGACAAACCTTTCCATCAGTCATAATCTTAGCCTCAGACGATGTGCCAATGGATATAAAACTACAAAAGAGCTGGTTAAAATTGTCAGCTAAAAATATACTTAAATTATATCCAACTTTAGATTTAGGCTTACAGGCGGGAAAAAAAAATAAAAATCTTGTGGTTACGAGAAAGAAAGTCAGTCAGCCTTATGTCAAAGCTGGCAATTTATGGCTTTATCAAGCTGCTCAAAAAAGGTAAAAAATTGGCCCATTGAAGAAGCTCCTTCATCATTCATCAAAACTTCGGTCAGTGGGGTAAAACCAAGGGACCAATTGGAACCCGGTGAGAAATTGGACATTTTTCACCTTCACACAAAATTGCCAAACATGTGGACGTCCATACCTGACAGGGCAGAGAAGAAGGCAGCATCCTCTTCCTCATCGTGTGAAGAAGATCCACCAACATCCCCGGTATGGTCCCACTCCAGAGGGATGGAATCCACACTAACGGGGGTTTCACGGCCCGAGCGCTCCTGAGGTGGTGATAACAGGCACATGGAGGGCTGGCTGGAGGAAAGGGTGACCTGCGTCTCTCTGGACTTCTCGCCATCAAAAACGTCCAGCTGCTGCTGCAGCTGCTTCAAAGAAAAAATAAACTAATTTATAAATTCATCCATGCCCCATAAGCAGAGTTATTACCACAATTAGTACAAAAAATATACACTACCCTTTAAAAGTTTGAAGATTTTTAAAAATGTGTTTTAAGCCGCCAAGACTGCATTTATTTTAATCAAAAGCAGTACAAAAGTTAATATTGCGAAAATCTTTTTTTCCCCAGTATCTTTGATGGCAAAGCCACGGTTTTTACTTACTAACCCTAAACTTCTGGCATTTCAACACTTTTCAATGAAGCCAACTCACAAAAAGGCTTAAAAGGGTTTAAAAACATCCAAATACATATAGAACCATGGTATTTCATATTTTAAAATTTGAGCGTTTCTAATACCGGACTGAGACAGGTGAGGCGCTGATGGAATTGGGCCACTCTGCCGAACACCTCTTGACAGTATGTGTGCAGTTCCTCTAACTCATCCTCTATCTCAACAGCGTCTTCAGGACAGCTCCTCTGGATCAGACCCTCCCCAAACACGATCAGAGCATCAATCTTATTGGTGTTCAGAGTGATCTCCTTTTTGAAACTCTGGAGAGTAAGAAAGTTCAGTTAAATTCCATTTACTTTTATTCTTTCTTTTTATAGACTAAACGCCTTCATTTTCACAAAATACTGGTAATTAACCTTCAGCTGTTTCATCTTGTCTTGGAGATGGCTCTCTGAGAAGTTCTCGTCCACATTGGTCAGCTGGAGGTCTATCTCAGTCAGCCAAACAAGAAGGCTCTCGCGGGTTCCCTCAAACTCTTCTCTCTGGCTTGTAAAACGCTAAATGACAGAAAAAGAGATTCATTTATGCAAATGTTCAAGTAAACATAATACGCACAGATGACGTGAAAAAAACCCCCCAAAACTCGTGTGTCTGTGTCCTCACCCTGAGTCTGCGCAGTATTGCAGCCACTCTGCTCTGGAGCGTGTCCCATCGCTGGTTCCCTTGATGCCCCATGGCCCTGTGTCTGCTGGCTGCATCAGCGCGGTTCTCCCGTGCCAGTCGTCTGTACTGGTTATTAATAATCTCCAGCTGGGTTAGGCTATCGTGTACCTGACTTTGGAAAACCTAACAAAACAAACCAATAAATATATTA
>JAUMHP010000076.1:8441260-8458685 GCA_032361065.1 Enteromius trimaculatus
TAAGAAATTGACTAAATATCTTCATGGAACATGATCTTTACTTACTATCCTAAGGATTTTTGGCAAAAAAAGAAAAAATCTATAATTTTGACCCATACTGTGTATTTTTGGCTATTCCCACAAATATACCCCAGCGACTTAAGACTGGTTTTGTGGTCCTGGGTCACAAATAGTAACTAGATAAAAGTTAGTAACTGAGTTACATCATTATAAATGTGATAAATTACCAGAGAAAGTAACTATTTAAGTATGTAAAACTTGGATGGTCCCAACTTAAATATGTTAAATCATTGAAAAGGACACTAAAAAGAATACATTATTTTATTGTCAGTAACAGTAATGGCGTTGGAATGGGGAAATGGTCATTTGTTTGATTACTCATCACTGGAAAAGATAATGGCATTAGTATGGTGTTTTATACCCTGAAATCATTAGAAACTAGTAATTTAAAGTCATTAAAAAAAGTGTACAGTAGGTGTACTACCTTCAGATCCTGTAGATGTCTGAGGGCACAATGGACCCCTGAACTTTCATCTTCCAGTCGCCCCTCTACATGTTCGAGGCAGGAGGTCAAGCTGGCTAAGATCTGACTGTGAGGCTGGTTTGTCAAAAGCTAGACGGAGGGCAAGAGGATGCTTACTTAAACAATATCTGATTGCGGGAGGGAATACAGAGAGGGCGAGAGAGAGAGAGAAAAAGAGAAACTTTAGTCGTACTTGTTGCTGTTTCTGGCGGAGAGTGGGCAAGACGTTACTCAAGTTCGTCCATTCCTGCTCAAGTTGAGCTAGTCGTCTGCGCAGACCTGGAGCTTCACTGTCAGTCAGCTGCAGTATCTGTGCACCTGCACTTTCTGCAGAAGCCTTCTGTGCTGAACGGCCCTCCAGCTGTTTGAAAAACTCCTGCAACGCACAATCACAACCACTGTCCTATTCTGGCATTTTAGGTATGACACGTGGTCACATTACTTGTGTGTTAAAAATTAAATAAAATCAATAAATAAATACAGTAAGCAATAATAATAATAACAGCAACAAAAATTCTAATTACACTCACCACAAGTTGGGTAAAAACTGTACTGGTTTTCAAAAGACCTGAATCGGATGAATCAGAACTGCTCCACTTCTGAACCTGCTCTTGAGCATGACACAGCCATCCTTCTAGTTCTGCTGAGTCACGCTGGAACCTACACACACACACAAATTCATGACTTTATTTGTTAACTATTAATTTGTTCATACCTTACCTCCAACAAAATGGCATTTTCTCACACCTGTCATAACTCTTTCTGATCTTCTGTGTGGACTGTATCTTCTGCTGTAGTTGATTACGAAGATCCATCCAGCGTAAGAACAGCTGTGATTTTGGGACAGTCTGGCCTGGGTCGTGCACAAGGTCACGACCCTTTTTCTGTAGGATCCTGAGTCGGTCTTGGATCTCCCATACCTGAGGCCTCGTGTCTTCCAGGACCTTGTGCAAGCTCTGACAATGAGGGAAAATAGTAAAAGTTTGCAGGTTCGATTTTAAGATTTAAGGACTCAGCATTCCTGTAAAATTGAACTAAACATTGTGGAACCCTAACAGGACAAACATCATCTTATAACTAACATGCTATAAACATGTTATAACACGCTGTGCGTAAAAAAATATTTATATTACTTCATTAATATGTGCTTAATTAGCACTAATAAATGGCTAATATTCTAGTAATATGCATGCTGATAAGCAACTCATAGGTGTAACCATGATATTAATAAGCTGAAGTACTGCAGTCAGAGATGGTAAACTTTGGCAATCACCGATTTAACTCATCTCATCATCCCACATCCTCATCTCTCCCAGCTTTAACTGCTGGCTCAGATGTACTGTAGTGGCTTTTGAGGGTGGGATTGAGTTTGATGTACATCTATTACAGACACAAAAAGGGTAGTCTGCTGTTCCTCCTATATCAATCCGCCGGAGTAATGGGTTTTGGTAGACATAAAAGGAAAAATAATATGAACACAACCAATCGTATGCTTCTGGCTGTTCCGTGTGTCAGTGTAGCTGTAGCGAATTAGCTTTCGTAATAGAGAGGCCAATGCCGGCTGCAGAACATGAAGTTCCACAGATATTGCTCTGAGTCATTTAATCAAGAACATCATGTGCTGGGCCAAAAATGAATTTCATGCAACATACAACCAAAGAAAAGAGAAGACCTTCTCCTGTAACTTGCCCCCGCCCCATACTCCTACATGTTAAAGAGAAGTATTACTTTTGCTGCTTAGTTGTTTCCAAACCAAGTAACTAACATCGACAAGAGTCGACTCTGTGACTCGAGACCCACTGCTCTGCACATTTTGCGTGTCTCCCTTATCTGACACTCACTTATTTGAGTTCAGGGAGCTCTTTCCTAATGAGCTGATGATGTGGGTCCCCAGCAACAGGTTTAAAAACCACTGCTCTATCGCCAAGTTAATTATGTGCTCAGTCAAAAAATGCTGTAAATCCCCATTTATGTAATTTAATAATTCAGACAATTTTTTTTTTTTTATGAAATCATGCTCTAAATAAGAAATTAAAACTGATTATGGCAGTAAATGTGTTTATGAGTCATTCATTCAATTTGCTGCAGTGTTACTTGGAAATGCATAACAATTACAATATAGCTCTATATTAACATCAACATAAAATCACATTTGCACTCGGGACAAACAGCACTCATGTGATAATACTTACAGCACTATGCTGTTTTAGTGCTCAATAAACATTTAAAGGGTTGAAAACAGCTATGTTTAAAAGTTTTGTCAAAAATGTGATATTTCTCAGGATAACTTGAGAAACGAAATATTAAAAATGACCGTATTATTTATTATAAATTTGTATTTGTCATCAATTTTAATTTTTCCTTGCTCAATGAGAGTACTGATTTATTTCAAGGAAGTATTTTTGAATGCTATAATGTACAACAAATACTGTACGTTGCTCTTTATAATACCCATAAAATATACACCCACTTATGCGCTCTTTAATGCTTAATTTGAACCATAAACTGTGAAACAAGTCAACAACTTTAAGATTGATAAATGGAATGTGTTTCTGTCATTTCTATGCAAAGTCATAGAATGTAAAACATATGAAGTCTATAGAGGTCAAAGAAAGACAGCCATTGGTGTTCCCAAGGATGCAGGGAAACAAACCTCATAGGACTGCAGCAGACCCTGCAGGTCTCCCTCTGGCTCTGAATCCAGACTGGACATGCTTGTCTCCATCTCATCCAACTGCTTACACAGTCTCTCAGTGACCTCCTCGTACTGAGACCACTCCTACAACACACACAGAGAGAGCTTCTGCTGCTCATTTCTCTTAAATCCTTTTAAACTGGTCATACACTCCTACAAAATCGTGGAGGTCTGCATAAGTAAATTTGATTATACCTCTAAGCTGTGCTGCATTTGGACACCATGAGCTTGAGCTTGATCCTGTAGATCTGTTATTAACTGCTCCACCTCTGCTTGGCCCTGCAGTGCCGCCTCTGGCAGCTTCTGGCATAGCAACTTGACCATTACATAGTTCTGCCCCAAGCCTTGGAAGTATTTCTGTTACGAGTCAATTCCATATATTAGATAGACATTAAATGAGAAAATAAATAAATAAATATATATATAGAGAGAGAGAGAGAGAGAGAGAGTATTTTCACCAACAAAATATGTTTTTTTCTGTAATTTCTATCTTTTGAGGTAGTGTGTCGGTTGGAGATCAGTTTAGATTTCCAAACATTATTTTTGTCATTAATTGTAATAATGCAGTGAGATTATTGTCTGCACATGGAGTCTGACAACAGCCAGTGCTCCACATAGAGATCAGGTCTATATATAAATATATATACTATATATATTTCTTGTTTATCAGCTGTGTACCTTGTGTTTGGTGAGCAGACTGTGCAGCTGACCGCAGTTTTGTGGCCGTGCGTCCTGACTGCGCAGCAGTCGCTCAGAGCCCAGCTCCAGGAGACCCTGCAGACCCTTTAGAAGAGCTTCAGAACATCTCTGGAGCTCAACATTATTCTGTCCCGCCAATCTTCGTCGCTCATGTGCCAAAGTCCATGACTCACCTTGCAGACTCTTGTAGAGAAAAAAAAAATATATATAATTATTATTATATTATATTAATAATATTTCATACTAATGTTATGTACACACTGAGGAGAGAAAGTTTATTCTGTAGATTTTGCAAGTGAACTGGTAATACCTTGATGCTTGAAAAGTCCTTGAGAAGTTTGTTTGATTCTTCCATCTGTGATTCACTGGCATTCAATGCAGACGCCGGAAACTCTACCAGATGCTGTCTCGTCTATGTAGGCAAGAAATAAAAAGATGCAGAAAGGCAGAATCGTTCTTAGAGCCTCTCTGAAATGTGTTCTGTCAGCCACTTACCGATCTAAAACGTAACGTATAGAACATTTATCAAGAATACAATGTTATAATTATAAGTACTAATTTTTAAACTCAAGCTGCATTTACAAGTTGTCCTTTCTTTGCTTTTATAACTACATGACCACTCAAAAGTCTGGGGACCGTAAGAAATGAATGATTTTTTTGCTTTAAAGTGACAGTATGTCTTTGCCAGGCTGAGACTGACCTCTAAAGAACTGATATCCTGACATGATCCAAGTGTCTCTGAAGGGTCCTTTAATAAGCGGAGAAGCTGGACTAAACTCTGATCTTCAGTTCCTCCTTCAGACTGTGACAGATCACGGACAGTTGCTGTGTGCTGAGATGAGTGGTCCTGAGACAGGCTGCTGCTTTGGTGAACGGTGGCCTCAATAAGATCTCTCTGTATTTCCTAGAAAGTTGTAAGAGCAGTATTTATTTATACAAAAAACGGCCCACACGAAATGATACCTCTTAGATTTCACACATATTACCAGTGCTGTATCTTCCTGTGGCACACGTTCAGTATGCTGGGAGGAGAGCAGAAGAGGAGCTGCGGCATTAGTCTCTGTCTGGGTCTGGTCACCATCAGTAACATTCACTGCCTCAGTGTCAGGTGGCTTTGGGCTTATTTTCTTCACTCGTTCACTCGTACCCGTTTCTGTGTTTACAGATACTTCATTCTGCTCTACAGATACAGCCTCTTCAGTTAATTCACTGGTCTCACTTGCGTTTAACATGGAGATTTCTGAGCATTTTCCTGGCTTTGCTAGTACGGTTTCCGTCGTCTTGATTTCAGTGCACTCGTTTTGCTTTTCCTCAGCACATACAGGCTTCAGCCAAGTATCATTTGCAAATTCTTTCAAGCGTTGGGATGTCTCTTCAGTAACCGCTCTGCAGACTACACCAGAGATTTCAGAGAAGTCAGAAGGTTCCAGTAAACTCCCTGTTTCAGTGTCCTGAATTACATGCTTGATTGAAGGAAAATCAACTTCTTCAGGAGCTGTTTCCTAAAGACAAGCAGTTAGTCATTAGCACCTGAGTAATGATAAATAATTATTGATGTATCTACAACCACCATAGCCACAGTAAATAGTAATTTATAGCATCATTCAAAAGGTTTGGTTGAAGAAGGTTTTCTTGTTGTTGAAAGAAATTAATACTTTCACTCAGCAAGCATACATTAAATTGAAAATTAAAAAGCAACAGAGACATTTCAATTTTCTAATAACCAACGCAATTTTTCACATTTTCTATGCATTCTGAAGAAAAAAAACATTAAGGTAAAAAATATTCATTTAAAAATTCAACATTCAAATTAAGGTAACAAAAAAAAAAAAGGCTGCTGAAAATTGATCCTTGCCATCACAGTAATAAATTAAATATTTTAAAAGATTATGAAATAGAAGTGATATTTTGAATTGGAATGATATTTCTGTTATACAGTGTTTTTGATCAAATAAATTGCATATTAATTCAGAATATACAGCTACATATGCATGTTAATTGGCATTTTACAATGACTTTCCAATGACTGATCCAATTAGAATCAGAACTATACATTTCACAGTGAGCAATAATGATGATAAACCATAATGCCATAAAAGGTCAAATGACTTAGTTGAGGTCAGTCTTTACCTTAATGTCACGCTCTATTACAGCAGAGGCAGCATCTGACTTTATATCGTCGTCCTCTATCGTCTCATCTGGGTCCTGATACAGAAAAAGGAAAAAATTATTATATGAAATGATTAGAGGTGATGAAATTATTAGAAATGATGGTTCGGAAGAATAGGTTCCCTAAAGAAAAGGAAGGAGCTGTTACTGAAAGAAGAAGAGGAGTTATATTCAGCATTCTGCGATGACAGTCGGAAAGGAAAAGACCCAGTTTGCAAAGCTGACTACATTATAAACAACAGATTAATACGCTTTGAGCCTAAACCCTAATTATAATTGTGTTCACGCAATTCCAAGACTAGCAAAAGCATCGACGACCAATTCCTGTAAAATGATAGAAAATAGAGCTAAAAAGAACAAAAACAAACAAAAAAATAAATACGCATTTAGGTAATATTATAAACATTCAGGTATTTTAAATAATATCTTCCTTTCATAAGAGGGAAAAAAAATAAAATAAAATTAAACGCATGCAAATAAACAGCTATATAAAGAAGTCCAGAGTTCAGACAAGAGTTCAGAAATGTTCCCTTTTCAGGGTTTGGCAAAGCCTGGGAGATAATTTGGAGGTTTTGAGGGTTTTACCTCTGGAACACTGCATGTGAGAGTTCCTGAGGATGAAGACTGATTGTCTTCATCTTCCTCCTCAGTATAAGGGTCTTCCTTGGAGACCTGCTTCACCAGGGTTATGCATCAACATATTATTCTTTACTGTAGTTTCTCATAGTGACAGAACTATTGAGCTGATTTAGTCTTACTGTATATATTCCTAAAACTGACATCTTGTAAGTTAGGGGTGGACATAAGTCCACATAAGTGAGGGATATCTTTTGAGTTGATGGACTTACCCTTACATCTCTGGTGTAAAGATGTGGCATTGCGAATTCTGTAGTGTGGTCTGAATGGAGAATCATTTCAGCTGGTTCTCCAATGGAGGCCTTGAAAAAAAAATACAGTAAAATACTGTATTTCATCAAGTTGTAAAACTTGGACAAACCAAAGTCACAAGATAGAGATCATGAGAAAAGCCAAAAGAGTGTCTCTTAAGTAGATACCACTGCCTTTGCCAATAAAGCTGTGCCTGTAATGATTTACTGCCGCACCATATTGGAGTTTTAAAGCACTTAATTTTTTAAGCGCAATCAGAAAATTCAAGGTTCCCACACATCCCTTTTGTGAGTTGGCTTTAAATGCAGGGATTTCTCCTCTCCTCTCATTCCCATAGACATGAAAGCGAAGAGGAGGGGTCATGTGCTGGTCACGGTCACTAAAACACTACAAATTCACTGCACTTTCATGAGATAAACTAATATTTTCTAACTAGAACTAACTAGACCAAAAGTCATTTGAAATAGTGCATTATAAATCTTATTTGATGCTGTAAATAGATGTGTTAGATGATAAATGACTATTTTTTTAACTGTTCTAATATTGCCATTTTAAGCATTGCCATGCAATGTGACATTACTTATTTAATATTAAAAAAATTAAATTAAAGTCTTGTATAATTACGGTTTATGAAGTTATTACGGTCTTGTATTAATATAAAGACTACAAGAACTTTTTAAACTTTTAAAAAAAGTCATTCACACAACAGTTATGGAAGTTCAGTGAATTTTATATGCAGCAATAAACACACTGCTGTAGATGAGAGGTGACTCAACACGAACAAAACTTTCTCTCTGCACCTTTAAAAAAATACATATAGTTTATCTTCCTTTGCAAATATTTAAGTTTAACATTTTAATACTGTAAGGTATTTGTGAAACACCCTAACTACTGAAATGTGCTTTTCATGAACTAAAGTAAATGGTAAACCAATGACTCTTGGTAAACACAAACAAGCTATTAGAGCGACAGACCCTCAACGCTGTGCTCTGCTCCACACTGAGCTGCTGTAGCTCCTGGATGGGCTGCAGGAGCTCTTGAGCCCGATGAAAGGCTGTGAGAGTTTGCTCTGCCCCAGCAGGAAGCCCCAGTCCTGGCCTGCAGCTCTCAATCTCATCAATGGTCCTCTTCATGGACTGGACATTATCCAGAATGACCTGTTACAGAGGATAGGAGAGTGAGGTACTGTAAATGTTTACAGTGCAAACAGGATTAATGAGACATGATGTACAGTACCTGTATGTTCTCGAGATGTTCCTGAGGATATATGTTCTCGGTGTCAGTGGCTGAAAGGATTGTTCTGATCTTAGTTATGTTTTTCTCCATTGTCTTCACCTCTGCTTCAATGGCATCCATCTCCTAAACAGAAGTTAGAAATGAATGTCAATTACTGTAAAATATAGACAAATATCACCACAGTATCATAAAGTAGGTAACTCCAGTAATTTAACTTCATAAAATGCTGCAGATGATCTGATACTTCGATAATACTTTTATTCAGGCAGGATGCATTGAATTGATAAAAAGAGTTAAAAAAAACAAAAGCTTTAAAACTATATACATTTAAATTTTTTTTATAAATGAAACTTCAACTTATTAAATACAACGGTTTACAACATAATATGTATGATTTTTAAATCTTTTTTAAATATTATTCTATTATTTCACAAAATATAATATAACGTTATAAAATTTTGTTAATTTCACAATATCACTTTTTACTATAATTTTAAATTAAAAAAATCTAGCCTTGGTGAGTATGAGAGACTTCTTTAGAAAAAAAAAAAAGTCTTCTAGCTAATTATCATTACTTAAGCCAGTATCATTTACTTATTCATGTTTATTAGTAATTGTGAATTAATTAATTAATAGAATAAATACTTCAAGGCTATGCACACACCATAGTTATATATATTTGTTTAATATGTCTTATAGTAACAATTTTCTATAACTGGATACAAACTAAAATACAACTAAAAACTTGGTATTGAGAAAAACTTTGACATGAAGATTCTTTAGACAAAACTGAACTTCCTAAACATTTTTTGATTGTAATGATAGTTCTTACAGCTACTAGCTGCTGAAGGTGGGAGAGAGGGTCCAGAACGCTTTGCTGCATGAGTGTGATGTTTTGTACACACAGTTGGAGAAGATGTCGTTGAGCGGTGGTGTCACACACAGAAGTGATCTCCTCCAGAGCAGGCAGGAAGGCCTCCAGAGCTGCCCTGTATCCCTCCGATTCATCCAGCGTCATCTACAGACACATCACAAGAGCTGCTAACAAGGTCATGCATAAAGACGATATCTCTAAAGTGAGGTTTTGAGCTGACCTTGAGGGAGTTGGCATGACAGTGGAGGCATTTCGCAGTGGTGTAGGTTCTAGGAGCGACCAGCCAGGACTGAGCCTCTCTCAACCAGCAGTTGGAGCTATTGAGTAGACCCTCATAGTCCTGCAGACAAGCAGGGATCTTGTGGGACCAAAACACAAAGACATAATCAGTCGTAGTTTGCTCATCAGAGGCATTATGTATTGGCTTATGTCGTGAAATCATCTGACTTTGCTGATGAGGGCGGTCCTTTGCTCGGCCTGTTTGGCTGTGGTCTGGTAGAGCTGCAGGGGCTCTGTGAGCTGGTCCATGAGGATGTGTGCTCTCTCAGGCTTCTGCTCAGCCAGGTCCTGCACCTCAGCCTCTAGCTCAGCTATACGAGTGTGCCACTGGTCCAGCTCATCCCATATGCGCTGCACACACAGGCACAGACACATCGTATTTCATCAGACACAAGCTACACATTTGAGAGCTAGAAAAACAGTTCATGCAATTAGTCATGAAGCCTTAATATTGAAGCCATCTGCCACCTCATCAGGAGCATGCCCAGGCGTTGTAGGGAGGTCATACAGGCACGTGGAGGCCACATACACTACTGAGCCTCATTTTGACATTACATCAAAGTTGGATCAGCTTGTAGTGTGTTTTTCCACTTGACCTCAATGGGTTAATATATTTAATTTCCATTGATAATTTTTGTTTGATTTTGGTGTCAGCACATTCAACTATGTAAAGACCAAAAGTATTTAATAAGTATACTTCATTCGGATCTAGGATGTGTTATTTTAGTGTTCCCTTTATTTTTTTGAGCAGTGCATAACTATATTATCAGAAACATGTTGATTTCCAAAGTAAATTATATAATGCAATTACCATCAAGTATGCAAAACATGCATACTGCACACATTAGGATTTTTATTGAATGAGAGAAGTATGTAAGCCCAGGTTTGAGGCTGGAATATATTACAACACTTCTAAAATCTTAAAAGTGTTGTTTTGTTGTTGTTTTTTTTGTAAAGGAACATTTCTCACAAACCGGTAATTTCAGTTTCACTTTATATTAATTAGTTTTGCCTTTAACAATAAACGCTTTTTTTTTTTTTACAATGAAAACAGCACCAGAATTTGTTTGTTTTATACTTACTATAAATATACTATATAAAAATAAGTAAGTATAAAACAATAGAGTAAAAATACAATAAATTGTTTCATTAATATGCAAAACTAAGCAAGGAGAAAAAAAAAAGCAATGCAAATCATAGAAAGGTATTTTCAATAATGTGCATGTGGAGGGATGCAAGATCAAAGTACCTTTTGTGTACGTTCAGCCTCAGATATATTAGGACTTGTTTGCTTCAGCAGGGCCTGCACACAATTCAAGCCCACCCTGACCTCTCCAACCAGCTCACCCATTTTGCAAAGAGGACCACTTCTCTCCATGACCATGACCAACTGAAAATAGTATACAATTGCAACAGCTGTAATTGAAAGAAAAAAACGGAAGAAAACACACCGATACACAGACACACAATACAAATGCACTGAAACTATAGTCATAATATACATTTGAAAATAAATCATTAAAACAAATGTTCTTTTACATGTTCAAGTATTTACTACAAAAAAATAAATAAATAGTGAATACTTTGTCTTTGGCTTCCTGCATGGAGACATTGAGCTCATTGTGTAAGATCTGAATCTCTGCAGGTACACAGCTCCATTTCTTCTGCACTCGGTCCATGGCATCCTGCAGTCGAGCCTTCTGTGAAACCAATTCCACTTTGACTTCCTACAGTGCAATACAACACAGTGAACACAATATCAACACCAAAGACTGCAGAAACAGACACCCTGCCTGTCAAACGCAGGCACCAACCTGTAAGTGTTGAGCAGCTGCCTCCGACTGTAAAGCCGTCAAAAGAGACAGAATACTCTGCTGAATGCCACTCAGCTCCTCCTGCACACGACCCAACTCCTGGATCTCAAAAAGCACCTCCCGACGGATGTTATTGCTCTGATCTCTGAGACTAAGTATGAAAACGTCTGTAAATGTAGATTCTGAACATTTCCTCTACATATGTGTTTTTGTGCATGTGTGTACAAGTCAAAACCTTCTGCAGTGATCCTGTAGAGACTGCAAGTCCTGAC
The DNA here is from genome assembly GCA_032361065.1 of Enteromius trimaculatus. Classification (NCBI taxonomy): domain Eukaryota; kingdom Metazoa; phylum Chordata; class Actinopteri; order Cypriniformes; family Cyprinidae; genus Enteromius; species Enteromius trimaculatus. Next base: position 8,452,710 of record JAUMHP010000076.1, read on the forward strand.
AGATTTGAGGACACACTTTTAGCTGCTGCAAACTTGAGACCCCAAGCAATCGCGCCACATGGTGTTGTAGAGATGCCAAAGTGTGATGCTCCTGCTCGATCCCATCTTGAAGGTGCTCCGTGAGGCTCAGAAGGCCCTGAAGATCCACCAATGATCCCTTAACCGTAGACGAGTCCGGAAGATCATTCTGAAGTCTGTCAAGACCTTCCTTTGATTTATTCAGCTGCACAGAAAACCCAAACATGAAGAGAAACGAGTTACAGCTAACTTAATCATTTTACAAGAAAATGTACATTTTAACAAGCTAATGTATGTATTACTTACACGTATCGCAAAGTCTCTCCACTCTGCTTCTTTATGAGACATGTTGGCTTTGAGTGATTCCACTCTGCACTGCAGCACTGCCCATGACCTCCACAGCTGTCCCAGCATCAGATCCACAGGTGCCTTGCAGTGAAGACCTGGGCAGCTTTCCCTCAGTTCCTCCAGCTTCTTAGCAAGGTTCTTCAGCTCTGTCTGGAGCACCTGCAGATGAAGACAATTTCAGTGCATGCTAATCTAGCATACATGCATTGTTATGAGATGTAAAAAGGCAACAAGGAACCTTATTGTTGTTTACTTAACCTGTTAATGGCAAATAATGACCACAAACCTTTACTTTCAGCAGCTGATCTTGGCAGGCTTCAGAATCAGCTGGTTTCTGACTTAAAAATGTTGAGATTTGAGAATCAACATTTTTGAGAAGTTGACTCAGTTCTTCATGGTGACTCACATGTACAATTTGATCTTTCATGGACCTAAATTGGAGGAGAATGATTTAACAGCCAAATAAATGCATTTCATTTAACCAAAATAGATGTCGCCTATTCAGACTAATTGTTTCAGAGGAAAATGTTGCCAGGTATTCTACGGCATAAGGCATTTTAAGAGCTTTCTGAGAAAACACTTGATTTTTTCCCCCCAATGATCCACAAATGTAAAATGCCCATTTTTTACAATTATGAAATGATTTTCCAATTTAATATAAAAATGTCAACAACTATCAGAGTGCATTGTGAACACAGCAATCTGAATCATAGTTCAAGGTTGTTGGGTTTTCATAGAAAAACAACCCTTAACTGGTTTAATGGAGTATGACTAACCTCTGTAAGGCCTCAAGTCTGAGATGAGCCTGAGCTTCTAATTTGGCATCTTGTACAAGAAGTTTACTCAAAACCTCAATATGAAGCTGTTCGGTTAGAGGGATGGAGAGGCATGTTTGCTGGGGAACAGAAGCACCAACTTCAGACAAGCGGGACTGGAAACCCTCAACCAGAGTGCTGAAAATCTGTTGAACATAGCGATGCTCCTCTTTGTAGCCTCTGAAGCCATCAGAGGGGATGATAAGTTTAGATCGGATCTGTTGAAAGAAGCTCTCTGCACCCTGAACAGCCCAGTGGTAATGTTTCAGAGCCTCCCTAGCTTGAAGCAGCTTGTCCTGTACAACGAAACACAAAATATTTAGAAACAACATTTTAAAAACTACAGACTGACAAATATATAGTTTTCCAAATAAATACACCGACAAAACCAAATTAAACCCTGCTGCTTGTGATGATACATTGAGGTCTTAAGACATGAAGCGATCATTTTGTGCAAGAAACATTTACCTCTGATACACAACAATGTACAACTGTCCTCAGCTCACTCACAGCATCTGCCATGTGATGTGCACATAGATATATATACATATATGACTCATTAGAGACTGTTTCTATGGGCTGCGATACGTAAGGATCTACATATACATCTATGTACATATATCTATATGTCACTGTGTGCTCACATGGGGTGTCAGCGTCAACGCTTAACAAAAGGCGTGGATGAAGTTTGGCACTTCATAGCAGTCATGGTCATAGCAGCGTCAGCCAATGAAATTAGACACGAACTCAACAAAAACTTATACAGGATGAACGTGATTTGGCTACTGTATTTACATAGAGCAATCCTGATTGGCTGACGCTTCCGTCGGAGGCGCTTCACTGGCGTTGTTCACGCAAAGCCCCGCCAATGGATCCACAATTCTTTTCGGCAACGCTTGACGTCACCCATTCAAATTTTTTAAACTCTCAAAGTTAAAAAAAAAAATGAATAGTTGAATCCGTTTAAATCACTAGAAAACGGTCATACGCAAAATGTAATCAAAAGGATCTGAATAAAATCAAGTGCATTTGAATTCAAACAAACTAAATTGGGAAATCTATACATGGTCCTACATGCATTCTTGAAAACTACAATGGTTACAAAAAGTAGCATTCTAGTGGATTCTAGAAAATACATGGACACATGGAGCTTACCATATGCATACCACAATCATTAAGTGTTCTCTGGCCGAGATCAATGGTCATCTGGTAGCTTTCAACATCTACTTCTTGCCTGCAGTGCTCCAACATTCGTAGAACAGACTCAACGGTTTGGATTAGCATCCAGTGCTTTCGTAGCTGTGTATCGATGGTCTTATTATCTGGCTCCAAGCAGATGGTCTCCTTCAGCTGCTGCTGGACACTGTTGAAGAGCTCATTGAGTGGACTGAGGTCTGTAGGACAGCCCAGTCGCTCTGCCAGAGAGCACTCAAGGGTTTTAGCCTCGTTTTTTACTGTGAGCTCCCAAGAGGCAAGCTGCTCAATGACCAAACGGATTTTGTGCCTTTCTGCTGTCAGTTGGGATGGATAGAGATCTTTTGAAATGGCCTCAAGGTGGTCAGCGGCTTCTTGACATGTCATTCTCACCAAAGGCAGCTCCACCAGGACAGTCTGACAAAAGCGGAGTCTTACGTCAGCTCCTACACTAAAGTCTACAATCTGCGACAAGCTCTTCTTCACTTCCTCTCTGGAGTTCTCCAGGTGCTGCCTTAAATTGAGGTACTTCTCGTGATCTTTGGCTTGCAACTCCAGCAGATGTATGCACCTCTGTAGGTCTAGTACCGCGTTGAGCATCTCTTTCCTCCGAGAATCTGGGCAGTGGGGAATTTCCGGGACCTTGCAGAGGAGCTCCATTAGCATGTGCTTGACAGGCTCAAGAGCCAAGAGCGAATCCATTGTCACGGGATACTTCTGCCTTGTGACATCAGCACTCATCTGTCTCAAGCTCTTCAGAATGATGTTCTGTTCCTCAGCAGAAGATTCCTGAGCATGAAGGAGTTCTTCAAGCACCCAGTGCAAGGCCCATTTACGGTTCACAACCCTAGAGACCTCTTCTTGTAAGGTTGTTAGCCTACTGATAAGCTGAATGCTTTCGGGTACACTCAGACCGTGATTGACATTTTTGATTTCATCTAACACGGTCTCAAGATTATTTGCTTGTCTCTCAGCATCCTTCAAAGCCTCTGTGCATACCTGAAGCTGAACCCTCAATTCTGGGATTGTTGTTTTAGGTTCAGAAGCCACTGTTTTACCAGACTCCTTTTCTAATACTGAAGTCAACCAAGAGCTGCTATCAATTATCTGTTTCCACAGTCTTTCTCGAATTTGAAACATTCTGTTCATTTCCGCAACAGCACATTCGGTCTTCTCTATAAGCTTATTGTACAAATCCTCTACAGAATTGAGGGTGGGTGACATGGAATCCTCCTCATCGAGTCCTGTAACCTCCTCTCTTAGCTCTTTCAAAACAGAAGTCAACTGAAACCTCTTAAGAGATGTTTCCGATTGCAGTTTCTTCATGCAGTTGATCTGGTGACTTGCTTCTTCAGGAAATAGAGACAGCCTCCTTCTCCTACTGACTTTACTTTCTGTTTGCTTAGCCCATGTAACATAGTCCCTGATAATCCTCATGATCGGTGAAAAACCATTGCCATTCGAAGTCTGAGAGCCGAGCTTCTCCTGAGTCAGAGCAAGCTGAGAACTCAGACCCTGCATTGCGTCCTCCACATCTCTGAGTTCTTTTTTCCCCAGTGGACTTGAGGAAAGAGCCTGAGAGACCTCACAAAGGTACAAGTAGTGCTCAGTTAACACTGCCAGGTTTGCAGGTCTGACAGTCTCTTGTAGCACACTTTGGCAATCTGTCTGTCCTTGAAAGGGATGTGGATGAGAAACTGACTTCTCCAGAAGCTCCAGTTCATGGTGCAGCTCTCTGGCTTCTCGCAGGAGTGCAAATCCTTCTGCTGTGCAGATGTTAGCACACCACAGACTGCTGGAAGCAACCCGCTCCATAGTTTGCCATCTCTCCTGTAAAGTCCTAAATGGTTCGATGCAGGCCACGGGTCCCTCTGTCTCACCCAGATGAGCTAAAATCTGAGCGCATGTCTGTAGGAGCTCCTCTAGTATGCCTTGCTTCTTCTGCGTGCTCTTCAAGAATGCATTCAGCTTCTTCACTCGCAAAGTGCTGCTGTCAATGCAATCCCTTCAAAAATGTGAGAATATGGTTACTTTTCAGTGTTGTACAATAGCTACACTACCAATACGGGTACAGTACAAGTAATGGACACATAACTATTTTACAAAAACATTCAATTTAAAAGAAGATCTATCTATCTATAGATCTGTCTACTCTATCTACCCTACTTATCTACTTAATAAATTAAAAGAGAAATGATACTTCATATCCAAAATGATGTGAACATCACAGAGTGTTGAACACTCTCATGCACTGTATGTTTCATTTATACTCGAAGATGGAGGGCGCTCTTGCACAAAAAGTCCAAAACAGACTCTTAAGAGTAAGTAATAATAAATCAATAAATTAATAAATAAATCAATAAAATAATAAATAAATTTGACATTTCGGTCCCCCTCATTTCTTAAATGATTGTTACTCCCCTGACCTGTTACATAACTGAATATAAAACTGTATGCCTTTTCATCTTTATTTGGGGATACATTTTTTGTGTCCACATGAATTTCATTCAATCGGAAAGGGGCTGAAATGGCTCTTTTTAAATTAATGGTTGCAGTCACCTACCCTAACCCTCCCCCTAAACCAACCCCTCACACAAAACTTTCAATAGTTTTCATCAAGGAGGCCAAAACGTCCCTACAAGAACAAGAATTTTGGATATTGCCATCTTTGTAGGGTATACTTGAACCCAACACACACACACACAGAGAAAATGTCAAGCATGCTCACTGTGTCAGTGTGCTGAGCTCAGCCTCCAGGTTGTGTAGAATATCCTCGAGAGCCCGTTTTTGCTGGTGGTACTGTGTGACTTGCTGGAGCTGTGTCTTTTTATACTCCACCATAGCTGAGGCATCCATTAGTACTGTGTTCAATCTGCTCTCTGTGTTCTGCTCAGGCTTTGTGGAGTGTCCTGCACTAGATTCACTTTGAGGGAGTCTAGCCACCTGCTCCAAGACATACTGCCGGCACATCTATGACACACAGGTAGACATCATGTCATAACGTTTACTGTTATTTTAAATAGTTACAGTTAGAAGGTTTCAATTGGGTGCATGATACATGGACGCGTAACAAATTTCAGAAGGTTTTAGTATTTGGTTATCCCTGCTAAAGAAGCACTCCAGAAGTTTATGTAAAACCTAATAAATCTTCACCAGCATGACTTATCTAAGGATCATCTTAAGCTCCACTGGAAGCACCTTTTAAACAAAGGGGTTGGCATCATTAGTTACAAATTTTATTACATGTGACCTGGAAATGTGAATACGTTCTTCATTTTAAGTCATAAGTTTTGTAATCGGACATCTCCTGAGGGTTTTTCGTAAATAATAGATTAGATCTTGTTAGATCTAGTACAGACATCTTTTACAGTCACCAGCTGTTCACAGCTGGAGGTTTTGGAGAAACCAGTGCAATGAAGTAATGTACTGTACCTCAGCCTCTTCCAGCTGACGAGTCATATGTGCAATGCTGAGTTGGGCCGGTCGGTACCGACATCTGAACACCCACAGGACAGTCCATGCCAGACTGCTCTCAGACTCTAAGAGTGATGCGTTCTGAAAAAGAGAATCTTTACTTGGTCTAGATTCCTGCAAAAATAAA
>JAUMHP010000076.1:8473241-8483878 GCA_032361065.1 Enteromius trimaculatus
TAAATGAGGGAGAAAAAATTTAAATCTGATGCTGCAAAAAAACTAACAATGCAAGAAATCCAATGTTGTTAGTAATCATTCACATGTCCAAGACTGTGATAAAGGTTTAAAAAAATCCAATCCACGATTACCTTTTATATTGAAAATTAGTAATTTTGTGTGTTTTTTTCCCCAAATCAGTGACATCATTTATGAAATTGGCAATTAAAGAGTCAAAACCCTGATTTTTTTTTTTAAACATTTGGTAGTTTTGGACAGGACTGAAGTTGATTAAGAGATTTATGCAAAAAAAAATTAAAAAAATATTTATCTGGGACATTTTTACAGCCATTTAATTTAGGGGTCGTTTTTGACCCTTAACGTAACGAGAGGGTAGTAAATTTGATCCGTCCACAAGGGTTAATAACATTCAGAGATCTGATAGATAGGAATAAACTTGATATACAGATAAAACCCTAAATATGAGTACTGAGCATAGAAGTACTGAGTAAAGAAGAGATTTGACTTAATGCAGTTACGTTCACATGCAGAGGCATGTATATTAAGGAACACACACACACACACACACACACAGTCTAAATAACAGGAGGGGCTGTTATATATAATTTAATCATTAATGCTTGGTCACATAAGGACCATGGTGGCATTTGTCCATCCAGAGAGCCAGCTGATCTACCCAGTACTGAGAAGGATACACTAAAGCTAGTAGGACCATGATCTTATTCTTACCTCCCATTGGGCCCTGACTGACTGAGAGAGGAGGTCCATGTCTCTGAGCTGGGCTTCAGAGCAGAAATCACCCATTCCCTTCACAGCTTCTAGAAACGCCTCAAACACTGAAGGCCTGAGAAGACGTGACACTGCCTATAGAACAAAAAGACATCAGCAGTCATTAACAGCTTCTGTGTATGCATTTTGACCAACCATGTTTTCTTTTTACTAAACAGTTATTTGATTAAATAATTATTGGATTAAAACTCTGAAAACTGAAATGTCCTTACCTGTTTTTTCTTGGCTTGCTTTTTAGATTTGTCTCTGGAGCTGATCACTGTGATGACATCTTGTATGTGTTCATGCAGATGCTGTTTTGCTTTATCCAGTCTGCTCTTGGCCAAAGCCTGAGCTCTAGCATACACCTCATTCTGCACTGGGACATGGGGAACACCTGAAGCCTCTGATGGCTGTGGAAAGCTGTGAGTTTTGGATAAAACCCTTTGCCTTTGATGGGGGTTCAACACAGAAGTCTGAGGTTGTCTTTTCGGTGGTGAACCAACGTTTTGTTCGATGGCCGTTGTTTGTGGAGTCACTGTAACTGGTGTACTGCTTGGGCAGGATGCAAGTGAGATAACAGGCAGAGTTTGTGATGCCTCATGGGGCTTTGGAAAACTGTGACTTTTAGCCAGAACCTTTTGTCTTTGGTGTGGTGTCACCAAGGAGGTTTGTGGATGTGAAATAGGTGGTGATTCAAGATGCTGCTCAACTGGGATTCTTAGTTGAGTCGTGGCAGCAGATGCGAGCAACATGTTTGAGCTAGATGCAGTTGAAGATAGAGACTGCAGGCTGTTCGATTGTTCATTGCCACCGCTTTGGCTTGAGTCCAAAGAGATAACCTTAATCTCCGATGGTCCAAAGCCGCTGGTTTCACCTGAGTCTACAGAAATAACCTGAAGGGAGTCCAATGGTCTAAAACCACTGGATCGGCTTGAGTTTCCAGAAACAATCTGTTGCCCTGGTGGTCCAAAGTCACTGGATTGGTTTGGGTTGACAGAGATGACCTGTAAAGGTCCAAAGTCACTGTTTTGGCTTGAGTTTACTGAGTCTGATGGTCTAAAGCAACTGTCTACAGAGATCAGTTGAACCTCAGTTTGGAGTTTCAACTGAACCTTCCTTCCAACAACAGATGACAGTAAAGGCTGTTCGAGTTCTGTATGCTGTACTTGGCATATAGCTTTGCCTTGGGCTTTTGGAGATTTTTCATGAATCTGGGTGAGCAATTGGGGCTGTGTGCCACGGGTGGTTTCCAATTGTGACCGCAGCTGAAAAGAACGGAGTTCTTGGTTTTGAGGTTCTACTGGGCTCTCTAGAGAAAGTTGGCTGCTTTGGAAGAACGTTTGATCCTGATGGAGTTGAATAATTCTAGTTTGGGATTCAGGCTGAGAATGTGCCTCCACAAAAACCTTGGAAGCAGGCTGCGCAATTACAGACTGTCCTTCACGCTTCACTCCATGAGAACTGAGCATCTCAGTAACCTCCTAACGGACACACAGAAGGCTGTGAGAGGTCGCCACATCATGATTTTAAGCATTCCTTAACTGATATTGGCCTGCGATAAAACTCACCTGACAGTGTGAGACAGTCCGTTTCAGTCTATCTTGTATTGCCGATGTGCATAGGTAAGGAAGGGAGGCGTTCTTTAGCACCGACGTCACAAGCACCTGCAGGTCTTCACCCTCTGTCACCACCTGTCCTTCCAACTGCAGACCTCTGGAGATCAGTGCCTGCAATAGGAATAGAAAGAGACAATGTGAAAGCGCTGTTTAATCAACCAAGTCTCAATAACTCAGTTAATTGTACTCACTTTAGCCCTGGGATGTGCCCCCCTGTGGCCCTTATGCTGCCTTTCTTTTAGGTGGTGGCAGATCTCTTGGGCTTCCGTACTCCAGTTTTCAAGCTCAGCCAGCCTGCCCTCGAGAAGAGATGCGGCTTTCTGGAGTCTCTCACACATCTGATCCACCTGGGTCAAAGTCTCAAGCATCTGCCAAGAAACATGTCCACAGAGTTGTTCAGTTCCTAGTTAAATCAACTATTCTCATTAAATACACCGTATTCAGAACGTTGGTAGACACTTCAGCATAGGAGGCAGTACTGCACCTCAAATCTGTTTCCCTCCTATCATAAAATGTGCAAAACAAAAACAAACAAACAAAAAACCCTGACAGTAAGTAGCTACTACTGCACACTAAATTCTGTAGATGACAAATGAATGAGAGGCAGCCTAGCAAAATAGGGAAAAGGAAATGTTGTAGTTATTAGTTAACAAGTGTTACCGATTCTAAAGAGTGACCATTAATTAACTCAAAAGACTGATTTGTTGTCTCACAAACTCTGAAACTGAATTGTATTTTTATCTGCCTCTTATATCTACAATCCATGTATGTTTAACCTAAATATTGCCTGACCTCTGGAAGAGTTTGTCTGAGTTTCTGAAGAGTGTCCTCTTTGCAGTCTGGAGATGGAGACAAAGACTTCTGATTGAACTCAGACATCTTCTTAATTATGCCCTAAAACAAATAAAGAAAGAAAGACAAGCATAAACAACATTGCAGAGAGTGAAAAAGAAAATGACTGAGAAACAGCCAAGAAAAGGCAAAAAAAAAAATCATTACGAAAGACACATAAGGAACATCTAATATAACAATACAACTAATATGAAGTACTACAGCTATGGCAGAAAGATCAGTGTACCTGGATTTTCTTTCTGTAAATACGTAGAGGTCCAGATAACACCTCAATGGTCTCTCTGAGCACCCTGCTGGCTTCCTGCATCAGGGAAGCTTGGACACCTGGGACTGCAGAGGTGGGTTGAGGGGCCAATGCCTGAAAACATGCCATTTACAACAGAATAAGCACTTTATTGTTAAACAATAACATCTTTTTAAGGCTGTAGAATATTAAAAGACAAAGAACAAGAACAATCACATGCTTTGACGAACAGTAAGCACAGATGATGAAACAGAATGCTTCTGTGGTTTTGAAACAGAATAGGCTGAAGTACCAGCTTGTCAGAGTACTATTCAAAGAAATTGAAAAACAGTAGCAAAGATCCACCAACAAGTTATGCAACTTCTTGGCAAAAACTCTTTATTCAATCCAGTAGAACAAGTTCAAATTGAAAAAATAACAATGAACCAAAATAAAATCTTTGCCACACCTACTTGTGAATGAATTTAGTAAATGCACCAACCATAAATATTTCTTATCAGCTATGAAACTTTATTTTGCATCGTTTGTCTTTAAAAATGGGATATATTTAGCTTTTTATTTGAGTATTTTGTGAGAAAAACCTGCATCATGTTTTCTGTTGCCAATACAAAAATATGTTTTCTCAAACTATATACTGAAATTGGTAGCATTATGTAAAAAATATTATGTGTGACATTGTAGGTGTCGGTTTTATAAATAGATAGATGGAATAATTGAAAACATTTCCATTGAATGTGTTAACCAACTTTCAAATGATGAGAGAGATTGCTTGTGGTTTTCTCTCTTTGTTTTGAATCATTCAGATTATAATTCAAAACTATAGCAATAAGGGGCCATTTCTTTTAAGGTTACTAGAAATTTCTTCAACAAAGATAACTCTTACTTGCAATTTGGCAAGTGTTAATTTTGGACACTGCTAAAAACTATTGTTCTATCTACAAACTCACAAACTTGGTCCTTTTTATGAAGTCAGCCCACTGCATATTCAGTTTGCGGAGCTCTTCAGTCAGAGAGTGGCTGGTGGAGGCGTCACTCATCTCAATGAGAAAGTTTCCCACCTCGTTCAGCTGGGCTTGACGTGATCTCCACTCATTCAGGCTGGAGGAAAAATGCCTGTGCTGCATTATGAAAGAGATCACAATACAATTGACAAATGGACCTCTGAAAAAAGCGACTGCATACAAACATCATACCCTCACATGACTTCACCTTTCAAATCATTTAATATAAACATCACTTCTTTGATATCGAGATCTATTATCATGACTTAGTACTGTCTTTTTTACACGTCGCATTGCATCAGGCCTCATAAACATAACACCATGTCGGCATTTGTGATCGGAGTAACGACAAACGTCAAGCACTACCCTTCACTGCTCAAACTCACATTTGAATAGTAAGTAGCAGGGTTTTTTTAAATAAGAAAACTTACTTAAAGGTTGTGAGTCAGAAGCACCAAACTGTCCTTGCATAGCTACAATTGCTCCACTTTATAGTCTCTGTGCACAGTCAGCACAGGCTATTCTCCAGGTACAGTAATCAGTTCTCCATAAATGCACTGGACACACTCTAATATTTGTGTTCTGAAACAGTGTTGTGAATACAACTTAACCCCTGATTTCTAGTTATGTCCTATTTTGGAAGCACAAAGTAATAATCACTACAGCTAGAATAATACATCCGCCTTCTTTCTTTGCATAAACATGAAAAAACAAACCCACTCTGTGATGTAGAAAATTGGGGGCGTGTTTAAACGAGTCGTTTTTAAGGGGGCATGGACAAGTCACTTTTATATTTTATATTTTTCACTTTTTATATCTCTTTGGTTTTGAAACTTAGAATCTTTGCAACTTCAGGGATCTTATCTATGCACTAACAGCTTGCAACACTCCAAAGAAAAAGGAACATTTTAAATTGCATCATATGACCCCTTAAATGACAAATGCTTTATAGTACCTCTTGAGCCTCTGATTGTTTCTCCTGCCCCAGCCAGACCTGCAATAGATACAGGCAGTCTTTGTAGGACTCCCATGCAGCCAGAACACGCTCCATGGTGGACCTTACTGCTTCTGCAGCTTCTGTACTGACCCTTGTCTCACTATCGGCCTCCTTTACCTGTCTGTTTACCACAGGTGAGTCATCTGCTGGAAAAGAAACAGAGAAAGGGGAAATCAGATAAAAGTACTAGCTTTATAAAAACCAAAGTTTAACAGAACTGCCAACAATATAGACTTACCCAGAGCTGCTTTGTTGGTATAACTGACTGCTGTGTCCTTCAGCTTATGAAGTGCTTCTTTCAACATCCACACCAGACCTTGCTTGTCAACAGTGTCCTAAATAGCAGATAAGCATTGTTTACAATTAATTTAAGCTTTAAGCAATGTTTTAGGTTGTCAGGGACATTTAACTACTCAATAGTCCAACAAAATCTCTGCAAACCTTTATTGTTCAAAGCCTGTTTAGATATGGCTTCACTACTAAGTGCATAGTAAGCGCTACTAAGTTAGATATGCTTTACTAAATGCAGAAATTGTTAACAAGCAAGTTTTAAATTTTAAATCAACGTTTTCAAAATTCACTGATTGCATGCAATTTATGCTGAATAAACCTGAAGTAATGTTTCCCACAGACTTTATTTTGCTTAAATCAAAAATTCTATTAAAAAAAAATACAAAATTGCAATGACTGATCAATAGGGTCACACACATGCCAATCCTGTAGCAGATCGTGCACAGACTCCTGGGAGCCGTAAGGCCCTCTCCACAAGCTCAGCTTAGACTTCAGACGTCCCAGCAGGTCATAAACATGGTGCATCTGCTCTCTGTATTGTAGCTTGATGCCGTGGTACTTGGCTGTCACTCTGGCACTGGTGAAACTATCAAGGAGAATGAGGAACATTAGCAAAAAACCTAGATATATTGAAGAAGGCAAAATTCAAAGAAACTGAAGGATGCGCCTGCTGAAAAGACCATCTTAGAACAGCAAACTGGTCTGTCTTGTTAATACTTATGGACATACCAGCATGTTCTAAACAATTCAGATGCTGGTCTTTTCAGCAGGAAGCACTGAATAGATTTTGTTTTCCAACCGTCTCTTGATCTCCTCCAGCTTCTCGACTGGCACTTCATCATCTGTGTTCTGGTAGTGATGAAGGGTGTTCAAGTGCTGGCTTAAGTCCTCAACCAAGACCTAAGAAAACATCAAGAGCAAACAAAGATATGCACATAATTCAAATACACATTAAAGCATGATAATACCTGTCTGAACACTGACCTTCAGCTGTTCTTGCTTGTGTCTGGCGTCTCTGGCAGCAAGTGCATGATCTTCAGCGCTCCTGCCATCTTCAGATAGCACAGCTTCCATATGCTGTAGCCAGCGGCCCAGTGTGTTCAGAGGGGCTGGCAAACCAACATCAAGCTCTGTTCTACACTCTTGTAACTGAGGAGAAGAAGTGTACAAAATAATCAAGTTTTTTTTTTTTTAAGTCATTTAATTATTTGAATAGTACTCATATTACTAATATAGCACTAATATTTTTTCCTGTTCGTCCAGTATGTATCCTGCCAGTATTTTTACTAATCCAATCCCATTTTATTTTTCCACATTTTTTAAGTCAGAAAGAAAAATATTTATTTTAGACTATACTGTATATGTATATATATTACAAATATTTATTTTTAATTAAACTGAATTTAACATTTAAATATTTAGTTTAATTTACATTCATGTTTATGCATTTTTTAATACCTGAAATGACTTACAACGGAACAACATAAGCATTATTTATGACTTTATTGTGCATCCAACATACCCTTTTTCAGAGATAAAATTATTAATAATACACTGTGCCAGGTATATTAGAAAGTGACTGTAGGTTATGTTGATTTAATTTATTTTTTAAATGTATTTAATTTTAAATTCTAGCTGAATTATTTATTGTGACTATTATGTTTATGTTTTTAAAAAAAGAATAGTTGGAGGTTAAACTGCTATAAGATTGGAACGATTTAAAAAAATATATATATTCAGAAACTATTCTGATATAAAGTTTTTATGTGACAGCTTTAACTTCATAAACACTTTTATTAAAAAAAAAAAAAAAAAACAATATTAGTGATATGTTTGGAATTTCCAGGTAACTCCCAAAACTATCAGAACTGCCTAATTTCAATCTGTATTTGGTGAGATATCTCGTCAGCAGAATTCACCCTCTCTTCCATGGTGTCCCAGGCTTTTCTCAGTGCCACCTGCTCCTCACTTGGTTTAGCACAGCGTCTCATTGCACTGAGAAGTGGAATAACTGGACGTCGTTGGTCATTATAAGTGCCCATAAAGTTCTGAAATGCCTTTGGTAAAAACATAGACACACATTCAGAGCTTGTCATAAGATGCATGTTAAATATTAGAAAGTGACAATTTACCATTTTAATATTCAGCATACCTGATACCTCTCTGCATATCCCTTTCCCTCTGTGGAATTCCAGGCCTCCAGTAGCTCCTGATAGGCTCGCTCTAGCCAGCATTTCATCTCTCTGGCTTTCTGACTGGGTGAAGCCTAAGGGCAGGGCAGGAAACACAGAATCAAATCTGAGATTGATTTTAAAAATCAGAAAGCTTGTTGAAACAAGTAGAGGCTGATGCTGGAATGGTATTTTGACAGAGAAAACTCTGAAGGAATTCACAAGACGTTTATACCTGGTGGATTGGGGAGGCCAGCACAGCAGGAGTCAAGTATGTAGGGAGGTTGACAGGAGAAAGGCATGCGGGAAAGAGCAGAGTTTGAAGCTGCATCCACCCAGGAGGAGGCGACAGAGAGTAAGAGAAAGCAAATTTGAAGGGCCATAAAGTGGGAAAGGGAGTTAGAAAGAGAAAGAAGGTAAGAATGAATAAAAAAGGCAGTTGGATAGAGATTCAGTTGGATAGTCTTAGATGGTCTTGCCTCAAAATCGTCATCAGCTACGGGCAGATCATTGGAGTACTGTAGGAACTGAGCAATGTATGTCATGATAGACTTCTCATCAGGGTTACTGACGTCGATGTCTGAGAGGAAAGAGAATTTAAGTGTAGATAAACTGTCAACTACCTTAAAAACACACTGCACACTACACTCAAAACATTATCCCTTTGCAAAGGAAATTATTACTCGTATATACAGACTGTATTTTCATGTAAAAAAGACTTTAAAATATATAAAGTATTAAATAGATATATTTCAATGGCCTTCATGGGGTCATTATAATTAGTAATTTATTAAATAATTTTATAAATATTATCTTTTAATTAGTATTTACCTAGTACTGACTATTATCTAAACATTTTCCACAAAAATCTTTGCAGGCCCCATGACTTTTCCAGTTGTTCATCATTTACTATAAAAGATACATTTCTACCCTACAAACAAAATGTTTTAGCTTGGCAAGACAAATGCATATGTATGATAAAAATGACTGCAGCTTTACAAATGTATTCATTTACATAGAAATCCAGGTTTTTCAACACAGCTGTTGAGGATGTAAATTAATAAAATAAGAAATATTTAATTTTGTAGTTGTTTTGTCTTTTTTTAAATATTAAATCATTTTAAGGCCACCTTGGACATTTGCTGAGGCCCATCTACCAATGTATTAGAAGAAAAACTGTAACAACAAAAAAAAAGTAAATATATATTTTATGTCTTTGTTAAGAATTAGCATTATGAATAAATTATGGATAATGCAGCTAAAGGCTTCTACCTTCTGGCTCAAGCAGTCTGGGAATTCCGAGCTCCTTCTCAGCGAGGTGAAACGCCCTTTCCAGGTTTTCCCGATGGCTGCTGGTCTGCGCTTGAGAGAGGTCCACCAGATCAGGTCGAAGGGAGCAGAGAATGGCCAGAAACACCTCACCACTCCTCCAGCTGGACTTAAAGTTCCTCACACTGACTGAGCAACCAACTCTGGAGAAAGAAAACAATCATTTCAGAGGAACAACAGGTGTGGAAATTAAACAGACTAAACAGTTTGATCAAACATTCACAGCGCATGACAACATTAGCTAGGTGAAGCTCACTTCTGGCACTGGTCCCGAACCCACAGAAGCAAAGCTTTCTTAGCAGACAGACGGAAGCGGGTGTGGAGCGGTGATGCTCCTCGAGGAACAGGACTACTGCCTGGAGATCCAGGAACAGAGTCCAGACTGGACAGAGAGTCCAGGGAGGATGAACGGGATCCGTAAGAGAGAGTGCTGGCTAGCTCCTCTATCTGTAGCAAGTGAGCATACAGATGTCAGTTCATACATTCATAAGAGGACATACACAGACATCCATCTATAAAAAACGGTCAGCACTAATTGCTACCAGAATTTTAGCAGAAATGCAAGTATTTTAAAACATTAGAATTCAAACCGGTTATTTTAATTTGTAATAAAATTACTGTTTTTTTATATTCCTTAACAAATAATGCAGTCTTTGTAAGCATAAAGATACTTCTTTCAATAGCATGAACATAAATCAATCAACCAGTCTGACCCCAAACTTTAGAACAGTAATTATAGCATACATTTGAGCAATTTCTCATACTGTAAACTTAAACCAGACTTATACAGTACGATCAAACTCTTTCAATCCACGTTGCCTCACATATTCCTGTGGGCAATGTTATTTTGATATTAAATTCTCTTTTGGAAGAAATATGAGTATCACATGTCAAAAAGTACAGGTCTACTCTGAGCTAAAATGCTAAAGGTCCTGAAGTAAACAAACAAACAAAAAACACATGATATACAGCAATATAAATCTATACGTTTTAATTAACAATGGAGATTAAAAATAAAAAGATTTGAGATTTTAAATAATGAAAAACAAATAAATATTTAAATTAAATTAGATTATTAAATTAAATCAATCAATAAATAAATAAATGCAAATTTTCAATTTAATTCACCAATATAAAAAACTAATATACATACATATATACATATACATATATATATATATATATATATTCACACACACACACATATACACATATATATACATATACACATACAGTATATACATACATACATATAGATATATATATATATAGATATATACATATAGATACATATATATATAGATATATACATATAGATACATATAGATATATACATATAGATATATACATATAGATATATACATA
>JAUMHP010000076.1:8504260-8519328 GCA_032361065.1 Enteromius trimaculatus
CATTATACATTACCATCACTCTGTTCTTCTATCTGATAATGTTCAGTGCTTTGCTACAATCTGTATTGTTAAAAGTGCTAGAGAAATAAAAGTGACTTGACTTGACTTAAGAATGACAGGTTGATGTTTACGGAGTGTAAGTGTAATTTTCACAATATAACATGGTTTTAATATTCTAAAATTCTTCAAATAGTATGACATTAGTTCAGCATGATGCTAAAAAACTAAAAACATTTAAATAAAAAAAGGTTATTTTGATATAGTGCGTGCACACACACAAAACTTGAGTGATGACACCAGGACCTCCAAGAAACACCTTCAGCTCACACACTTCACACAGACCATCAGAGTCTTCATATATTGTGAAATGCACAATTATGTGTCAAATTGTGTTTTATTTGAGAAGACTAAACTGATCAAACATTTACTCATACATCTCAGTGTCTTACGCTGGCCGCAAACAAACAAAACTGAACTTAACAAACATAAAATATTCCCATCATGTTTCTTAATGAATGTAATAAAGAAACGAAATATAACCAATTTACCATTAAAACCCAAAACTGCACTATTTGAATGAATTCTGTATCACTCTATTTCTGCCCGGGCTCCTGCAGACCCTGAATATGATGCGGTTCACTGATTATTTACTGAAGTTGTGAAGGGGTAAAGTATCTTGATATAGCTTGGCATAAAGTGATTGTGTTGAAGTCCCCATACCCGATAACACACATTAATCCAGGCGTTCATTCTGCTAAACAGCCTGATCTCACGCACCTGCTCATACGAAGACTGAATTAACCCTTCACTCACTGCTTAAATCTTCAAACACACTGCTATGTGTTCAAAGTCTTAGCAATTATCCTCCTAAACACAGTTCTTTGTGTTTTAAATGAACGTTAATATTGAAAGATACGCTAAAGCAAAGACTAGACCCATGAGATCCTGGATGATGAGATCTTAAAAGGTTAGTTCAGTGAGATGCTTTCATCATATACTTTACTCCTACAGCGCTCTATTTCTTCTGTTGTATCCTGTTTGTTTTCACTGTTTACTTGTCTTCAGCAAGCTTTTTTTAATATAAATACAGTATATATATATATATATATATAGTATTTATTTTATATATTTATATATAGTATATATATAGTATTTATTTATTTTATTTTTTTACCAAATGTGTTTAATTACTAATATTTAATTACTAATTTTATATTTTGTTAGCTCAATTTAATTATTAAATATTTTTTATATAAACTGTGCATCTCTCAATCAAAGTCAGCTGTAAAGGGGCCCTTTTTAAATATTTGGCCATATAACAAAAATGTCCATTATCCACACAGCCTGGCCATTTTTAGCTTTTGATCCAAACAGCTCACACTGATAAGAAGCACAGATATGTCTAACAGGCGTCTATCTGAACTTTAACCCCTGCGATAGCACTAAAGTGACTCCATTAGTTAGATACTGCATATAATGCTTGTGAACGGCTCCGTTTCGAGCCAAGCTATTCTTAGCTACACAAATGACCTCAGTTGGACTGATAGGCGCTTGACTCCAATCTGTGCAGCCTTTATTCCTCGGTCCACACAAACAGGCCTTTGTAACAAACTGAACCGTCAAAGTACACAGACACACGATTATGGAAAAACCTGTCTGCACTTGCTGACTGGCCACTCAAACTGTACCTTGTGACCCTGGTACATATTTTTATTTGCTAAATAAATGACGCTGACTTGTAGACCGAGTCAAACAAACAAGAGTCCTTTATTTCATTCTTTCAATCCTCTCAAATGAGATCACGGTCTTGTGACTTCACGAGCATGATTACATTAGTCTCGCTGGAGCGACTAAAAAGCAGTTTAGTGGCCTTTCTACTGTACATTGAAATAGCCCCTTTAAGGCAATGACTCAAAATTAGAAACTATTTACTAAAGGGTGAAAGTGTCACGAGCGTATCTCTCACAATTTGGCCCAAATTTGCTGGCACACACTTCACAGCAGCACGCCGGTCTCGAGAGGTCATCGAGTGGAGCTCTTTCAGCTACGGTGGTATGCATGTATCTCTCTTCCACTTATATATTTCAGCACCCAGGAGCCAGGAGAGGCGAGGGCCCCCTTTCCTCCGGCTATAATTTAGGGTTTTGCTCTGCATATGTGAGTAACCAAAAGCTTGCATGACCCACAGCATGGATTTAAGCCCAGCGGTGGGCGGGAGTGACACCGCAAAAACTATTTCCAAAATCCATTTAGCACAAGTAGACCCTAAAGGCCTGTAAATCATAAAGCTGACGATAGAAGCGCACGCCAGCAGCTCCGCAGATATACCTACTTTACTTTTGCAGCTTCCGGCACGTTCTGCAGCTCCTCGGAGAAGACCATGACTTTGGAGTACTTCTTCTCCAGAATGGTGATCAGGTAGTGTAGGAGAGTGATGTTCCTGCGATGGGACAAGGACCACGATACATGTATGAATGTAAAATCTGGAAATAACTGGCTTGTTTGTATTTTTTTCACATCTTCTCACTTGTCGATGCTGGACTTGGTGTCTGCAATTTTGTTGAGTGAGGAGATTTTGAAGCCGTAAGCGTTGCCTCTCTGTCCTTTGTTCATGTAGTTGCCGAACGCCAGCACCACCTCCAGCAGCTGCTTGAGATTTCTGCTGTGCAGCACCTCTTTTGAGGCCTTGGACAGTGCTGGAAGGAAAACACAAGGCAAAACAAGCCTGAAATGTTTTTCCCTGTAACAATACTGTAATCATTAGCACTAGCACATTTAAACAGTGGAACATCAGTAGTTATATTTTATATTTGTGTATACTTTAAAATGTAATTTATTTCTCTGAAGGCAAAGCTGGATTTACAGTAGCCATTACTCCAGTGTCACATTTGTTTAAATATGATGAATTGGTGCTCAGTTATTAATAATGGTTCTTATTATTATCATCAATGCTTAATATTAATAATATTTTTTTAACATTATTTCAGAATTCTTTGATGAATGCAAAGGTCAAAAGAACAGCATTTATTTGACATAACTTTTTATCATTTTTGTTTTATACATTTAATTTATTGAGCAGCAAATAAGCACACTACGATGATTAAGAGTCAAGTAATGATGCTGAAAATACAGTTTTGCAAAACAACAATAAAATTTATATATTTTTTAAAACAGTTGTTTTAAATTAAATACTATTTCGCAATATAAGTTTACTGCATGTAAATCATGTTTCCAAATTGTTTTTTTAAAGCGTTTATATACTTTTATAAAATATTATATTAATACAGCATTTTAATATAAAATGTTATTATTATTTTTATTAATTAAACATTACATTTTAATTAATCTATAATACAGCATTTTAATATAAAATGTTATTATTATTTTTATTTTTATTAATTAAACATTACATTTTAATTAATCTAAATTAGAATATCCTGCACTTTAATGCAGTAGTTCTTGTTTAGTTGATTAAAAATAAATAATAATAATAATAAAATAGTAATATTTTAAACCTATTACAATTTAAAATAAATGTGTATTTAACTAATATTTTTGTGGAAACAGTCATAAAATATTTACTATTTTTTTTCTAGTGTACTGTCCTTTCTGATATATTTCTATGGTTTCATTTCCTGTTCTGATTGATTAATGTACTAAAAATGGAACTGTCAGTTCAAAACAAGTCAATAAATATATAAAAAGTAAATAAGCATATAAATGTAAAAAAAAAAAAAAAACACACACACACAGCTTTAAAAATGATCAACTGATTTTTGCAAAACAAATGTGCTTAAAGTGCACATGCTCAAACCTTCAACTTTAGGTTTAATTTCTGCAATCCTCTCAGCAAACTTCTTTTTGAAATACAAAGACTGTAACCTCTGCTGGTAGTGGTTTATTCTGTGTGAAGGACAGAGGAAGAGATTAGGATAGGGTAAGAGACAGAGTACATTAACAATATAAAAGCAAGCTCCATTAAAAGGATTGTACACTACATCACCCATAATAGACTCTAAATGAGCGGCAGAGCTTTATTGTCTTGCATATGACACAATAAAACGCACTTGATCTGTATACACAGCGTTAATGGTTCCACTGAATAAAGAACAAACAGTTCTGAACCTGACTCTGCTGTGTTGCATTCAGCACTCTTGTGTTGGGGACAATCACCGTGGTTACCGCACTTGCCAAGGACCCGAACACACCCCTAGAGACTAAAATCGGACAACGCAGTCGATTCCTGGAAAGATTTGTCTTCCATCCTCTATGCTCCAAACACATCAGCCACAGCGGAGGAAAAAGAAAATCTCACTAGGGTCTCATAAACAGAGGAAGAAAACGCAAGCAAGCCAAGGCACCTGTGCTTTGTTTGGCTAAGCTCCTCTGCACATCTACGATAAGATAGTACTTATTTAGTTACAGAAAATATTGACGCTGAATGGGATCCTCAGCTTGACCAGATCAATGTGTCACCCAGGATTCATAACCCTTTTCCTTCCTTCCTATACAGGAAATCGCATTTACTTTGTGAGTGTGTGGAAAAACGAAACAGATCTGAATAAGTCACTGTAGAGTGGTGGGTGGCCTTCACGGATGAGATATTCCTTACATACTACAGTATGTACTCAGCCAACATCATGAAATCCACTGTGTGGGACTGGAGGTGAACAGCACGATGCTCATCGTGGTGCCAAGATTAAATAAAGATCTAAACCAATCAGCGAAGGGGCTTACGGGTAGCGTGCAGCAACATTTAGTTTTAAGATTTATAAAAATTATTATTAAAAATGTCTTCCTTTGGTGAGACTAACTTTGTTAAGCCATCATATTTATCTAACTGAATAAAGCTCCTCGTGACAAAAGTTGAATTGTACGGAAAAAAGTTAGGGTCTGTTCACACTCGTGATGCATTTTTGACTCATCACAATGGTTTACATAGACCAACAAATAAAGCCTCGTTCACACTAGCAGCGACAAAGCAACGCGATCCCATTCATTTCAATGGAGAGCTGGCGATATCCGGCGACAAGCGCGACAGCGGCCGTCGGCGACCGCTGGCGACTGGATGTGGGCGTGTCCAGCGACGCGACAAAGTTCAGAATCTCTCAACTTTATGCAAATGAAGAGCGACTTTCGGGAGCGACAGCCAATAGGAAAGAAGACGCTCACGTGCTCATTCCTCTTTCAGCTCCAGCAGTGATGACAGCGTTTGCGTTTTTGCCATAGATAAACGCACGCAATGAAAAAAAGAACTGTCTGTTTCTCATTTATTTTTGTTTGTATGTATGGACTCTGTGTATATTTAGATCATATTTAGTCATTTCCCTCCACAATGTTTGTATTTGGCGGCAAGAAACCTGTTCGCTGTCAACAATGACGTTACTAAGAAACCAGTAATGAGAACGCCCACTAGCGACCTCATCGCTGTCGCTGCTAGTGTGAACGAGGCATAAGTCACATATGAACACATCAACATGATTAACTGTCCCACCTGCTCATTTCATAAAGGAAGCGGTCTGCCTTGGCCATGCGGTCCAACTCATGTTTGTGCTCCTCTAGTAGGTCCACGTCACACTTCTCTGGGATGAACTTGAGCATCTGGAGCAGTGAAGAAATCACCATCCATGCCACAAAAGCATGAAAAAAAATCAAGATTGAAGATGAGGGGTATTATTTCAGAAGTCGATTTCTGCTTTAGAGTAAAAAAGTAACTTGGTAGTAAATGTAACGTAGTTTTAATTGCCACTTTACATATCACAATGTGACTGTTTTCCATAATTGCAACTTTATATCTCATAATGGTTCATTTCTAGTCATTGCGTCTTTATATTTAAACTGTTTCGTAAAATTGAATTTCCATGATTGTTTATTTCTCATAATTGCAACTTTATAGCTCACTACTGTGATTTTATTCTTCATGACTGCGACGTTACACAGTAGCTCACAATTGTGAATTTTTCCCTAATTGTGATTTATATCTTACGATTGCCACCTGATACATCTTAAAGGGGTCATAGGATCATATTTTCAACTTTCTTTTTCTCTTTAGAGTGTTACAAGCTCTTGGTGCATAGAGAAGATCTGTAAAGTCTCAAAACCAAAGAGAAGGTGTGCTTTCATAACACCAGCCAAATGTTTTTTTGAAACTTAAACCACATAAACACATTGCATTACACCAATGATACAAAATAATGTTCTTTTTAGCAACATCATATGACCCCTTTAATTACAAAATATTTCAAAACATCACAGTTTCCCCTAACTGCAACGTAATGGCTCACAATTGTAATTTTATCCCTCATGACGGTGACATTATTCCTCACAATTGCATATTTTCCCATAATATATCTTTAAATTGGCAGTTTATATCTGAAAATGTTACCGTTTTCCATAACTGCAACTTCATGGCTCACAGCTGTTATTTTATGTCTCATGATTGCAACGTTATAATTGAGATTTTTTCCCCCACAATTACAACATTTTCTGAGAAACGTAACTTGAATCTCGCACTTGTAAATGTTTTTATAATTGTGACTTTCTATCTATATTTCTATCAAATTAAGACTTTTTCCTAAATGGTTTATTTTCCATAATTGACTACATATCCCAAAAATGCAACCTTTTTCCATATTTTTAATTAGGATTTTATATCTAAAAATTGCATGTTTTAGCCCACAACTGCAATTATTGCTCACTCACCTGCTCCAGCATGTCCTTGGGCAGATCTTCCTGTTCGTCCATAGTCAGAATAGCCCTCTTTATTTCCTCATTGGAAAGTTTCAATCTGACACACAAGCACAGGATACACAGATCAAGCAGACTGGGACAAATAAAGTAATTTGAAATGAATTCACAAAAGAAATCCGAGTGATAGATCCACATCAGCAGAAAACTCAGTGAACTGTAATTAATCACGCCGAGAAAAGGAAATTGCTGGGAAATTCCTCCGCTCGCATAAATTTTCCTTTGGCATATAGTATAAATAAATTAGTGTATGTTATTTAGAAGAGCTATTAATCTTGAGGCCCGATGTTGAACCCGAGTGTTTGTTCCAGTTACCAAGAATTTCCTGGCTAACACTATATATCATTACTGGAGTGAAGAAGTGATATTATCGCATGACTCATATAAGTTAACCCAGCATTTGCCTGCTTTAAATAATCCGTGATCATCGCTGGTTGCGTCTCGAAAGCAACATGACATTTGTGGTCGAGTTTGTCGTATGCGAGTTCCTGGCCTTTCCACCAATTAGTTTGAGCTATAAATGACAACTATGTCAAACAAGCTGAAAATCTAGGGAAGAGAAATATCCTCCTCCTATAATTGAAGGTGTTGGCAGATCTTCTTAGCGGCCCTCTGACAGAGACGGTCAAACCCGCCCAGAGTAGAATCCATCAGTGCAGCCCACCCTCCAAGATTTCATATTAATGATACAGAGACGCTTCTGATCCAGAGATAGCCATGTGCGGACTTCAGGCCAAGAAGAACAGGTGCTTGACGGGTCTGAGATCAGCGTTGGAGAGCAGCCTTCGTTCCTCAGCCAGGATCCAACCACAGCAGCGACGTGAAACACGGCCAGAGCTCTTTCCATGTTCGAGTCAAGCAGCCCTTCCAATTCCCAGCGTTCTGTGTTACTGAGTTCTTTCTAACAAAGTTCACATGCTTACAGGAGTGAGTGAAGTCGAACTCAGGAAGGAACAGAAAGAAATAATGGGAGCCTTGGTTCATTCGGAGGCAAGCCAGCATCATTATTAGGAGGTCATTAGCGTAACCGCAAGACTCCCTCTTTATTATTTAATCAGTGAATAATAAGCAGGAGACACAGTGGGAGGAAAATCTTGGAGTTGCAGAAGACTTTCCATTTCATGTGGCCACAGACACTTTAGTGTGATTGTGAAATGCCATGAAGCAAACCTTTAGAGATCCAGTGAAACCCAAATCAAAGTTTTAGTCACACGTTTAACCTTTAGTCCATGTGTTTTGGCTTTGAGGCCATCTTTATGTTAGTTTTTTTAAGAAAAGTGTAAATAAAATGTTGAGAATAAAGTAGAAATGAACGCTCGTAGACGCAGCATGCGATGCGATCGGCCAGAGTTTATATATGCTTCATGTCAAACTTGCTTTTATTTCTTTTCTCATCTCATATCACATTGGAAGAGTGAAAATCAGTTGCTTAATGAGTGTTTAGTAATTATGTAATGGTAGTATAGGGAGGGCTTTGTTGCTCCAATAAGGCAGCATGTATTTAATAGTTTTGATTATTGTTTTTCTTCTTGAAAGAAAATAATTGACTTTATTCCTGAAACTTAATCATTGTATTTTAAACATTTTATTTTGAAATTTTTCTTAAATATAATGACTTTTATTTTAATTTTTTTATTGTCTGGCCCTAATCCTCTTTCGTAGGCATCTTCTTTATCAAGGAAACAAGACAACATTTTTATGGTTAATAACACACAACAAAAAAAAAAAATATTACTTTCGTTTTATTAAGTACTGAAAGAGTGCTGTAATTGCTTCAAAACAATTTTTTTCATGTTTTTGAAAGAATTATCTTTTGTTCACCAATAATTTTATTTTATAATAATTTTAATTATAGTGTTTATTTGATAAAAAAAATGCAATAAAAAAGTAATATTTTAAAACCTATAAAAATTTTAAATAAATGTATATTTAACTGTGATACAATTTTTCTGGATTCTTTGATGAATAAAATGTTCAAACGAACTGCATTTAAAAAATATATAATTTTTCATAAATGTTTTTCCTGCACTTGAAATTAGTGATGGGCATTAACTGCGATTAATCGCACCCAAAATATATATTTTTTGTGTATAATAATAATAATAATAATAATTAGGGCTGTCAAAAATAACGCGTTAACGGCGTTAATTATTTTTTGTCGTTAATTACGTTTTTACGCATTTCGCGCATGAGCAGTGTGACGAATTATTTGTCAGGAAAGTGGGGCAACAATAACCTCGGAGTAACTGCACATTGCATCAGTGACACGTGGGAACTGAAGTCTTTTATGCTGGCTGTAATAGTAAATATTATGGTATGTTTCAGCTTGATTTAAACCACCATTATTTGGCTGTGTTAATAAACAGACGTATTATGAAAATTATGTATCTGTGTCCTGTTATTTATCTTTTGGAATGCATTTCAGAAAAGAAAAATGGTTAGGATTCAGGTGTAGTTGCAAATGATGATTAATCCTGATTAATTCACAAAAAATCCTGATTAATTTCATAAAAAAATTTAAACATTTGACAGCCCTAATAATAATACATAATATATGTGTGTACAGTGTATATTTATTATTTATATATAAATACAAACACATGAATGTATATATATATATATTTTTTTTTTTTTTCTTTTATATGTTGTTTATATATTAAATATATTCCTGCATGTTATATGAATATATATGTGTAAATATTTTCCAAATATGTACTGTTTGTGTGTGACTTTATATATACATAATATACACAGCACACACACATGTATTACATAAACAAAAACTTTTAATCGTTACACAATACACAATTAATCGTTGCTTATCACTACTTTTAATCAATTTAATGCATCCTTTCTATCCTTAAATGCTATTATTATTATTATTTCTAGTGTATATAGTCCTTTCTGATTTATTTCTATGGTTTCATTTCCTCTTCTGATTGAGACCTGTCAACACTAAGCTGATAATTATGAACTAAGCTCTAATTAGCGATCATTGAGCACATGTTGCTCTTCAGTCTCATCTCCATCCAGCCAGACCACCATCTCACCCTCCACCGCCCTGACGTCCAGCACCACATTCACCGCTCCTAAACCAACACTAATGACTCCACAGGCTTCCACTTGAGAAGCTAAACTATTTAAATCCCTGTGAATCTCAGCTTGGGTGGTCCGTTCGGTGGCTGTACAATGGATTACACCCCAATCTCTGCTTGTGGAGACTCCTAAGAGACCATTTAGGGAGGATGAGAGTGTAATAGATCCACAGGCCATGATCTACAGATGGTGCTGAAGTCGGCTGTTAATGTGAGTTTTGATGTCAGACGTTCATAATCGGTCGTTAATAAAATCTGCAGGGAGGATTTTGGAGTGAATCTGGCAACACTGGAATTGGTCTGGTTTGTTTCATTTAGTTTGGAGTCTTGCTTTACGAGAACCTTTTGTGTTTTGGTCCCAAGCCAAACCGCAGTCGCTCAGTGAGCTGTCATATATCCGACACCTTCTGGATTGGCAGCTGTGACCAACTCTTAGTTTGCTTTGTGGGATTCATTTCATACAGAAAGGGTGACAAACAGAAATGTAACCTAAAATAAGAATTGGATCCTGTAATAAAAGCTATTTATAATGATAATATCGCCACTAAGAAACAGAAACTCATGGGAACCCTGGATAATCAAAGCATTATGCTCTGCATGGAAGACGATTCATGTTTTACATATAACATTTTGAATAGGCTATAGAAATATTCAGTGATACTCTAAAAAATTAAACTAAATCTGGCATTAGGTGGCATCTGCTTTTTGACTGAGAAAGTTAAATATAATTTTCTGCCAATAACAACCATTTTTTTGAGACTATTAATTAATGAAGCATGGTTCCTGTTAAATTTTAAAGCCCCATGCTGCATTGATTTACAAAGAATTCAAGGAAGCCACCTCATACTGTATATACGTGAAGAAACTAAAGGGCGGTGTGTCTTTCGCTGACAGGAAATGGTACAATAACCAAGGAAGACAATACAGTATCAAACTAGGATGTAGGAACCAGAAAGTATCACCCACAGGATATGACATTACATCTGGAGGTCACACACACCAGACGGAGGTGAACTCATACCCGGAGCAGACACGTCACTCACCGTGAGAGAAGGATGTTGCAGTTCTGAGCCCGGCGGCCATCGATGACAGAGAGCTCTTTGACTTTCTTGGAGCTCAGAGCATCATCTTCAGTCTCTTTCTGCTTGGTTGGAGTCACAAAAGAGACACATTTCACTCAAGAGCAACTTTAAAGACCACGATTAAAACAGAAGAATCAACATACTCAGATTTACTACACACTGCCGGTCAAATGTTTGCAATAGTTGAGATTTTTCAATGGTTTTCACCACATCTGATCAAAAATACAGTAAAAACAGTGAAAGCAGAATTTATCTAGCAGCCATTAATCCAGCCTTCAGTGTTACATGATGCTTCAGAAATCATTGTGATTTCAAACTTTTGACCAATAGTGTGTATATGGGCAGTTTATACAAACATTATCAGCAGTCTCATTAGGTTTTCACTTTTAGATACAGTCTGGATACAAAATGAATGACACATAGAAAGAGTGAGTGGGGGAGAGATGATGCAAACACTATTAGATCTGTTCAACTACACTTACCTGCTTGCAGTTATTGACCATAATGAAGTCCTAGAATGCAGGCAAGAAGCAAGGAAGATGCAGCACATGTTAGAGAGACAGCGTAGTCTGGTGAATTCAGCCAAAACAAACTCTAACAAGCATGAGCACATGATGACATTATTGGGGTGGTGAATGGTGAGCATGAGGGTGCATGAAATCAGAGCCTTCTGGGAGGTCTGGAAATGCAGTGTAAATGTGTGTGTGTGTGTGTGTGTGTGTGTGCACTGAAAGATGCATGCTAGTTGATCACAGATGACCGGTTAATGTCTAAACAACTGCTAAATATCACAAGCTGCCTCTCCAATTCCACCTTGTATCAAATCTAGATGATCTGCAATAGTGGAAAAATTTAGTCTTTTCTAGCAGATCAAAATTTCTGTTCATAATGGTGACACAACTGCTATATTCGGAGAAATTACAACTAATAATCGCAGCGACAGGAAATAAAATTGCAATTGCAAGAAAAAACTAAAGTGAGAGTTAAGTTGCAACAGTGACAAATTAATTAAAAAATTTATTAAATTAAATGAATTTAAAAAATAGACGTTGATGAAATTGGGGAGGTTTTATGAATCTGTTTTAATGCATTTTTGCATGCTTTCAAGTTACTTTAAAACCAGCTTAAAGTAATGTATGCATTGTTTTAAAATATGATTAATGAAGACCATAGCTTTTTTCTTTTTCTTCTCTAATTTGACTGTAAAGCCATAAGAAATGCATGTAATTGCTTTATAATGAGACTAAGTGTGTGGTTTACCAGGCATAATGAGGATGGTTTGCCAATGTCTGCTTTTCATAGAAAAACTGCTGGTGATATCAATGCATTTTACAGTCTGCTAATTCAAACCCCATTCTCTGTGATGCAGGATTACCGTGGGTAAACGTATGAATACCATGCATGAGAGACAGTGAATGCTTTGTGAGATCATTCTGCATGAAAACCAGTGAATGAAGCATTGTTCAGTGACCTGCTGCCTCTGATAGGCTGAGAAAGTCTTCTCAATGTCCACCAAGTCTAGGATTTTGAAAACTTTGCAGTCATCAATGTCTGCCCAGACTGTTCCCTCAAGCTTGTTCTGTGAAAGAGAGATGCGTCACTCAATTACTGTCCACTCCAAAGTCACATGTTGTAAGTCACATACTATATTTTGTTAATCGTAAAGCTGTGAAAATCAAGCAATAAAAAAAGGCATTACAAAGTTAAAAAATAAATCTAAGATGAAGCTGGAAAAAATACATTTGATCTAAATCACAATAAATAAGCATTTTATTCAATGCTGAAATGTATGGATAACAATGGTTTCATAAAATGTAAAATATAAATTACATTTTATTCAGTTAAATTATATATTGAAATAGTTTTAAGAATTTAAACATTTAAATAAAATTAAATACTACAATTATTTATTAATAAATTAGTGATGTCAATTAATCACATCCAAAATAAAAGCTTTTGTCTCCATAATATGTCTCCATAATAATTTTAATTGATGTGTACTAAAATGTTTACATTATATTTATATTCATATCATTTATATTATATATAAAGGTATTTAATATATGAACATACCATATTTTTCTGTAATATATATACATGCATGTGTGTGTATTAAATATACACAGTACACAAACATATATTATACTATATGTTTGCCAGCGCTAAAATAATTACTAAAAAGATTAAAATAATATTTTTAAAAAAAATCTACCCAAATGAGAATCTGTGACAAATGCTTTCAACTTGGCAACAATTAAGCCATTTTTGACACCAATTTGTGTCACTAGACTTTCAAAAGTGTTTCTTGATTAAAAGTAGAGGCTTAAGAAAGAGCTTTTAGTCTGTGAGTGTCAGGATGACCCAGTCCGCTCCTCTAATCCATGCCAGTCTCACCTCAGACAGCTTGGCCCAGTTGAAGGACTTGAGTGGATTGGACGGCTGAGGAATGTTTTTCTTCTTCAGGGTCGGTCCCAGGGGAGCTCCTGGCGGAGGCGGAGCTGCACCGAAAGGAGGGCGTCCAGGGGGTGGAGGGGGGCCACCAGGGGGCGGTGGTGGGGGCGGCGGCATCAAAGCGCTGCCCGGTGGAGGAGGTGGTGGAGGAGGCATCATGCCACCCGGTGGAGGTGGAGGAGGTGGAGGGGGCAAGAGAGGACCACCTGGAGGACCAGGGATGGGAGGACCCCCAGGAACACTGGCTATTTGTCTCTAGAAATACAAGGTATAAACAGTCTTTATTAATTTTTGTTTACATGTTTTTGTATTATTATTATTAACATCTGTGACATCATCAGCGTACCGTGCTGAGGTCATGTAGTCTGGAAGTCATTTCCACCACCTGCTGCTTGACTAGTTTATGTTCTCCCATTTCTCTTTCTAACTTCTCTTTCATCTTATTGAGCGTTTGCATCATCTCCTCCTTCTCTTGAGTTTTTGCGTCACATTCTCGCTCCTTCTTTTCCAGCTTCTGCTGAAGCTCATGGTGGTCTACAGGACAAAGATGTTAAAGGTCACAATGTTATATAAAGACACCGCATTCCAGCCAAACTGAAATGAATTGGCTACATTCTCATGTCCGAATAAACACAATTATGAGATGACAACTCATATGACAGATGAAGATCTTTTTTAAAAAGTATTTGTTTATATGGCAATGCTTATAATGCCAAATAGAGGTCATGTGCTTGTTTTTGTTGATGACAAGTCAGAAGTTGTAAAAAAGTAAATTTTTAATAATTAAGTCAGAATTTTCATTCCTACTTGATGTGCATGCATTATAAGTAACAGAGGACTAATCTGTTGTAGTCTGTAGTCTGTTGTAAAAGAAACATCAATGTGTACAACATGTGCTGACCTTTACGCATTTTTTCCGCCTGTTCCTTCCACTGTTTCACCTCATTTTCATTGACAAGCCTGAAAAAGGGTAAGTGATGTGGTTTAAGGAAAAACTCATTATTTCAGTACAGATCTTGGTTTAACTGGCACTTAATAAAGACTACTATAAATATAACTACTATAAACACACTACAGAAACATGTGGATGCCAAAGAAAATCAATCATAATAAAGTGAGTCAAACTCACATTCGAACCACATTCTTTACATTGAAGTTTTCTAACGGCGTGACGTCAGGGTCGTGACCTTTGTCATTCTGCAGGACCATCTGCTGGACAATGCGGTCCAGGAGCAGCCAGTACTGCACTGTGTTGCCACTTCTCTTATCTAAAACAAAGCACAGATTCAAACATTTAACTCAATTAAATTCTTAATACTCAATTCTGACTGGCGTGTTAATGACCAGCTGACTATACATCATCCTTCATTTATAGCAATTGGTGGGAAAAGTATGCATAGCTTTGTTTCAGTTATAAACTAAGCCTAAACGAAGTAAACACTCACGAGGCATAAGCAGGCAATGGTGAAGAATAGACATAAAGTGCGGATATGCATCTGTATGGGCCAGCTTCTTCCGTACAAGCTCAAAAACTTGTGTCGCACTCTTCGTGTCTATATGGATCTGAAACAAACGTAGAAATAGATAAATAAATAAATATATTAGTGCTATTGAATGATTAATCATGTAAATATTTTCAAAATACTGTACATACTGTATGTGTGTATTTCTATATGCATAATAAATATACATA
>JAUMHP010000076.1:8521080-8543219 GCA_032361065.1 Enteromius trimaculatus
ACGAAAAACAAAAACAAAACAAAAAACAAGAGAACATGCAACATATGACATCAGGGACACATTCTATAAATTAATATAAATCAAATAAATGCAAATGCATGAAATAAATAACAGCCAAATAAAATACTTCTCCGGGTGACTGCTGCACAAAACTGACATGCTCCGGTCTATTCATTTGTTCATGTCCAGGACTTTCAGACGCTGCCTTTTCACTCATACTATAATAATGTTAACGTTAAACCTGCACTATTATAATAAATGTGTGATGGTAGATCCAAGTTTGAGAATGCAAAGCACGCTCTGCACGACACTGAGGCACTCTAGCACTTTTACTTTTCAGAGGAGAAAAAAAAAACTTTGTAGTCATTTTCTCGGGTAAAGGTGTAGGTCTCACTGGTTTATCCAGGACATCAAAAGTGTTATTAGAGTTTAAATCGCTCGTTTTGAAGACTGAGCACTAACAAGTGCTTTAAAGCATCGCTATGTTGGATTGCATCAAAACGAATTCTGACTGGTCGAGAGGATATATCGCATTTAGGCTAAAAACAGGTTCAATATGAAAATGAAATATTGCGGTTTGGCATGAAACAATGGAGCAGTTAATATGTTCAATACACAGCAAAATGGCACGATAAACTCTTGTTTTGGAAAAGAGCTCTTCATATATGTATACACACACACACACACACACACAGGGTATATAGAGTCCTGTATTTCTTTTTTTGTTTGTTTGCTTTATATATTTGCTATATATATCCTTTATATATTATTTTTCTGTGTTTATTTTTAACTTTATTTTAAATTTCTACAAGATTTTAAATGAGAAAATTCCAAAATATATAAAACAAAAAATATTCATTACACTGAATTAAAAAAATATATATTTCCTATTATAAGACATCCCTACATGTCTTGTCTAACACATTCATTTTATATACACTTAAGTGTATTTTATTTTTATTTTTTAAATTATATTTTTAGATAAAGTTTTGATTTTATTTATTATCAAAAGTGAAGAGATGACAGGAAACTATGTGGAGTAGATGGTGCAAGTGGGTTGCCACATGACATGGGTTGGATACAAACTCACAATACATTTTTTAACATGAGCACCAACCTAAGCATGTGTGTTAACCGCTAGGCCAGGGCTCTGAAAACAATTTGCAAATCTGAAAATGATTGACTCCACAAAGAGGTGATGAATCAGAAATAATATAACCCATCAGGAGCTAGACTGATTTATAGCGGTTATAAAGCACTTGACTTTAAATACAATTGCCTGAAGCTGCGAAAGGAATGGTGCGATACGCAGCCTGAATGTTATTAGGCACAAAGAGGGCTGGAGTGCTTTGACCCACGTCCTGCAGAGGTCAGTGCAGATGACCTGTGACCCCAGGATCAAACGGTGAGTGCAGGAACTAATCATACACATGTGTCTGTGAGCATGTGTGTGATGAAAGGGATCTCATTTGCATAATGAGACCCAAAGCACACTACGTAAGCGAAGCGTTTGTTTAATAACAAAGTGAGGAGCTTGCCAACGGAAAAATCACTGCCCTGAGACAGCTGTCCTCATCTCCAAGAAAAAGCAATAACGTAAGATAAAGTTGTTTGTTTGCTTGTTTGATATATGGATGTAAAGTGAATCAAAAATAAATATTGCAATGTTCTATTTTCCTGTTTACAAAGTAGGTCTCTTTTGATCACCAAGTCTGCATTTTGATATATAGTAAAAACTGTAATATTGTGTATTATTATTGCAATTCAAAATAACTTTTTTTATTTGAATATGTGAGGCAAAGCTGATTTTTTATTACTTTTTTCAGTGTCACACGATTCTTCAGAAAATATTCCAATATTATCTTATCGTCTTCTTATTATCAACATTCCAAACTATTTTGCAGCTTTTTTGTAATATTCTAAATGTCTGCACTGTCACTTTTGTTCAACTGAATTCATCATTGCTGAATAAATTCATTCATTCAAACTAAAATTGGAACAGTAGCATAAACCACATTTTAAAATCTTTTTTAACGTGATCAAATACAAATTTAGGGAGTAATACTTCATAAAGACGGAGTTCAATTTGTGTTACAATGTGCAGACCTCATCGGTTGTGTCCGCAGGGCCGTTTTCAGGCTTTCAATAGTCTTGTTGCGTTCCTCCTCTTCTTCCTTCTCCAAGGCCAACACAGTTTTCCTCTGTAAAATAAAATAAGATGCCATTCTTGCATTAGATGCTTATACATGTTATGTGCTTTTGTCTGGTGTTTTAAAGCGAAAGTACACCCGAAAATAAAAATTCCGTCATGAATTATTCACTCTCTTGTCGTTCCGAACCCAAAGGTAAAATTTGTTTACCTTTAGAACACAAATTAAGATATTTCTTTATTTCGTTTTTTTGACCTTCCACAGACAGCAAGGGTCCTACCACGTTCAAGACCCAGAAAGGTACCAAGAACATTGACAAAATACTTAATTTGTTCATTTGACATCTGTGTGTAAACGAAGCATGTGCATACACTGTAAAAAATGACTATGATTTAAACAGAAAAAAAAACTTAAAATGCTACAGTAAAAACCTGTTAAATGGTTAACAGTAAATTACTACAGTAATTTACCGTTTACAGGATTCCCTGCATTGCTTATTACATTTTGTTTGAATTTTATGTTTTTTCAATGTTTCTTCTGAGTTTTTCTTACTAGTTATGTTTATTAGGGTTGTATGTTACATTTAATGTTGTTAAATTGATGTTTATTGCATATTTTAGTTTAATGAGTCTCACCATGATGGTGTTTAGTGTTTGTGTGAATGACACTGAGCAACTTCTATATAAGTTCATATTTAAAAGCTACAGTTATCAGTGTATTTAAAAGAGCCAAAAACAGATTTCAGTACTTTAATAGGTTGGTACAGTATACTAACATTATATCAGGTAATGAAATTATGGTATTTAACTGTAATTTTAACTTAAAACCAAAAAAGTTGTTACCATATTTTTTACGGTAGAATTACGGCAACCACAGCTGCCAGTTTTTCACCGTAAATTCTATGGAATTTTGTTTACAGTATAAATAGTATAATAGTCTACAAGTGGCGCTATTGTGACGTTTTTTGAATAAAGTTATTTGAGTTTTTTGCACAACAAAAATTATTCTCATTCATAAAATTATAGTTAAACCACTGCTGTCACATGGTCTATTTTGTTGATGTTCTTGAAACCTTTCTGGGCTTTGAGCGTATTAAGACCCTTGCTATGGAGGGTCAGAAAGATTTTGGATTTCATCAAAATATCTTAATATGTGTTCCAAAGATGAAAGACACGAGGGTGAGTAATTAATGAAAGAATTTACATTTTTGGGTGAGCTATTCCTTGAAGTCAGAGCCACCAAGTATCTGGAAAGCCGGTGTCCTGCAGAGTTTAGCTCCAACCCTAATCAAACACACCTGAAGCAGCTAATAAGTTCTTTCTATGTATATCTGAAACCTCCAGGTAGATGTGTTGAAGCAAGTTGGAGCTAAACTCTGCAGGACACCGGCCACCAAGAAGACCCTTGCTTTAAGTCCTCAATGTCCAATGGCAATGCATAAGATATAATCAGTTGTTAAAAGAAGACGAGTTCATGAATGTCAAAGGACAAAGAAAAGTCTTCTAAAAAGAAATACTTACAGCTGCCATTGAATTGAGCTGGTCAATGTAGTACTCTGGCCAGCTAGTAGCACCTTTATTCTCCTCTTGTTCCTGAGAGAAATGAATAAAGGCACACAATTAACACACATGACCTTTAAATACTATCTTCTAGATATTAGTTGAGGCATGTCAGCATGGGTATATAAAAGAACCCCAAACATAAACGCAGCTCTTGTTTTCACTTCAAGCACACGTCATTAATCCACGCTGCCCTCTGCATGATGCCGGGACACAAGATGTGTGTACACACCGATCAGAGCCCACACAACAGGAACATGACACCAGGAATAGAGGAATGTGAAACAACATATTGGGAATGAGCTGAGAAGGAATGTGTGGTTCCAGATTGTTATTGGGAATGACATCATTTGGACGCTTCGGTGGGAATGAGACGTTCCCGAGTCCGCAGCAATAAAAAATGATCTTTATCTTGAAAAGATCTTATTTTGATACCGGCCAGTTGTGTGAAACCAAATATTCAGCTGACAAAAGCGTGAACCGGCTTATCTGAGAGGCATTTATTTACTCTGTCACTCATTTTGCCCTTTAATCAGGTTTTTTTTTCATATTGTTTCTTAGCAGTTTGAAGCTGGGATTGATTTCATATCTCATTTCACTACCAAGCAAATCAAACATACAATGAGATTCACACTGGATACTCTCCCAGGTGATCATCACATGTACCCAAACAGATCTGAAACAGAACAGGGTGCTCAAAGCGCTGGCAGAAATAGCACACGCTTTAAGTAGGCCAGCAGACATTCACAGACACCAGAGAAACAACACGGATCCCGGATTGAGCCAGTGCCGCATTAGCACAGCTCCAAAGAGAGCTGAAAACGCAGTATGATTCAGAAGACAACAAGGAAACTACACAGGGAGTAATGAATCAAAAACGAGTGGAACTTGTGAAGTGTGTCGACTTCCTTCTCAAAACAAGCGCAGGCTGCCCGCACGGCCACTAATAAGGAGTTTAATTGTAGCTTATGTTCACCGAACACACAGGAAAGGAAAAAATCTGGCATAGCAATGAGCTCCTTTGCAGCAACTGCGTGGGACGCTTCGCACCCGGCTCTGCCAAGCCTTTTGGGAGATGAAGGCATCTCACAAACGGGCATCTGTTCGGACGAGTGGGGAGTTTTGGATGCCGGCCTGAGACCCCTAATCTTCCACCGGCCTGCATATTTCTTCTCTACTCCCCACTCACCATTTGGCCTTAATGAGTAAAGCATTAATGTGGATCTCTGGCAGGACTCATTCTCATGCTGTGGAAGGACTTTCCTCTGCTCTTATCCCATGAGCACTTCATTCTCAGACAGATATGTCATAACGACTGTTGATATTGTCGGTTTGGAGAGACGCTCTTTCTAGGAACCAGCCGTGCTTTAATGTAATCACAAATTTCAAGAAATCAGTTAACAGGAAGATGAATCAGCCCAACAATCTGCAAATACCATACTGACATGTACAAACAGAAGATTTAACGCTTGTTTTACAACATCCAAAAATGAGCTGAACAATCTTAATTTCTGCATATACAGGAGTCAAGTGAGACTAGCCAGCATATTTTTAAAAATCACAAAAAAATGCTGGATGGAAACAAAAAGATAAAGGCCTATTTATATAAAAAGTGTGAAATTTTTGTATATGATTTGTCTGTTCAGAACAATGTGCAAAAAATTCACTAATACATCATGCCAAACTTGTTTTAGACTAGTGCTGTCAAAATGATTAATTGCAATTAATCACATCCAAAATAAAATATTTTGTTTACATAATATACATGTGTTATGTAAATATAAATACACACACACACACACAAGCATGTGTGTGTGTGTGTGTGTTTGTATATGTATGTATATATATATATATATATATTTATTTATATGCATGGAAATACATGCATATATTTTCCAAATATGTACTGTATGTGTGTGTTTATATTATGTAAACTAAAACTTTTACTTTGTCCGCAGTTAATCGTCTGACGGCACTATTTGAGAAACACGTCTTCCTGTCATATGAACACTAAACTTTAACTTTGGAATAACCTAAAATTTAAATGAGCTAACGTCTCCTGTCTTTCACCGCCCTTGCAAGAATATAAATGGAAGTCAATGGAACAAAAAATGTTGTGTAACTGGCCAGAGTCACGAAAAGTAAAATATAACACCCATTCAATTCTTTAAGAAAATACGAACGCTGCTTTATTAGCTAAATAATTTTTTTGCAATATTCAGATTAATGCATTGATTATATTCGCATCTCGGATTGAAACAGTTAATGTTGACTGCAACGCTCTAGGTCTAATCTTTCACATCTGCCAGACAGCAGCGGGTCAGAGACTCACTCTGCTCGATTGAACCCACTTGACTAAGTATTTGTTGGCTTACTGCCCAAGAAACTCTGGCAAAAAGCTTGATAGCCCCTGACCTAAAAAAAAAAAAAAGTCCTCTTCAGCCCAATTCACTGAATGCTTAAACATTCAGATATAAAGTGTAAAATTACAACGGCATCAATTTATTTTGTAGAAATCAGAGAGCTCTGATTACATATGTTTATTTTTTCACAATGGGGACAATTGAGGCACGTCAGATGAATATCCAGACTGACTATTCTTAATCATCCTTTGCCAGGAGCAAGACAGCTGATATCATCAGCTTTGGTCTTGAGCCAGCAGAGCGTGCACACCTGAGCACACAGAGACATTTCGTTCAGGGCACAGGTGAATAATCACCATGCTCAGCACATCGTATAAAAAAGAAACCTCAGCAGAACAGTTTGGAAAACTTAATATAGCCCTCGCCCTTCACAGGGGTCATAAGGACGCTATACTGTCCTGCTACCTTTCCTGAAGCATCAAAGAGGCACAAAAGATGCTTTCATGCCTTCAGAAGTCCATGTAATAAACATATTGTGTTTTTCCTGAAGTTCAGTCATAGATTTGTGTGATCATTTTAAAGGATGGAATACTGTATTTACCTTGGCATAGTTGAATAATAAGAGTTATTTAGAAGAAATTACATATCGCGAGCCCCAAACACCTTCTTATGTAAATCTTATGTGTGCAAAATACCACTGAAAAAGTGGCGCATCCTACATAACAGCAACTGTGATGTGATTTGCACAGCCACACTATTGATGCAGTGTTGCCAGATATTGCTATTAAAACAAACAAAATAGATGAATAAAAACAAACCAATATTATTTCAAAAAGTTATCGCTGACTCTAAACTGCAATGTCCTACTTTATTACGTTTTTAAAGTATCAAAAAAGTGGAAAAGACAGCTGTATCTGGCAACACAGAGGCTGCGTTCGCATCCTCACTCACAACTTTCTGAGTGTCTCACAGCGATCATACCATAGATACTAAACATTCTTGTAAAAATCTCCCAAAATCATTTTTTTCGTCCGATACAGGCTCAGAAGCTTGGATGCTTAATCTTGCCATCGTTCAGCAGAGATTTGTTTGCCGTGCGATCTACTGAAATGAGCAGTGCTATGAAACAGCCAATCAGTGCAGAGCTCAACATTATCATTCATGACCCTTCCAAAAAAACAGACCATTTCATTCTAGGCACAAATCCTACGGTTGTAAAAGGACATGAAAAACATTTCTTTCTCTTTTTTTGCCTTTACCTAAGCCACACACCTTCTATGACAG
The DNA here is from genome assembly GCA_032361065.1 of Enteromius trimaculatus. Lineage (NCBI taxonomy): Eukaryota > Metazoa > Chordata > Actinopteri > Cypriniformes > Cyprinidae > Enteromius > Enteromius trimaculatus. The sequence continues at coordinate 8,528,437 of JAUMHP010000076.1, forward strand.
AGAACAATTCATCAATGCATCCTATGGCACCTTTATGTACTTTTCTGACCCGCAAAATTAACAACCGCACACAAACAGACAACAATTCAATGTAAAACAAATCAACTAATCTTCGATATGAAATAGAAATAAATTATTTTCGTCGTATCTCTTCTTTTCGTACATTTATAAAGTGAGTATGCCGTTTTGGGACAAAAACAATCAGAACTAAGTTTTTCAAATTTTATCTGACCTTTGAAATTACACCGACATATACAGTATTTGTTTAGATTGTGAAATGAGCAACTGCACATGTTGCTCTCTTGCCTGGGATGAGGGTTTGTCATCTTATCCCCCAAAAATACTGCCCCATCCTGCAATAACTACCTCTCTGCAGAGCCTGCATTATTTGACAGGTGCATATATCAAAGTACAGTGTGCACAGTTATCTGACCAGATCATCTGACCAAATAAGGCTACAAGTTTAAACTCCAAAGAAACTAAATGTAGCTGACTTTGTAGGATGCCAGGTTTTGAGATTAGCTGCAACTGGTCAAGCAATAAACAGGTCTAACATTTTTCACATTATTTTTGCTCAACATAAGTCAAAACTATATCACATTCTTTCCAGATTATTTAATGAATACAATGTTCAAAAGAGCAGCATTTATTTAAAATAAAAACTATTGGTATTATAAACGTCTTTACTTTAAATGGCCTTTTAAAAGGGATATTCCCTTCCTGAATAAAAGTATTCTTACTGACTGCAAAAGCTTGAACGGTGGTGTGTTTATAAAATGTTATTCAGAAATTACAATATTGCATTACCAGTCCAGCAGCTTAGAAATACGTGGAAACAGAATGCAATAAAACAGATGACTGCTGTGAGTGTTGTTTCCCAGGGTTGACAGACCTATCAAAAGCCCCCGGTCCTTGCAGATAACATAATCTGCACCTGCAAATGGAGGCCTTCCTGTTTGCTTTGGACCAACCACTGCTTCCCTTATCCTTCCACCCTCTTATCCCAGACCGAAGCCCTGGGGAAGAGCGCCAAGCCCCTGTTTTACTAGTCCCAGGCTGGGCACTGTGCTGAGTCTGCATGAACGCTGCTGCACAGCCACGGGCCGTCTCACGACAGACATATTCTTCCTTAATCTCATCCATCCGCTCACCGTCTTAAATCTTTTTCATTGGTTCCATGTGTTGAATCACGGAGCATGACCTCCTCATGCAAGTAGAGCGAAATTAAATGTGGCTGAAAGACACTTATCAAAACACAGAAACGGCATCCCGATCTGGCCAACCGCGCGCTCTGATACGCTTCCAAAAACCAGGATCAGGTCAGAAAGCAGGTCATTTACGAAACATTTAGAAAAAAAAATACCCTTCTCATCACTAAAACTAGAAGTCAAAAGACAATTTTGAACGCCCTACTTCACGTCATGCCCTCTTTCGGCTCGGTGTCCCATGACAATGAGTAATTAGGTCTGTAATTGGGACACAGCATATATGACTATACAAGAAAAGATGTCATGGCCAGACAGATGGGCGACCAGTAACCAACACCAGCTTTTGACTCAAAGATAAGAACATCTAAGAAAATCTCAGTGGGGCGCTTTATTTTAATGTATCATATTATGGTATATCAAGCACGGGGAGATTCCTTTACCTTCATTGTGCTAAAGCTGAAAAGAAAAATCTCTCCATATCACATATCTAGAGAATAACTGGAGGTCAGCTTGAATTCTTGTTTGTCCCTCTGAAACGATACAAGCTAAAGACACAACTAATATTATTATATAAATAATATTTGTGATGAAATCCGAGAGCTTTCTGATTAAACAGCAATGCAACTGACATGTTTAAGGCCCAGAAAGGTAGCAAGGACATAGTCTGTGTGACATCATCAGGGGTTCAACGTTCATTTTATGAAGCTACTAGAACGCTTTCCAAAGAAAGCAAAGAAAATATATTTATCAATTTCTTCTCTTCCATGTCAGTCAGGGTCGGAAAGCTTTCGGATTTCATCAAAAATATCTTAATTTGTGTTCCGAAGATGAACGAAAGGGAGTTTGGAACGACATGAGAGTAAGTAACACCTCAAATGAAGTCAGTGAAATATTTTAGGTCAAACAGCTTCAACTGACTAAAAATGTTACCCTTTAAAAGATTTATAATCACAGCTATACACGTTAACAGTAAATAATATTTGGTCTGGTAACATCCAGATTATCAAATTATGATTATAAATATCTACGGAAAAGCAGTAAGAAATTAGCCTGGCTTCCGCGACTTAGTCTGGCCAAGCGACCTTACTACCCGCCTTCTGGGCTTAACCTGCGTCCATCAGATGCCTCTGTATACTACTGGACGAATCTACAACCAATCAGACCACTCATTCCGATGATGTACAGTATGCGTAGCGAATTGTAGCTAGCTTCATTAAAGCAGTAGGAAAATGTTACTTTTTACATCTGCTCTGAAACAGCAGAGTCGAACGATTGTTGCTGCTCGGTACACGCCATGTTTGAAAGCCGGTATGGTCGCAGAACCGCTGCGTCATCGTGTTACGCCCGCCTCAGTCGTGCCGGGGGTGGGGGGTGGAGCTCGTTTCTCATTGGTTCCCACTTTTTTGGGAACAGAAATGCGCTAAAACGGCAGCTTGGCCAGACTAACTTTGCTCGCGAGTAAGTAGTAAATTAAAAAGGCTAGTAAGTTAAAAATTAACTTACTTTGTTTTTACTTTGATAAAAAATTTTCATAAAATATACTCCATATGTCCAAAACATCTCCTACTACTCTAAAACCTCTCTACTATCGTGTGCAAAAAGCCATCGAATCATTAGCATATCCAAATGCTATGTAGAATTTATAAATAAATAAAATTAAAAACCTAGCTGACGTGCTACTTCCACTAAAATACTGAAGTGCACATCTAACCACCCTTATGCTATCCCAGAGAAGCGGTCATATTTCTACATTTCAGCAAACACCAGCTGACGACGTAGGTCACATGACAAAAACAGCATGGTGAACACAGTGTGTCCAGACTCTATTAACATTATGCACAACACACTTACAGAACAAATAACCGTTTGATTAAATGCAGTACAGCACTTTTAGTCGCAGCTACTGACTGCTTACTGAGTCACTGGGTCTTCACACTTGAGTGTCAAAATTTAAATAAGAACAAATCGAAGTGCCTGCAGTTTATAGACCTGCAGGATTTTGTCACTTCGGTGTGCTTTCTATCACCCTGACTGTATTGCTGTCACGTTACTGGCAGGTAACCATCGACCCCCCACTGTCTGTGTCTGTGTGTGCGCGTCATGTTTCAGCACTCGTGCTGTCTTGAGTTAAACACATGGAGACACATCAGAAGAACAGTCTGGCAGGGCTAATGTTTGTGGCATCATGGAGGGTTTGACGTCCTTAACAAACTCAGATTCACATTGGCGTTTCTCTGCTCTGTGAGCTCCATTAGGTCATGGAGGATAAATGGTATGACTTGGCCTCACTGTTTCCTGCATAAATATCTAAACATGCAGTGGTGTCCAGTAAAAATGAATGAATGTGATTTCATAAAACAGCATTTGCTTGTAAAAGAAACATTACGCTAGAGGAAACTGACAGAATCACGCAGTGGTAACAGCAGAGCCCTGAGATGGCCTTGTGTATGGAAAAACACAACATGGGCACAGTATATTCTTCTTTTCCAATCGCAAGCTAATCAAGTCTGAATCTGAATTTGTTTAAAGGGGCATGACCATGGGCGGAGATTGTGACTGGGGCTTAACAAAATGTAAAGATTTTACTAAATATTTGTTAATTAATAATGTAAGAAGACAACAACAGCAGATGAACAGATGAAGATGCCTGCTACTCGGACAGTTGATTCACATTAATGTCCACATTAGTGTTTTACATTCAGATAATGCACACAGAACAAAACTTAGAAATAGATTCCAGAAGACATCAGACATTTTCAGTAACATTTAATGTTACTAAATGTGCTTGTGCGTCTGCATTTGTGCATTTAACTTATATATAACGGGGAGATAACTCAATGCTTTGCTTTAAATCTACTTTGTGATTCTGTTGACAAACATGATTATTGTGCATTATATTTAATGCGTTTATTGCTGGTGCAGTAGAGATAAACATCGCAGCCCTTACAAGTCATTTGCATGCGATGTATGTGGTTGCATTGGCATACATTTACTACAGAGATGCTAAAATGCATTTAGTCTGAGCTATGCCTTGGGTCATGACACGCAAAATAATAATAAAAAAAAGCTAAATTGTTTTAATGAAAAATCCATCTTTTGTGCATCCTTTATAGCTTAAAACGTCATTTTTATTATAAACAAAGGGTTTATTCAATCAAGCTCCAAAAGTGTATGAACTATTCCTTTAAGGAGACACTACCGAACTATCTCAGCAGTAGAAAACTGGGTACCCTAAAGAGCAGCATGCACTGTTTTGGGCCGTTTTGGTTTGAATGCATCTGCTAAGAGGTCCAACCTGTCCAGTTATCCAAAATCCTTGCTGACACTTAATTTGTTAATGAAAAGATTAATGGAAACACTTAATAGATTAGCCATTTTAAAGCAGGGAAAGTGTAGATAAGGGGCATTAACCCACAATCGGTTTCTTTCAGGCAGAGAGGTGATTATGGTAAGCACTTTGATGCATGAGATGTTTAAACACCGTTCTGACAGGATGACAGTGTAATCTAGTGCACTAAACTTTCAACCGAGGATAAAAGGGCAAAACAATCACCCACATACCCACACACACACACAATGACCTAATGCTGGAGAGCTCTAACCTTCTTCTTGCTGCAGTATATCTGCCATTTCTTTTCTGCTGGTAAGGCAAACATGGCCTCTCTGTGCTTCTCTGTGAGGTCCAGCTCATCCTGGAATGAAAGAAAAAGAAAGAGAAAAGAAAGATTAGATATTTTTGAACCTGGACATGGTAAAAACAAACTGTAAACCCCTCGAGGCAAGGTCAAAATCCACCCACAAACCAATGATAACAGCATGTGGAAACCACAGGAGGTTTTTCTTTCAACTTTCTCCTTACCCACAAATACTTCCTCAAATCCTCCAGCAGAGAGGACACTGACAGAGAAATTGACAGAGAAAGAACAAAACGTCCATGACAGCAGACAGACTAAGTGGTGATTTGCGCTGCAGACTTGGTGAAATGACATTTCTTTTCACTGTAGACCTATATATGGCTGGAATGATAATAAACCAAAGTTTATTGAATTTCACTTGACTTGAGATCGGAAAACGCAAGGAAACGAATCATATGGATTACAGGAGATACATCTCATGCAGTTAATGAAAGCTTTTCATATCAAATGAAACGCAGATGCTTGTTTAGTATTAAAATCTAGAATTTTAAATTAATATGAATTGAAGAGGCAAAAAGTAATCAGTACATTTTTTTCTTTCTGTCCAATTTATTGCGAATTTTGCCCAAAACCAGCTGTAAACACGGAACAAATCAATGGCTTTGGAAAATGAAGCCCTGCACATAAACTCGGCCACTTGTAATTTCCTTTTGTTTTGTCTTTGAAATAGCAGTTCCCCACAACAATCGTCGTGTTGTGGTTCGTCCTCGCAGTGGGTGTGGGTTTCCACAAAGAAAGCCCTGGTTTGTTTGTTAGCTGCTCTCGACATGGGAGTCCCATGCGAACTGACGATTCACTCTGTGAATTCCCACTTGTATACACACACAAAAACAAAAAAATAGTCATATTACAATGTACATCAGACAGAAATCCATTCACTCGGATGCAACTAGAACCGTCAACAATCAGAAAGAATATCATGTGACATAAGGGTGCTGTTCTCTTTAATGTCCTCTTACAAAGCAGAGCATTTTCTCATAGCCTCCTTCCTTATAACTATAGTGAACTCATTCATATAACATTTTTAAGTATTTTGTTAAAATATCTGGAATTATACAAATTAATTGTCAAAAATATGTAGAATGATTCAAAGGTTTGCAAGTCATTTGCTCACTAAGGCTGCATTTATTTGATCAAAATACACAAAAAATTGTAATATTATAAAATATTATTACATTATAAAATTTATTAAAATGTGAAATTTTAATTTGATTAAATTTTATTTTTTTTTTCTTTCAGTGATGGCAAAGCTGAATTTTCTGCCATTACTCCAGTCTTCTGTGTCACATGATTGTCCAGATACCATTTTAATACTAAGCACTGCTGCAAAGCTATTAATCACAATTAATCACATGCAAAATATAAATGACATAATATATGTGTATACTGTGTATATTTATTATGTAAATATGTAAATAGAAACACATTCATGTATATATTTAAGAAAATATGTTATGTTTATATACTAAACCTATATAACATATATGACCACATAAATGTAATGCTTTTTTAAATATATTATTTATGGGTGTGTCTTTGTATATACATAGTAAACATACACAGTAGTTTATAAATACATATATAACGTAAACTAAAACTTGTATTAATTGATCACTTGACAGGACTAATATTAAGCATTTCTTATTTTCAATGCTGAAAACATGCTGACTATTTCTGTGGAAACTTTAATTTCTTACAAAAAATTAAAAATAAAAATAATGCCCCCAAACCTTTGAACATAATATACATTGTTGAATAAATCTAGCAGTCCGCCGATGCAGTGCTTTGGTTTCATTTAAGCACATGCCAATCCTATGAAACACCTGCAGAACATAACAGTGGAAAAAGACAGTTTCAGCAGTCAACGGTGATTGAATGTGAACTGGATCACATTCAAGGATCAATCTGCCCATTTCAGCAGCAGAACCTAATAAAGAGGCCTCTCAGCGTACATCTCTCACTATAAATCCCTGCATGTAGTGCTACACAGAGATCTGTCTGCCAAATCTTGTAATGGCTTCCTGTCTGGCAGTTCTTGGTGACAGTGATGTCCCTGATGCTCCACAGGGATACAGGAGAGAGGAAGAGCTGCTGTTCCTCTCATCCGGCCTGGTGTCTCTTCCATCTCTCATCTTCCTGCGAATCCCCCGGCCTTTAGCGGAAACGAGCTGCAGAGTCAGCAGAAAGTCTAGACATCCCCGGCATATACTCATAAAGACCATACGCGTACAGTGTTTTGTTACAGTCAAGGGCAGCCAGACTACAACCAGGATGTTCCATTCATGCAGAAAACCACACCTTGCCTTATCTGAACCCAACACGCCACATCAAGCCCCAGCATTCAGCAGCAGAACAAACATTGAAGCCTGGGGCTGTGTGCATCAATCCCTCAATGCTCTGCATCACCACAGCAAACCTTTCAGCACTCAACCTTCACTGTAAGAACTACTCTCTATTGTAGACTGTAAAGCAAGTCAAAGCAAATCTTGATTAATATAAATGTGCACTCTAATGGAGAATATCTGGATATCCATTGAATTCAATGAAAATAGGTTAAGTGCTTTTTTTTTTACACTAGTGTGGTTTATTGAAGGTGTATACAGTACTGTTCACTTACAGAACCGGCTGTACTAACAAGATGCGCCAAACATCAGTAAAACAGTTCATGTGACAGTTCATCTGTGGCTCAACTTCACTGTGAAATTTCCTCCGTGATTAAAGGTGCTCTATGCGATGTTGAAGGATTTTAGCTTGATTTCATTGTCATCTCTGAATACATTGGGAAAAAACTCTCGAAAGACAACACAGAGGCTGCAATACCAAAACAAACACTATGGGCACAGGGGCCTGTTCCATAAACCAAGATTAGAGGATAAGCCAGGCTTATTTCAGTTAGTCTTATTGCCTTGACAGTATTGCCTTATTGCCTTAGTCTTATTGATGACATAATCATGACATCCAGTTTAGCTCTCTTTGGTGTGGTCATGACAATAAAAAGCAGTGTCCAAACTTCATTGCATAAACGCATCAATCCTTTGTTGCCAAATATATATATTCTAATTATCTTAAGTTAAGCAATGACAGAAGTTACATTTTTGTGAGGACTATTACTTGGATTCTATGCCGTAAAAGGCTTATAATGCAATCATTTGAGTCGAGTCTCAAATGTCATATCTGGGGCCAAACAAAACACAAAAAGACCTAATCTAACTCTATTATAGAAAAGACACATCATGTCTAAATCACATGGAAACTCCCTTCATGTACCTCATTATTTTCATTTTTTTCCTGAAAAGCCCTTTGTTCACAGAATATTTTTGCAATTCTAATGTACTCAGTGTGTTGAATATGATGAAGTCTTCGCCAAGCCCTGACATGAAGGCAAATTTGCATAATAACCTCTAAATAAACTTAATAAATATCAGCTACAGTATTCCAAATAATTACCCAGGCATCTTCTGCTAAACATAATATTACTTTTCACAACAAACAACATGTGAATAAGCAGGCAGGTTGCCAGTTACGCAACGCCAGTTCACAAAAGTAATAATAACTTGCCAGAACGGCGCGTGCTGAGAGCATGAAATCTTTCTATAAGAGCTGTGAAAAGACAGCAACTGCTTGCACTTTGTTTTGTACATCAATTCGAACCCAAGTACAGGGAAAGGGAGGTTAAGAGCGGGTCAGACCAAAAACAAGCAATTACTCTGCAGTGCAGTCCAAGACACAAGGTCGCTCAATGGAAGCCATTGATGTGCAAAGTGGAAGCTGGCAGAGATGAAGGAGGAGAGTCTGCAGCACGCCACACTGCTGCGCTTTCTATTCAAACAAGGATTAAACGCAACACGTTTGATGGATCAATTACGGCTCTTTAATTATGCTAAATTAGACTGGAAACAAAGAGGGACTGAGTATGTGAAAAATAATGCTTTAGTTCTTCGTTAATTAGCTCCACATGCATCACATAAAAATAAAAGAGTGATGAGAAAAATGCTTACTTTTATATCAATACTACTATCAGTAATAGTAGTGTTGATATAACTGTTACATATTTATATATAACTAAATACATATAATATAATATAATATAATATAATATAATATAATATAATGAATATAATGAATATAATGAATATAATATAATATAATCTTTTATTCAGCAAGGAGGCATAAAATTTGTCTTAAAGGGACAGTAAAACATTTCCTGCAAATCAGCATATTAAAATGATTTCTGAAGAATCTGAAGACTTATGTGATGATAAAAACTGAAAATTCAGCTTAAAAATCATATTTTATAATAAATTCAAATATAAAATAGTTATCTTTAACTGTAATAATATTTTCTAATATTACTGTTTAACTTTATATTAAACTGTACAAATAAATGTAACTTTATTACTAGTCCCAACTAATCCCAAAATATAATATAATGATAAATACTGGAAGAGTACTCGTCCTGGCCGATATAGATCTGTCCCTGAAACAAAGTCAGATGCATTGTTCTTTTCTGACAGAAGTCAGCAGAGAAATAACTATACAGAAAAATGAGAAGTTGGCACCTACCACCAGCTCTGAGAACATGCCGTCCAGCTCATCATAGCTTGGGATGGGCAGAGCCGGCTCCATGGCCTGCAGGGCGAAGTCCTCCCGCAGACGGTAGGTGATCTCTGGGTGGTCACTGCTCTGGAAGCAGCAGAAGAAGAAGGACACGCCACCGTGCCCTCCGCCCCCGCGTTTCCGTGGCGCCATGGCTGCTTCAGAGTGGAGGCTCAAGGGATGATGGGAATGAGGGAGTGCTGGTCCTCCCCAAGGTGAGAGCTACGCTTGGGTCACTCAGCCCTGTAAGAACACAAAAAAGAAACTTTCGTCAAGACAAAGGTCTTTTCTCAGCACAAAGACTTTCATCAGCCTTGTTAAAGTGCAGGCAACAACCCGATGTTCTGCTTCATCTGAAACTTTAAATCAAGACGTCAGCCCAGAAAGACTCCGCTAGGCCTAGTCAACACCACAAGTAGTCACATAACGTGCATGTAATCATCCGATTGGCTCATTCCAACCAACCACATCACAGCAGCGACTACGGACCACAATGCATCACTCCCTACATAGGATTACAGAGGCTGTGCAAATTAACACAGCTTGCATCCACATGTGTTAGGTCACATCTATATTTAGGACAATAGAAAGAGATCCTGGGTTCCAGTGACCACAGACGAAAATAAAAAGCCTTTTTATAAAAAAAAAAAAGACATAAAAAAACATGACATATAATAGAACAGGAGACTGCAAGTTAAGTCACTTTACTGAGTCAATGACAAAAAAGTCACAATATAAGTTTGCAATAAAGAAAGTAAAAAGCACTTCATATTTTAGATATGAAATTGCTGTACTGTTTTGTAACTTAAATAAAACATTTAATTTATTTATTATTAATTTTTACATTTATTTAATGTATTTTTATTCAGAACATATAAACAGGTTCAAAGAAAAGTTACATTATTATTTAATTGTGCTTTTGAATTAATTATTAAATCTAAACCACACTGTCATCACAATTATTGCCATAAACCCAATAGTCCAAGACTAGCCTCTCATGCCAAAAATTCAATATGAACAACTGCTGTGAGAACAATTAGTGTGCGACAGACTTCTTTGTGTGGAAACATCTGTCACTCAAGCCCAGCAGCAGAAGGTCCATCAGCTGTCTTTGCAGCTTTGCATTTGGGTGTGGAACCACAAACAAACAACACACGGCCTGAACAATGAACACCACGGTCGGTCGGTCGCTACACTGAATCTGCAAAAGCAGCCACATTCTCTGCCTTGGACAGGCGTGAAGACGTGCAGGTGTGTGCAAAACACCTGTGAGGCATGTCAGAGCCAATAAAGTGAGGAACCGTTTGCCCTGTGGCCCAAAGATTCTGATCACAGATGGCTGCCCTGAAGTCGCTGAGAAACACACTGTGTTAAGCACTTCCAGGTAAAACGCTGACAAGGAAGACTGAGGATTATTCTAGGAAAAAATAAAGAATGTGGAACTTAGAAAACCAAAGTGGATGAGAGAAAGCTATGTAGGTGGAGATGTAGACGTTCCTAGCCAAGTCTTGCCTTGAGTGGGCGAGTCTGGCACAGATGCCCCTTCACCGCCTGTCGGTCACCAATATAAATCCACACAGCTGGAGTACAGCTGAATATAACACCCCTCCACCAGTCCATCGCCACAGTGGAATTCCCAGCTGCCCCTCCCTGGAATTGGAGTCGGTCGAATCCCAACTGAAACTGCAAACGTGTTTTGAAAACCTTTACTAAAACATATTTTTGTGTATAAGACGACATTAACGCAGTTAGGATTCGCTAAATTGTTCAAAAGTGACAGTCACGGTATTTATAAAGCTAAAACAAATGTATCTTGCAGACTTGGTGAGCACAAGAGGCTTCTTTTTTTATCTTACCAAGCCTATCAACATTTTAGTAAATCCGTTACTCGCCTCACCCAGCAGTCAGAGTCTGGTTGCACTTACACATACCGACAGGAGCGATCTGGCTGGGTTAACTCTGAGATCATCCCTCAATCCACGAAAGATCACAAGCCGCCACGCATTCCTTCCTATCTGTGGTGCGATATCAATACATGTACCCCGTGGCAGAGACCTGTGTGGCCCTGGAGTACAGTGAGAAAACTACAACAACACTCACTCAGATTCTGTGCCTTACCTACGGCTCACTCCAAGCTGATAATAAAATAACCTTTAACCGCATTAAACCATAAGGTAGGTCTCAAGACAGTTTGACTTCTGAGTATTCAGGAATGCCACCAACTGATAATTTGTGTTGATCACAATTTTCTATTTTTTTTTAACAGTAAAAATATTTAACATTTGTTAACATCTAAGTTGATTAATTAATTATTTTCTAATATTATTTTATATGAATTAATACTAAGTTAAGCTTATTCTTTCACAACATTAATTTTTTTGTCTTATATAATGCACAATTAACGAGGGTCAAGTTTTTATTTATTTTATTTTATTTTTGAAGTTTTAAAATGATCAAAATATTACTAAATTAAAAACAAATATGAAGAAATATTTTTACATTCAATTGTTTTATTGAAATATATATTTAATTATATATTTATATTTATATATATATATATATATATAATTTATTTTTTTTTTTAAATCAGGATTTTCTGTCAGATCAAGATGTTTTACATTTCCAAAATCTGTAAAATCTTCAACCTTCCTTTTGAAAATCTAGGGTCAATGATTACTGTAAGTTAACATGGACTGGGTGGATTTGCGTCAGATATGGCCAATCCAGTCTGTCTTTAGATTTTTTTTTTGACCGTTTTTTGGAAATCTGTGCTGTGGTTTATTCCAAAGCGGTGTTTGGAGAGCTGCATTGCAAGTGGCCCTGACCAAAAGAAGGTGGTTATGGCTGGAACTGCAACAGTAAGAGATGATGAAATGAATGAGGATTCAAAGCACAAACAAATTACCTCCATTTTCACCAAAGTGGAATAAACAACTGTTACAAGGTCTGACATTCTCCCTGTCAACAGACACAAGCACAAATACACGTACCAATCAGCCACACGTCATTTAAACATATCTTATGGTTTAAAAAATACACCATATACTAAAAATAACGAATATTTCTGTTTTGTTTTTGAGTTAAAGGATCGATTAACCTACTAGACATTTTACTGTACTATAACCCATCCTCATACATCCAAGAAAGATATCTGATTCCTTCGATGTTTAACATTTGGCACATATTTATAACCAGCTCAAATGTCCACATTTTGACAACTTGCTAATCTAAAATTTGTATCTTTAAGTAGCAGTGAGGCCAAAAGTAAAAGCAAACCAACCTAATTGTCACGCATAAATTATGTTATGTCAACACAAAAAAGATTATTTTTAGTTTATTAACATGATCATTTTAATTCCCTCCATTTATTGCCTTCACACAGGCCAGATTTCAAACTGAAATCATTGTATAGAAGAGTTATGTGGACACATATTATAATCTCTCCTTTCTTCTTATTCAGCAGACACAACAGAGCCGGTCATGTGACCCGACTGCTTTGCATACAGTAAAAAACAAACAACCGCTTCATTATGTGACTGCCAAAGGGGCCGCCGCTTAATCTTTTACAGAAGGACTATGATTAAGCAATAAGTAATTTCTGCTGATGCAAAAGACTTAAAATGTGATAGAGGCTGTACAGTATGTGCCTGCAGCAAATGCAGTGGGGTCAAGAGTTTACTGTAAATCACTTCCTTGTTATTTCCAGAGGCGCAAGGTGTACTTAGCTGGAAGGCACGAACAGGAACAAGCAGTCGTAAGTGTTTACTAAGACACATTTGAGACTTCAAACGCAGATACTATCAGGAGAATCAGAAATAGTCTGCTGACTCTATTTGTTCAAACACAGAGCTCAAAAAGAAATAATGATAAAAATCGAATTACCTTGAGACGACGTTCTTTAAACATTAAGTTCACAACAATATGGAAAGAATGTCAACATAACAAATGAACAAACCAGAAAAATGAGCCTATCCAAAGAAGATAAACAAGAAGCTTGTGAAGGTGATAAGAATCAGAAAAACACATTTTATGACAGATGTCATCGCTCTAGTAACTAGTGTTGAGAAGTAATTACAAGTAACACTACCGGTTGAATATTTTCAGAAAAGAGGCCACACTGATATGGTTTTTGTTAGCGAAAAAGTTACTTTCGTCCTCTCCGACTAGCTCTCACAAATGTAACAGTATAATAAAGTGCAAAAGTATTTATTATAAACCACAAACCAAACCAACCTATGAGGCAAATCCCAATATACACTTTGTTTTGAAACCAAAAATTATTTGAAAATCGCACAGAAAGACAAAGGTATGTGGCTGTGTACTTAAAGGGATAGTTTACCCAAATATGATCATTATTTACTCACCCTCAGGTCACTCCAAACCTGTACGAGTTTCTTTCTAATGTTGAACATAAAATAATATATTTTGAAGAATGCTGGTAATCAAACATTTGATGGTCCCCCATTGACTTCCATAGTAATTCTTTCCATACTATGGAAGTCAATGGAGACCAACAACTTTGTTTTGTTTCTTCAAAATATCTTCTTTTGTGTTCATGTAAGAATGAAACCTAAACAGTTCTGGAATGACATAAGGGTAAATAAGAAAATATTTATTTTTTAATATATATATATATATATATATATATACACACACACACATACACATAGACACACACAAATATGACACAAGACACACACAAACTGACTCTGCTCACTAAAGAGATATTTTGGTACAATTTGCTTGTACAATTTCTCTGAAACTTAGAGATTTCTCTGCAGAATCATGGGTAACAGTTGTTTTTAAAATGATACCAGATGTGGAACATTATTATTTAACAAAAAATAAGTTGAATCGGTACAGTGCAGGCAGGTGGCATCAACAAAAGCTATGCCTTTGATCTTGTACCTCACAGTAGGTCTGTCTTTAAAGACTTAGAAATTCTTGTTCAAAATCAATTACCCAGTGCAGAAAATAAATAGAAGTTGTACTTCCAAAACCAAACTGTTGCACTCTATAAACTCACATGTAGCACATAGCTTGCAAGTTTAGATTTTCAGAGTAGGTTCCCCAACGCTCGACAACACTGTCCTTAAAGGGGTCATCCGGTGCCATATGCACTTTTACAAGCTGTTTGGACTGAAGTGTGTGTTGGGAGTGTGTGTACACAACCACCCTACAATGATAAAGATCCACAAGTAGTTTTCTTTTAATTTAATAAAAATAAGTTGCCCCTTCTGAAATCAAGCCGTTCTCAAATGCATGTCGGTGAGGCCACTCCCAC
>JAUMHP010000076.1:8543319-8554633 GCA_032361065.1 Enteromius trimaculatus
TACACAGAACAGAGTGATTTCTAAAGAGCTGTTTATGACAGGGTAAAATTAGTGTTTTTAACAAATCTTTGAGAAACTTTAAAACAAACTATATTACAAACTTCTCATTAAGACCCTAAAGAATCATATTAGCTTGTGGAAAATTGGCTTTGTATGACTCCTTTAAGAAGGAAGCAGAAGCATTTCAGAAGTACTTGAATGACTGACCTTACAAATATAATTGTCTTTGTCGTCATCGAAAACATTTTCAGTGGCCAAAATGTACAAGTGGGAATGTACAAGCCTTTTGAGTTACTGAGACCTTTTACTGTATTTGTGACAATGAAAAGGGAGAGGGGTACTGCTGAGGGAATTTGCACAAAGAAGTTTAGTGTAGATCGCCACTGTAAGCCCACCGGTGTTCACGTTGATACAGTAGCTGCATTACTCTTTCGGCTCGCTCACCTCTGGCCCTGCTGAGGGTTTATCTTTCCCATGGGCCTGTCCTGACAGGCCACATTCCACACATAGCCAGCCGAGCTCTGCTCAACCCCACTGCCATCTCACCACGCAGCCTCTTGTCACTCTTCCTGTGTCCTCAGGGCGCTAATGGTAATTGGGTTCAAGTCTGCATTCGAATCCAACACGCGTTAGACTGCTTCTGTTGTTTTTGTGTCACAGAATGAGTCAATCTTCCTTATGAAAGTTGTTTTGAACCACATGTAGAGAGTAATGAATCAGCAACAACAACACTAACAGCGAATAAGGCGCTCCATACAGACAATAAAGAGGTAATTGCTACATTGAATCTGAATTGTAATTATAGAATTATCATCCAGTTTTGTCATTAATAATTATTTTCTTTAATTTATATATTGTATGTGCATAAAGTTGGTAGTTAAACAAAATCCAAACCATAAGATCTAGCATATGTCATCTGGATTCAGTCACATTTACTGAATAGAAAGCAATGTTTGTGTGCCATAAGCCACTTGTTTGTTTGTATCTGTTAGCATATTCAATTACATACTGCTCTGTGCATAAGAGACGGACACCTAAGTAATTGTAAACAGACTACAGTAACAATACACCTGAAGAGAAAGGGTGGAGACACGGTGACATTTAGAGGCTAGTGTTGATTTGGAAAGCAACAAACATTCTTTCTGTCAGTCATGAGAATAAGACTAAAATGAAAGAAAAAGAAAAAAGACTGAGAGCCATGTGTCAGGATATACCGGCGGTGACTTTATCAGATGTGACAGGTTGAACACCCCTCACCCTATCAGGAAGGCCCGTACAAAACAAGGCCATTTCTGTCCTACAGTTTCAGCCTTCTATTTTCTCTCTTCCCATCTTTCTTTCCATTTCTCTTCTCTGCTCCTACTCAGCAAAAACCAAGTGCACTTAATCTGATAACTTGGCTGGAGTGATGCCCAGATTAGATAGGGAAGACTTCATAGGATCCAGCACAGAAAAAGGTTAAAAGTGCATAACAAGCATCGACATATACAAGCCAATTACATTTTATTATAATATATGCTGTGGAACAAAACAAATCTCTAACTAATTTTGCTACGTTCTCTGTTGGGTATTCAACCCAACCCAGTCTTCTAAGTACTAGGAAAACCATTAAGCATAAAATAAAGGCAATTATTAGTCATACACAATTAGGTAGCAGCAGCATGAAAGGCCTAGTTTCTTAAAGAATGAGCTATGGAAACGTCCCACATCAAGAAAAGCTTTCAACCATTACACTATAAAAGCTTATTCTGATTTAACTGGACTTTCAATCTCTAGAAAGTGTCTGCAACAATTTACAGTTCTGTTTTTACTTTTAAATACTCTTGCAAACCCCACTCCAACCGTGTATGCCATAGGTTACAGTAACATAAAATAGAATAAATAGAAATTAAATAGAATAGAATAAAATCAAATCGAATGGAATAAAATAGAATAAAATGAAATTGAATGGCACAAAATAGAATAAATAGAAATGGAACTGAATAAATTAGAATAGATAGAAATATAATTGAATAAATAGAATAAAATGAAATATAATGGAATAAAATAAAATAGAATGGAATAAAATAAAATAGAATGGAATAAAATAGAATAAATGGGAAAAAAGGAATACAAATTATTAAAATTAAATAAAATAAAATTCTCACCCACAACTGACACAGCTAACAGTGTTTTCCACAATTTACATATCTTTTAATAAAATAAAATTAAACAGAATAACTTTGTGGTATGTTTAAGTTGGTTGTTTGAATTCTGTACATGACTGTATCCAATGAAGAGTCAACAAGAGGGGTGCAAATGTCATTACACTGGGAGCGTTCTGGGAGTGTCTGCCAAATCCGATTTTCTCTCAGAAAGCTGACAACAGGGTATTCGGGGGGGTGGCTTTTAACTTCACATGTACAGGCCATGTGTTAATCTGTTTTATGGCTGCAAACACACCATTTCACCTGCCTGAAACAATTACAATTTATGCTATTCTACCACTAAAAAGCATTTACACTGACTGTGATTAAATCACAAAGGTCACAGAGTCGCATTCCTACTTGATTTTTCTCTTATTCCCTTTGATAGTTGTTGCATTCATTGTTTATAAGGTTATCCTCTGCTTAACTTTATTGAATCATCAATTGATTTTGCTCATGTCACTACAAATTGAATTCATGTCACAACCGTCATTGAAAATAATAACTTCCAGTCAACTTACTGCTGCAAATCAATGTCAGTGTGAAAAGCTATTAAGTAATGGCCATCACAGATTGATATTACTGAGCAGCAAACAGTGATCCCTATTTAATAAAAACAGTGTGTATGGTCGATAAATACTAATACTAAGACAAAACTTTCAATTGAAAGAAAAGGCATCAAACCTACCCTAGAAATCTAAGAAATACGAGACGTATCCCAAATGACATTATCCCTCACCATCTTCCAAGTCTACACTTGATGCCCAGTTGAGAAAACCAGTTTTTATAGTCTTTAAATACTAGTCAATAAAACTCTCAATCAAAAGAAAAAGTTTCAAGGGTCCTAGAAATTAAGAAATATGGACGTGTCCCAAATGACAACATCAACTCCCCGCCATCCTCCAAGTCTACACACTTGATGCCTGGTTGGTCAACAACAACTGATAACAGAACAAAACTTAAACAAAAAGTGGTCAAACCTACAATAACAATTGAAAAATAATGGAAATGTCCACTGGATGTCCTACACCAGTTAATGAAACCAGCTCTTAAGGTCAGTCAATACTGATTAGGGCTGGGTGATATATATATATATATATATATATATATTGATATATCGAGCGATATATTATGTGCATCTCGTCACTAAAGTCAATTTTTTGATTAGCGGTAAATGTCCATCACCTGTTTTCAAATGAAGCACCAGTTACAGAGCCGTTGATCACTGTGAATGAACTGGCAGTCCATTTGAAAACAGGTGATGGAGATTAGTAATCAAACAACCGGCGAGATGCGCATAATATATCGATTGATAGATATCGCCCATCCCTAATACTGATACTATAACAAAACTCTCAATTAACATAAAGAGGTCAATCGTTGCCTAGAATTGAAAAATAATAGATGGGTCTCAATGGACATATCAACCCCTTCCTGTCTTCTAAGTGTTCACTTGATTCCTAGTTGATAAAACCAGCTTTTGTTTACCACAATAAGAAAGACATAAGACCAGACATAGAAATAAAATTGAAACAGAAATAAGGGTTATTGGGTAATATTCCACAGTCAAGTCCACAAAGGCTAAACAAGAGCAACCTTCTCAAACCTAACATGACAAATAGGACAGCCTACGGTCTTGTGGATTTCACGAATGCGCAAAAGCAGAGACCACAAGGCCACATCATGTGTGTCATTTGGGACGGGGCCAGCACACATTTCACACTTCGATAAGTTCAAAATGCTTGCACTTAAAATAGCTTCTTAAATCAACATTGTGGAGAGGAGCACTGGGGAACCATTGAGTGCTTCGCAGCACGAGGACCTGTAGACCTGGAGAGTGAGATATAGACTGAAGCTTTCAAAAGAGGTGTTGAGTAACACTACGATTGTGAGAAAAGCCCTTCATTAATCATGAGGGTGGTGGTAGCTATCAAGCTAACAGCTAGGTCTCCCCCTCATGCTTTAAGGAACATAGTATCTGGATGAAAGACCGTGGTGAGCTTCACGGCACGGGCCAGGCAGGGATTCCTAAGACGTGAACCCAAATCTGGGGTTCAGATTCCACACTCCCTCCTGTCAGGGGTAATTTAGAAGGAAAAACAGGAGGAGAAGATGAAGAGGTTTGAATAGCTGCTCCCCCTTGCAGACAGCCTGTCAAACATGTTCTGCAGACAATGAGACCACCATCCCCCCTCTCAACACTTGCACAAACTGCATACACAAGCACAGACACACACACACCAGTCAAAAGCATGAGCATTCCTCTCCACACTGACACTCCCATCTGAGAGGCCAGGCCAAACTGGGTTTAACAGGATGGTGATCATTTTATCAGGAGTTCATTATCCTAGCCTGGCCCTGACCCAGACCCAAACCCAACCCCAACCCATGTGCAACCAGTTAACTCAAACTACTGGCAACTACAACATATTATTTTAAATGTAGATATTATTTTTAGTTATTTTCCCTAAGGATAAACAATATTGGTTATTGGTCAATATAAGAATTTATCTTTTAATTATTGTTTTTGGATGAAGTATATTCCAAATATATACATTTCTCTTATTTTACCAATTTAGACTACCTTTGCTGTCAGTAATGTTGATTAGTTCACAGTTAATTGTTAAAAATCCCTAATAATTTAATAACTCTGCATAATGTAATCTTTAGCAAATGTCAAAATATCAATTTGTCATTCTACACATTAAATTGTTGTGATGTCTTATTTTGCTCTTATTATTTCTTTATCGCTTGCTTTTACTGTTGTATTTTTATTTATTAAGACAAAATAGAGTAGATTTTTAATAATTGGCCACTTATTAGTTATCGACAGTGTTATTGTTGTTGACTATAATTGTTAAAATAATTGTAACATGTAATTACAATTCAGGTGACTTAAAATATATAATATTAGAAAAAACATATTTATAAAATATATATTAGTTCAAAAAAACTAAAAAAAAAAATATGTTGCTTTGGCAACTAAATTTTAAGTACTAAATATATTCAATTAATTTGAACCTATAAATATAAATATTTTTTAAAAAGATGACAAACGCACAAAAATAAAATTAAAATAAAACTAAAACTTAAAATAATGATAATAAAATTTAAATATTTAAAATATTAATGAATACATAATAATAATTAAATATTAAAAATTTAAATACTGATTGGTTGATCAGGCATAGCATAAAAATACTTGACAGATTTTCTGCATTTTAAATAAAATACGTACCAACTGTACAGCCCACCTTTGGCCCATCATGCATTCTATCAAAAGCAAGGCCTGGTTTTATTTTTTCATGCACTCTTCTGGTTAACACAGCTAAAGTCCTGAAATATTGAGTCAAGATGGCCCACATTTTAGCTTAAACGCAGCAGGCATGTTTGGAGATGGCAGTCTGAACTTACTCCAGCATAGGGGCCATGAGAGTTGTGTTGGCCATGGATAAAAGATGGAAGGAGTTCAGCGGAGACATACCAGTGAACTCTGAGACCTCGACTGTCTATGGCGTATATGACATATATGGCGGCTCGCTGACTCCATTGACCACTGCAAATGCTAACTTGATCCTGTTCTTCCCCGAGGCTATAGAGACATCACGAAATACTGTATCAATTTTGCCGAAGCACACAGGATAACGAGCTATGGTGAGAAAATAGCTTTTATACACTTTGCACATGCTATCCATCTTTCTCTATTTACATAAACTAAATCATTTCAAATTGCACTACATACTTTAGACATAAACACAACACAGGCATTACATGGCAAAAGCATTGCATTGAGGATGCTGTATCAGTCCCTCCCTTGCCCTGCTGTTGCCATGGCAACCATCGCATGTGTCCTCGACTGGTATTCAACCCTCTTTTTTGCACTAATCCAAGGACGACCACAGTAAAAAATGAAAAAACATAAATAATAATTAATGTGCATTTTTGATGACTTCTGTCTAACGCTATTCTGATGACCCAGTGACATGAGAATCTGTCAGCGTAATATATAAATCCTGCAATCCAGAAGGTGAGCCACACCCTCTTATTAAAACCCATTTAATATTTAAATTAGAGACATTTGATAGGTCAGCGGAATTCTCCTTTGATATCAGCCCGAATAGTTACATTAATTATGAACAACACCATCCAGAGCTCTACAGCTGAAAGACGGCAATATATCAAAGAATAAAAAGGTAAAATAAAGGACAAGAGAGAGATAAAGCTTCAGAAGCTACTCCTTTGAAGCTCAATCTTAACCCAGATACCTTCTGAGGGATGGGGGGGGGGGGGGGGTAGTGCTTGA
The DNA here is from genome assembly GCA_032361065.1 of Enteromius trimaculatus. Classification (NCBI taxonomy): domain Eukaryota; kingdom Metazoa; phylum Chordata; class Actinopteri; order Cypriniformes; family Cyprinidae; genus Enteromius; species Enteromius trimaculatus. The sequence continues at coordinate 8,549,809 of JAUMHP010000076.1, forward strand.
AACAGATGTGACAGTAACATTTTGAACCGAAAGACCATTAAGCAATCTTAATATATGACAGCTCTGAGCATGAAAGATACCGTATATACTCATGCTGGAGTTAAGCAACCAAATAACATTCTCATTTAAGCACATCCCATGAGAATAAATGCAACCAAAAACGCTCAAGACGAGGAACACGGCAAAAAAAGGCTAGTCAATTTGTAAAAGCAGTTTGCAAAGTCCAATCATATTAACATGGATGCATGCAACGCTTTTAATACTCTATTTGTGTTTTATTTGCATGCATGATCCGGATGATTAAAGAGCCGCATGTCTTGTCACACTGCAGAGCTGTACACGTCCACAACGCTCAGCGAGAGAACGCACACCTGCCCTTCAAGGCTTTACGAGCTATTAAAACAGCTCAGCTGCCGTCACAGCCAAAGAACAACACAGGAAAAATGCACCGCAAACGTTCATTCAGACTGTCATGGGATGGAAAGCCCTCCGCTTGTGTTAACTTACCCTTTATGCCTTTGCCTACGGTCCGTTTAATGTTACATCCCTCAAGAGGAAAGAAGACTGGCTCCAGAAGCGCAAAGGATCTTCTCTAAAAGGCTCGAGAAGAATGTAAATTCAAGGCTGTCACTTCAGTCATTCTGAACATAAATATGCCGTCGATCAGTCCCAGAACGTTTCCATGTTCGAGAGCCGGTGTGAGGGATCCTCATCGGCTGACCGGTAAACACATGCAGCGTCTCCCTGCTCTTCAACAGACCATCTCATACAAACGCACCACCTTGTCTTTTCCTTTCTCTCTCTCTCTCTCTCTCTCTCTCTGAGCAGACAGGCACAGATGTTACTATCGACAAGGCACACCCCTTTTCAACACCCAGGTCTCTCATAGGATAGAGAGTTAGACTCCGCCCACTGCTCTTCACTTCTTTCCCTGCTTTCTCTCTCTCTTTGCATTCTGCTGCAGAAGTGTTTACAGTTTGTTTAGAGAAGGGCTGTGAAATGGACAACCCAGGTGTGTGTGTGTATTTATGTGTGCGTGCATGTAAGCACTTAACCATATTTGTACGTAGAAGTGAACTATATCTGTTTATCCTTATTTATAAATATGTGTAGCTTTTTATATTTTTATTAAGGGTTTGATTTTATAGCTAGCTTTATAGAAAAATAATAGAATCTATGGAATGTCCCCACATTTACCAAGGTAATCGTGTGTTTGTTTGTGTGTGTGTTATGTGTGTGTGTGTGTGCATATGTTGAGGGTCACTTAAAGGGATAGTACACTCAAAATGAACATGTCTGATTTACTTACCCCCAGTCCATCCTCGGTATATGCCTTGATTTCAGACAAATACAATTTGAGTGATAGTAAAAATGTCCTGGCTCTTCTAAGCTTTATATAGGCAGTGAAGGGCTGTTGGAATTTTGAAGCCCAAACAAGTACATGCATCCATCATAAAAATTACTCTAAATTAAAAAAGGCCTTCTGAACCAAACTGATGCATTTGTGTAAGAATAATATAAATATTTAAAACTTTATAAACCGTAATGTCTAGCTTCCACTAACTATCGTATACTGTATATGCTTTCATGAGAAAGTGGTGATCCGCCAGATATGATATGGGACATACGCATTAGAGCCCGACCGATAAAGGATTTGTTGGTTTTAAAATCCGATATTCCGATATATCGGCCAATATTTTAATTTTTTTTCCCCAGAAACACGCAACGAAACATTAACAGATTTCCCTAACATTAGTTATTTGTAGTTATTTATGAGTTTTAACTAACATAATATGCTAATGCATTTTAAAAAGAAACTTGTTTCTTTTATTGTCACGATAGAACAGAGGAACATCAAAATATACTAAAGTTCTGATAAATAAAATGTATAAAAATACAAATGTAAGATACGAAATGTAAAGTCCTTTGAACAAAAACACACAAAACAACAACAACCAAATCAAAGTTATCAGTTTTAAAAGACTTGGTAAGCTTCATAAATATAACTTTGAATAGGACTGGAGACCAATTCTGTTAAGTTCTGATAAATAACAACAGCAAAATATCAATAGCTAAAAGTATATGAGGTAGTGTACTGAATCAGTCAATCCTCAATAGCTCCAGTCCAGCAGAGGCAGCTTTTAGTTCAAGAGTAGTTATTTGTAGTTGAGTATTCACTGAAATATTATTGTCACAACGGAACAGAGGAACATCAAAATATATTGAAGTTCTGATAAAATGTATAAAAATAGAAACTTTAGATATGAAACTTTAAAGTCCTTTGAACAAAAACACAATAACAACAACAACCAAATTAAACTTACCAGTAAGGGTGTTTCGTCCGTTTTCATTTTATTTTTGAAATATTTATTTATCGGCCATTATAAAAGCCGATACTGATAGTTTGGAAAATGCCTAATATCGGCCTGCCGATAAATCGGTCCTTCTCTAATATGCATAGCTAGAGATTACAGTTATTAAAGTTGTAAATATGGATATTGCTTCAGAAGCTTGGAAGAGCCAATATATATATATTTTTTAATATAACTCTAAAAAAATTTGTTTGAGAGGAGGAAGTTATATATACTTAGGTTGGATTGAGGGTGGGTAAATAATGAGGGTTTTTTTTTATTTCTGGGTGAAATATCCATTTAAGAGGAAGAAAAAGAATAAGAGCAAAAAGAAGCATGTGATCAGTCAATTAATCAGTGCAAATATACAGACCAACTAGTGGAAAAATGTTTGTCCAACAAAATGCTAGAACGACAACGTACCCTCCCCCTAATGCCACCTGCCACTGACTTAGCATTAGCAAGTTGTATCTTGGGTCCCCAGGATGTGAAGGGTTAGACTCATGGGGCTAAAAATATATTTAGAATTTATTGGCTTGAAAAAATAACTGTTTCCACAAAAACATTAAGCACCAAATAGCATATTTGATTCTGAATAATGACTCAAAATAAAAACCCAGCTTTGTCAGCACAGGAATAAATTACAACTTCATATAGAAAACAGTAATTTGTAATAATATTTTACAATATATTTACAACAAAATGCAGCTTTGGTGAATTTAAGAGACTTCTTACAAAAAAACTAAAAATGTAATATATGAAATATGCATTGCAGAGATTTCCAGGAAATGCATTAAAGTTGACATGAAACATTTATTAAAACAATTCAGTGAAACATCTAAACAACTCAACTTCACCCATCGTTGAATGGACAAATGGCCTTACTTACTGCTAAAAGCTTTGACAATTTTCCTCTTCAAGCGGCAGAAAATTGGATTAATGGCTTAAATAGCAAATTGAGGGAAATCTGATGGTAGGGGGTGTAATAACTATTGTTGGTTTTTGGCACAGGAGACCATGTGGCAGCTGCAGACAAACTAACTGTGGAGAGCAGGGAACAAAACACTGAAGCTACCCTCCCGTGGAGCTTGTGGAAAACTTGTCTGAAAGTACCCACAACCTCTGCCGACCCTCTGTAATCAAGTGACGACAGCCTGAACACAGTGGAACAAGTGTGGTAGTTGTCAATCAACTGATAATTCTTCTTGTCTGTCCTGGTTTTGTGTTTATAGTAGTTAAGCATGACATGTACAGGAGTCTCTAAGCTAGAGGTTTAGGACGACATACACTTGTAGTCTGGAATGTATAAACAAGCTACCATACGGCCAAACAGTATTCATTACAGAGGTCCATTCGGAAGCCTATATGATCATATTTGGTCCCTCCGGCAAAGCTTTTACTCTTGTGTATATTTCCCACTTCATAAGGCTTGGTTAATAACCAAAAATGTGTAAGGAATATGCTAACAACTAAACTCGGTTCACCTGTTTAATCAACCACACGGTAACATGACAGGCATCTGCTTCCTTCTCAAAAGCACTGCCAGCAGCTGCAAAAACAGACGAGCCCCATTCCCATTGGAATAGCCACGAGAGAGACTGGAAGAAAGCTCTTGGCTATGAAGAGGAGAGGGTGGGCTATTAGGCTGGAAGTTAATAGGCTTGTGAAGCAGGGTGCAGGACGTTTATGTGGAAACGTTATAGAGGTTTTGGCCAGCTGATATTTTAAGATGAAATCATTATGTTTGTAAACTCATAACGTTTTGGCCAATACATGTATCTAACAACTCATAGATGGATAGATCGATAAATGTGCAATATTACATCTACAAGGTAAAAGGTTGTTCCTACAATTTTTACATAAAAAAAAAATAAAATGATTTTATCAAAAAAATATGTTGTTTTGGTCACTAACTGGAAAGAGCTTAAGAAATGGAATTCCATTTTAATATTAATTTTATACATTTATTTAAATACAATTTCTAAAAATGTATTATAAAAATTCTAATAAATATAGAGAGGAAAAAAAAATATATATATATATATCTATATATATATTTATTTAGATATATTTTTTTCTCTCCATATTTACAAATATACATATATCGGTTGTCTATCGATTCCGATGTCCACACTTTGATGGCTAAACAGTACTATCCTAGAAGCACATACTCTATTACAGTTGGGGCATATGATTGTAGTATTAGTAGTAGAGGCTGTGTTTCTCCCGTCTCGCCTCTGCTGTCTTTTAATTGTCCTCTCCATCTCGAGCGTATTAACCCCATCTCTACACAGCTTTTGCCAGCTGGTACGGTCTGCAGCAACATCCTTCAGGTCCTCGGGTCTCATCTTACACTTCAAGGCGGTCTTCATCTGATCCTTAAATCGCTTTTTCTGCCCCCCAGCTGAACGTCGACCATGATGTAGCTTGCCATACAGCACCCCGTGGGGCAGTCGACATGGAGACATCCTTAT
>JAUMHP010000076.1:8560927-8588188 GCA_032361065.1 Enteromius trimaculatus
ATACTATAAAATAATAATAATAATACAAAAGAATAAAAAAAAATCCTAAAATAGAATAAAGTACTATATAATAAAATAAAATACAAAATTCCCAAAATATAATTTATAAAAAGAAAACAAAATAAAAAAAGTAATATTTGCTTACTTTTAAGTTTTTAAAGAATTATTTCAAGATGGAATATTACCCAAGTCATTTCTGAAGTCATATAAAAGCAAAACAGCTCATATAAGAGCTCCTACTGAACAGGACCTGTGCACTGAACTTGACTGAAGAGCAAAGCACAGCAGGAGTGAATCTCCCTTTGCCATTTAAACATGCCTGAACAAGATGATCTGTTGTCTGTTTGTGAGAAACAGGACATTTTGTTGTCTCATAGGTATGTGCCTTTAAACATGAAGCAAAGCAGGTCATGCTGTGACACACATAATCTCTGCCTGCTCACCCTGAACCAGACCAGGCCTGTCACACACAGCCAAGTACACAAGCCAAGGTCTTAGAAGAGTCTTAGTCAAACCAACACGGTGGGGCCAGCACAAGTGGAGCACTGAAAACATACTTTAACTTATAATAACTGCAGCATCGCCCATTCTGAATACTGTTTCACTTAATTAGAGGTAGTACTGTTTGCACAAGTTTTAACCATCTCCACCCTGTTCATTAAGCACACTGTATTACCAACCCAACTAGCCACAAAACCAAGTGCTATGTGGGCCTCTAGAGAACATTGTTAAAAAATATCATTTTCTACTGGCCTACTGATAATCAAAATATCCTGCAGCTCATGTTGAGTGGTTAAAAAAAAACCTCTGCATGGGGGACAAACTAAATTCATTGGTTATCAATGTAGTCCATCGCATCTGGACACAGTGTTAGCAATGCCTTTCCTCTTAACATTTCTGCTAAGAGCAGTGCTGTTTGGAGACTGAGGAAAATATTTTGTCATTGGACAGAAAGCAAGAGGTTACTCCCCAAAGTCCTAAACACACAAGTGGATCACAAGATTTAACTTACATTTATTTAATTAGAAAAGAACTAAACCACATTGTGGAAGGAAGTGGATTAAACAAAAGCAGGACTTGACAAAAACATTAAACAGACCCTTGGAAAACATGCTGGAGACTTTTTAATGGACGAGCATGCCAAAGACCTTGTCCTTCAAAGTCCTAATTCTCAACAACTTGCATCGCAGATGCTTGGAGTGAAACCTCAGAAATTGGCCTTATTTTGAAGAACTAGAACAGCCGGTGCTGACACTCCAGGGGACATCAGCAACGAGCTCCACCAGCACAGATTCTGGGTCAGGAGCAACCCAGTTCTGCCTCTGTATTAGAAGTTAGGAGAAAGACACACAACTTTAGAGCACACCTGAACTTGAAGACACTCAGTAAAGGTGAGGTAAACACAATACCACAAACAATTTAATAAAACACAAGCACATGTCAAACCTGGGATGGATATGCAACAAACATGTAATCATGATAGACTGATACTCATACTTTATGTCTCTGTATTTTGTATGTAGTCCTTTTTCAGTAAAAAAAAAAAAAAATATATATATGTATATATAATTCATTAATGCTTTTTTATTATCATTCATTTTTATTGTAGGTTGTCTGGCCTAAATTTCTATATAGGAATTTAGAAGGGTGTGAATACTTTTGTCAGTCATGGATCAAACCTATCCAAGCTTCACACGGGAACTTTAGAAGGTTTGGGAGACTATCCTATTCAACAAGGCTGAAAGTAATAGACTGAATAAAAAATGTAGTTATTTTTTCAGCCTCATGTCTTTTGAATACTGTATAACTTTTGACACAAAAAAAATATGCAAAATATTAATTTACAGTAAAATAAAATTATGGAGACAATGGCCATCTAGTGTTATTGTGCAAAAAAAAAAAATACAATAATTTTTTTAAAAAGTATTTGTATTATTATGTATATTATTTATTATTATTATTATTATTATTATATTTTCTCATAAAATATCAAATATATATTTAAATAGAATTACAATAATGAAACGTAAAATATATATATATATATATAAATATAATATATATATATAAAATAAAAAATATAAAATATATATATATAAAAACAATATTCAATGAAAATTAAATATGACATGAGATAAGTAAATGATAACAGATCTCATTTTAGGGGAGGATATCCCTTTAAGATTGCCAACACTTTTTCCACTTCACCATAAAACATTCTTTGAGTTAAGGAGACATAATGACAATTTACGAGCGCTCTATTGACCTTGTAAGCCTCTACCTTTAAAACATCCCTTTATCATCCTTAAGGAGCTCTAAATATTTAGAGTTAACCTCTAGCACTGCAGCATCTCAGGAAAACAAACCTAGTGACACAAACATCTCAATATACAGTTAAAACTGTAATACTTATCTTCTGAATGCTTCACTGACACACTGATCTCTGCTTGTACCTAACACTGGATGTTTTTATGGTTTTTATTTACTACTGACATTAGTCATTTCAGATAATGCTCCTGGTGTTCTTTTTTCTGCAGTGATACTATGGTTTTATCTCACCCACTATCAGCACACCTGGAGCGTCAGCTGGTCTTTGGCTCCAAATCAAGCCACATCATGGAAACAGAGATGAGGTAACAAAAGAACGTGTATGAACAGCATCGTGTTAAAAACCGAAATGTGGCGTCTGATGAAGAAGAAGTATGTGTTTCTCAGACATTACCACAAAACAAAAGACTTAATTGAAGCCCTTCCAGTGGTTCTGACACAGGAAAAGGAATGAAAGTGTCTGGCAAAAGTGGTCTTTGAAGAAGTCTTGCTGTTTTTTCTTCAATGATTCAGTCATCAGAGAAAGAACAAAACAACATCACTTCACAAACACAACTGGTGAAGGAGTAGTTCTGTTGGTATTTACCCGTGTCATTTCAAACCTATGGAAGCCCGTTTCCGCCAGTGAATAAAAAATTAAAAAAAGGTTATTTTGACTTTTTAATAGGGATGCAACGGCATCAAAATTTATTGAATCATTTACATAAAAAACAAAACTAATTAAAAGGCCAGAAGTGTTTATTAAACAGTTTACATGAACACTGAACATATCAATGGCACACACATTAGCCATCTATCTGTAAACTTTGAAACAGGAACTTCAATTTTAATAACAAAAAAATGATTAAACCTTCCACATCCGATTTAAAACCCACTTTAGATTGCTAGACGACATCATATGTCAATTTGCATATTCAGTACGTCATCTTGCTTCTCTGGGGTCACATAATGTTATTCAATGCATCCTTGTTCTCAATATAACTGTTTTCACTGATATTTTTAATGCTTTCTGTTGTCAGAAAACAGAATGAATATGAAATAGTGACTGAAATGCACTCCATTATAAGGCCTTCTGAACAAGCTCTACCTTACAAGATGTTAATCTAGATTAAAATCCTTATTAATAATCGTTTATAATAATATTTATAATTCATAATAATGAAACCAAGTACACATAAGGTATAGAAAATGGCTATGTTGTGATTTTGGCTCTATTTTCATGTAAAATATAGTTAGATAATAGCAACATAATATCTATTTTAACTGAAAGCCCTGCTCCTCTCAGCCTCTCGCTGAACAGAACTGGTGTGCATGCTGAGAAATCAAGGGCTCGGGCAGTACCGGAAACTCGCTTTAGATTTTATCCAAGAAGTCTCTAGATTTGTCGCTAGTCGCCTTTAAGGGAAAAAAAAGCCAAGGGGGACTGAATAGTCGCTAAATATTAAGACAAAGTCGCTAAGTTGGCAACACTGAGTAGCGACAACAGACCGCAAAGAATAATGGCCACGCCTGGGCTGATGGGAATTGTAGTTCCCACTACCTCCCGTTCGCTCCATTCGCCTAAACGAACTTTTCTCAGAAGACCTATCGTTTTATCGAGTCATGTGGCCACAGTAGTATTTACAATACAGTCACATCCCTACTTTTTATCACACTATTCTGACTTTTTTTCTCAGAATTCTGCGATATAAAGTTGCACATGCTAGTTAGAACTCGACTTCATATCTCACAATTCAGACTTTATATCTCGCAATCGTGAGTCGGTATCACACAAAAAAGAAAATAAAAGTCTGAACTATTAGATAAAGTGGCAATAACGGGGTTCCATACAAACCTGATTTACTTTTAAAACAAAATGTATTTTTATAACGAAAATGAATGAAGTTGTTAAGTTAAAACAAAAAACTAGAGGGATATCTTTGAAATATTTTTTTTCTCATGAAGCCCCATGGCAAAACTCATAATTTACTTAAGTTTGACATCTCATTTGAATGTAATAAATAAAAATTTATGTTATACATTTTTCCTCTCAGGCTTAACCCAAAAACATACTGCACCACCGGTGTAGTCCAATTTACAGATTAAAACCTCTTTGAATTCACTGAGAGTGAATGATTCGAAAAGATTCACAAACTCATCTTTTAAATGAAAAGCAATTGAGCTGTATAGTTGTGTCGAAAAAAACCTTTGATCCCTTCCAAACACCCACATAAACAGCACATAGATCATCAGATGCTGAAAATGTAAATTATACCAAAAATAAGCGCAACAGCTTGTCCTTGTTATTTTATTATTAATGTTTTTATAAGGTTAGATGTTCCTCATATGACTTACAGCAAATTAGAGACAACTGGAAAACTAAAACTAGATGAATATAAAATTAATAGTTCTAGGAAAAATGAATAAGTTGAATTTGAAATATTAAAAAGTAGGCTACTACAATAGTGGACATTATAATTAAACAATACCCAAATGAATTTTTGATTTTTAAGTTATATTTTGGTCTGTTCTTCACACAAAGCTACCAAACAACTTCCGAAGAAAGTGCAGCCAGGACACGTCTTAAATTCACCTTTCGTGTTCTTCAGAATAAAGCAAGTTTTGGAACAACACGAGGTTGTGCAAAACCATATTTTTTTCATGAACTATGCCTTATGAAAAAGCTGTGCACTTGACAGGAGCTCATTGTGGAAGGAATGCTAACCGAGTAACTTTACAACTCAGGTGTCGCCAGCAGGCTGTCTGCGTTAATCATACCTGTGTAATAAACACCTTCCTGTCCTCTGCCCCCATTTTCAGCCTCTTCACATCTCAAACATTGAGAAGCGGGGCCAGAGCACCCTCAGCCACACTTCACCTCCTTAAAGAGTCGTGAGGGAGGATGACGCTACAGTTTGTTTTGGCCGTCTGCCTTGTTTTATCTGTCCAGCCCCTGCAGTGTGGGGGCAGAGGAAGAACCATGTCTGTATGCCTCCCCACAGTTAGATTGTGACTCTCAGATTACAGCGCAGCATCAACGCTGTAGAGAGAGCGCACACGGCCACTAAAACCACAGGCCCAAACATAGACACTGCTGGACATCCCTGCAACAAATCAAACTATGGCATTACTGCTTTAGGGAGGTCAAACAGCGGGAAACTAGGAAATCTGCTTGTTATAAACAACTGTATTTACACAAATGCTGAGTTCACAAAAAAAACAAAACAACACTGTTCTTTATACAAAATCTTGACCTGACGTGTACGATTTTCCATACCAGGAAAAACATTTATGGCGGCAATTAAAAAAAGTGCACATTTCTTAAGGGTGTGAGGCACTTGGTTTAATGTTACTGAAATGTTTACTTTACCAGGAAGCCACAGAATTCTGAGAATTGCAAAGTTATTGAAAGGATATGAAAAAGGCATTTTAATGTTGACCACCTGACTACACCCGGTTTCTATAGAACTTAATGATAAGTCCTGTCTCTCCAAACCACGTTATATGATAACATCAATAATAAATCCAAAAGGAATAAATTTAAAAGAGTAGGGTTTTTTTTTTTGTTAGTTTAAAATTAATATTCCATTTTACATACAGTATCACTGTAACATTAACAGTAAATATTTTAAATCTTTTTTTTTAATTCACTCAAAAATGAAAATTCTGTCATTAATTACTCATTTCAAACCCGCAGCACATGCGCACACTTTAACGTATTTGACTTAGCCTTTTTTTACATCCGGAGGGGAAAGCACGCACATGAATGTAATCTGGGGTTGTTTACGTCTAGAGGAAAGCATGCGCATGCGTTGTGATATTCTCTAAAATGTCGGAAGACACAAGTCAGGGGAGAAGATTGGAAGAGTAAATTATGTCATTTTTGTTTTCTTCTCACAAAAAAAAAGTACTCACTTAGAGTCACAAAACCATTGGTGTCACATGGACAGTTTTACAGATGTTTTTACTACGTTTATCTGGGATCATTTCAGTTGTGTTGCTGTCTATGGAGGGTCAGAGAGTTCTCTAATTCCATTAAAAATATCTTACGAAGGTCTTACAGGTTTGCAATGATGTGAGAGTAATTAATGACAGAATTTTCATTTTGGGGTGAGCATCGTCTATCGACCCAACCTTACTGATCGACAAAATGGAAAAAAAGGCACTTAAATGTGTGTGCTCAGCTGCCATTGAAATCAATAATAACTAGAAAACTAGGACTTCCTCAGTGATTTATATAAACCAATTTAACAACCATTTACAGTTACATTTTGTTTTTATGATGCTATAAAACCCAAAATGACTACAAAAATTGAGAAAAACTATACTGCTCAAATATGAAAAATTTCAAAAAATAAATAAATAATTTATAGCTCACAAATTTGCTTTTAAATCCCCCATTCATATCCATGATTCTTACTAGCCTAAGTGGGGTTTTTTGTTTTTAAACCTAACCCTAGTTAGAAGCATTTTCTATTATGTCTCAGTAAGTGTTAATAAAACACCAACCAACCATCCATTTTCTCAATATCCTGGAAGCAAAGTTGTGGAATGCACCAGCAACCCTCAATGAATTAAGAAAACTATAACTATTCAAAGGCACCCTGAGGATGACCTGCTCCTTGACCCTGGAGAAATAAAGAAGGTCATGGGGCCTCCAAAAGGAGAAAGACTGAGGAAAGACCACGGATTTTTACCTCAGCAACACTAGCTAAAACCGTCAAGTGAGTCAAACACTTAATGGATGAGTCCAAAAATGTCAATTCTGTAATCAATTACTCCTGATGTTCCAAACCTGACTTTATTTGGAACACAAAATAAGAATCTCTATATAACGGGGTCAGTGGGGTCATTTCGAAGGCTATTATGAGCCTCACGGACAAAAACAGAAACATTCTTCAAAATATCTTTGTGTTCTGTAGAAGAAGAAAAAAGTTAAATCTATAGAAAGACATGAGGATGAGTAAATAATAATAGCATTTTTATTGAGCTTTCCCTTCAAGTCAACAAGCTTACAGTAAGTGATTATGCATAAGATTTTATGCATAAGATCTGCAACAATAGTTGGTTGCCGGGAAAACGCATTGTCCATAAAGAAGATCAGGAGGTTTAATCCTACACTAATCAACCATTTGCACCACTTGTGCAAAGTAGCTTTGAGGGCAAAAGCATTGACAAACAAAAGCGAAGCACGCAAGATATCAGAAGTAATTACAGTCACCCTAATATTCACATAATCTTCCTTGAGCCAAGATGAAGGACAGCTTGACAAAACAAACTGAAACAGGATTATATAACTGACTTGAGTGGAGAAAAGACAATAAGATCTCATATTACAAGCAAGCGCAAGTCATTTCCATTTTACCGTAGCTGACAACGGAACAAACAAATCTGTGTGTAGATGCAGCACAATCGAGAACGCAGTAAACATGAGCGGCCTGGTAACACACAGGGCCTCTGGAAATAAATGATGCAAAGTCAAGCCATTGTCTGATCCAAGTGAAGCACACCACTCAGAGAATAGGACATTCAAATGGTCACACAGGCCCATTGTTACGGTCAAGTTGAGCGGGGTCCTGTCTCACAAGGTCTGGCCAGAGCCGAAAGGCTTGTAGAGCATTGCCATGCTGCGATCTCTCTCAAGCCCCATTTAAGAAGTCCTCATCCAATTCCGTAAAAGACAACAGAGACTCAAGTCGTGCGCAGTACATTTCAACCGAACACTGAGCATTGAGAATGTGTACCTCAGCTCCGATTAATATAAAGAGTCAAGCTTAATTTGTCCCACAAACGACTGGTGCAATGGCAGCAAAAAGTTTTTTTATAGATCTTTTGGTGCAAAGCATCTTCTGTAGTTAAGTATTCTTTGCATAAAGGGGTGGGTTCATGAACTGCTGCCATGGTTAGAGGTCATAAGATGGAGAACAGGAGGATTAGAAGGAGACTATATAATGCTGACAGCATAAAAAGCATACTAGTTTTGAAGCAATGCATATGACAGAGAATATTTCAGCGACCTAACACTGAGGTAAAAACACTAAGTGATCAAAAGAGCCTTCTATCAAACAGTTGAAAATCATACTAACCAAAAGCTTTTGAACGATATGGCTCAGTATGCATTGTTTGTCAGAGCAGTCTAGTGTGATGTGCAGTGCTGGTAACCCCAGCTGTCCCGGGACCACCCTTTCACCAGCGGAAACAATTACGACTCCCAGCGGCATCTCAGCTTTCTCCTCATTAACAAACATGAGCTGTGGAGGCAGCAGCAGCCGCAGTGATCTGATTGGCCAGCTGGTGTAACCCTATTCCTAATTAATTACCCAAACACCCCACCACACACACACCCTTCACCTGCACCCGGGCACGTGTTTGGCGGTTTGTTGATGGCACAGGCAGACAAAAGACAACACATGCCACACACACCCACCCATGAATACCTCCATAAACATCAGGACACGGCTTAAATATTACCACTCAATGCCCGATCTCTCACCCACACCCACAATACAGCACAAAAAGAAAGCCAAACCTTTCACATATGTGGTTAATACATGAGTGACAGTCCTGTAAATCTGTCTGGACTCATGGGCCGTACAGCTAGAACAAATGTACTCTGTCAGTGACAAACACTAATGAAGCGAAGCAATGGCAGGCACTTATTCTCTTAAAAGCTTTTCAACAAAGACTGAATAACTATTGAATGCACACTGAGAGCTCAATAGTGGGAGCTTTATCGCTAGCCTCTATTTACCTAGATATGTGTTCATTCAATCCCAGTCAATGTAAGTGTTTTCTCAATAATACTACTGAAAAGCACAGAATGTAAACACATTCGTGTCTAGGTCCAAGTACAGAAATGGAATCATGTTGATACCTTACTATCCAGTAAAATCTCTTTCACAGTTATGAGAAAACTTCACTTCACTTCAAGTGACAGCTTTTTTTGTATGCAGTTACTATACAAGACCCCAAAATCTTCAATGCAGGGTTGGTAAGATAATTCTTGTGAGGTTGGATTTATTGCCATGGTTATGATTTCTGATAAAAAATCAGCAATAAGTGTTCGTAACAAAAGTTCAGGTTCATCCAAAGTTTTAAAATAATACTTTACAGCTACTTAACATGCCAAATAATACAACTACTTCGGGTAAAATATCATAAAAAGCAAATAAGGCTTTTGTTTGTTGGGAAAATCAGGTGAAACATGCCGTATATGTTAAAAGTCAAAGCAGGAGCCAATATGAGGGCGCATATGCTCAGTCTTGGGGGAATACAAGTCAAGCCAAGTGCAGAAATCCATCACTCATGATGCCCACAGGGTATACTGCCCTAGCTATAGAGGACAGACAGAGACTGATGAAAACGTGGGGTGACAAGGGCTTTCTGACTCCAGAGAATCAAGGATAGCAGTAAGTGGCTATCTGCTGAGAAAAGCTTTTAAGTCTAGTCAGCACTTTAACACTTGATTAGTGAAAAATTGGAGCAAACGATAGATAGGAGATTTGTTTCAGCATTATTAACTAGATTTATCTGATAAGAATCTCATTATTTATTCACCCCCGTGAGATCCCATTTGTACTAAATTGCATTTGACCATTTTCTTAAGATGAACACAAAGACTTGGAAAAGTATCCATCTCTATGAGCCTATATAATGTTAGGGAATGGTAAAACCAAATGTTGATGCCTTAAAACCGCACATAGCGATCACAACAATAACCAATACGACCCCAGAAGTGAAACAATATAGTCATGTATAAGGAAAAATGCTATAATTTATAAGCTTTTAAAACTACAAACCCTCACTTCTGGCCAGCTGTCATAAGCGCATTCACATGAAGTGCTATATCAGCATGAGGTGAAGCTAAAGAAAGAAAGCCATATGCACCTGGGATAGTATGAGGAACATGAATTATGAAAGAATTATGCGCTAAAGTGATGGAAAATACCAACAACGCATCCAACAAAAAATATCCCAAGACAGCCAAACACAAATACAGATTCAGAGCAGAATACAGTTCAGTTCATAAACACCTATTGGTGCTCTCAGGGGCATTCAAGAAGTTACACTAATAACATTTTCCTCGAACCCTGAGCAACAGTAAACGTATTAATGGAAATATCGTAAACAATAAAGAGGGTTTGGACTGTTGTCTTGGACAATTATTAAGGGCTTTGGGGTTGGAGATGACTAGAAGCACTGTGAAGCAGTTTGGGAGCCGGTTACATGCTCGCGCACAGACTGTGCTCTGGCCAATCGTGACATGAGCGCGAGCGACATGACACAAAACAGAACCGGCTTCATTATTCAAGAAGAAAGGATATCACATGCAAATACGATGCAAATCGTTCGTTTTAAAACGGCGAATTCTTAGCACTGAAAGAAAGCAAAATTAAAACGCATGCAAAAGTGTGAGCAACTCTTTGCTTCGCTGTAGTTTTGCCGGTCTGTGCGATCAACCATTGATAACAGCTTCATCCGGGTCTTGTATGAATAAACCGTTTACCGCATATGCCATCATCATCAATCAGCATTACCCTTCCGTGCTGTGATCGGACAGCGGTGATAATACACTCTCACGTCACGACAACCCAACACAATCCATAAGCACGCGATGCACACGTTCACCCAGAAAGTCCGCTGCAGGGCTGTTCTTACCTCGTACGTGGTCTCTTCATTCATTCAAACTCCACTGTTTCGTCTGGGTAAGTGGACATGAGTGTGCTTGATCGCAGCATTGCACAGACCTATAGAGAGTTGACGTCATCATTTTTTTTCCACTCGAGCAGCGAGAGAGTGCGCATGATCACACAAGGTAGATGTAGTGATGTCTAACGGGAGATGTAGGCTAGTGCAGGTTAACGTCAGGTACGACGAGTTTAAGATAAGCTTGCTGGCATACTTTTGTGTTTTCAAGTTTTATTATGTATTTAAAAAGTTTCTAGATAAATAAAGCAGTAAATGACGTCATAGCCTACATGACAAATAATAATCATAACCACGACACTATTCAATTACGAGTAAAATCCAATGAGCTCTAAAAGATTTAAAAAAAAATTTATCTGAGGTAAAAAGGCATGCTATACATGTTAAATGAAAAAATAAAAGGTTTAGGTTACATGAAAAAAAAAATGACTTACTTTAGTATTGTTCATTTCAAAGACGAATGCAACTACAATTGAAACAAGAAAATAAATAATTTGGTAGGTCTCTATGCTGAAATAATATAAAACTACAACAAGAAAATCAATGGCATAGTGTCATAATGTGAACGTGACAGTCTTGTCCTGAACACAGTGGTCTTGAGTCATCACTCCTTTAACAAATAACTGTTTAGCTATAAATAAACATTCCTTGATACTTAAACAACGACATAACAATTTGTTAACAGGCTCCAGTCCTTGTTTACAGTATATCACTTAGTGCTTAATCTTTTTAAGATACATACAGCACTGTTAGTGCCATAACCAATGAGGAAGACGTGCTCCAATGTCCATATGAAATATTCAGAATATCAGTCAATATGGGTTTTTCAATAATCGATTTTAAAACATTTATATTCCATATATTGGTTTACATCCTCAGGAGCGTATATCATGACCAAAGCTCAGTGCATTTGAAGAGCTAACAAGCTCTTTTTTTGTCATTGCTTATTAAATTACACCTCTCTCCTTTCCCTGGCTGTTTCTTAACTACAACATTACCTTGTTTATTATGGCTTCCCTTCCTGCTGCTTGCCTCTTCCTTCTCCATATTAAATTAAAGGAAGAAGTTGTGGGTTTTTTTAGAGCTGGATAGGAGCTGTTGTTTCACAGGGGATGTCCAAGTCACATGACGCTACAGGGTGAATCACTGGATGCTGTATGAAGATGGTCTCTTTCACAGGCATTGTACAAAGCAAATGCTTGAGGCTCTTTCATATCATTCACAGTCTGGTGTATAAGTAATGTGACACTTTGAATTGTTTTTCTCATTTTCTGTGTTCTTTATGACCGGGAGGATAATGGCTCCCAGACACAGAGGCACCCTGAGCTTCGGCGCATCCAGCCTTTGTACATTCAGGACAGGATAAATCCATGAAGATGACACGTGGGAGCCAGGGGTTTTCCACACATTAAAAAAGGCCACAGAGGAGACAGTGAAAGTCTTCTACTTTTTCCTAAAATACAAACATTAAAGTAGATCCCTCACGAAAAAAGTTCAATGAGAGACTTTATCAGGTTAATGGCCTTTGGTTGTGTTAGCAAGTTAATGAAATGCATCAGTCAGTCAGAGGCCGTCATGTTTATTTAATTTATAAATCCCAGATCAGATCAACCATCATGGCTTGTGGGCATTGTTTCTCTTAAGTAGCAAATTAACTATAAAAGGGAGTTTAAAACAACGCATATCGAGATGGTCAAGTATTGCTGCTCTTTCAGTGTTTGAATTTATCAGATATATGACAATAATGATATATCAAACAATAATGATATTTTCAGCCTTTTTTAGTAGGATGATGAGACAATTACACTGAAAGAACACTTAAAGAAAGATCCGTTCATCCATGCTAAACAGCTGGCTGTGTTTGTGCCTGGTTGAGTGCATATTGTGCAATGGCATGCTTTCTCTTGCAGTGCACTACTACAAATCAACGAGTTGACTTTCAAACTTGTATCGCCAGTGAAATAGCAGGGGAACTGACTGAGGGAGGAATGGGACTTAATTAATGATTTTTGAGAGTGGCTCCATTACAAAAGTCATCTGTTTAGGGCACCAGCACACTTTGAAAAGTCACTTGAGGAAGTTCGTCCATGTTTAAAGCAGATGAGCATCTTGTCTTGCCATCCACCTGACAGCTTAGACAGCTGAGCAGCTGTGTTTACCTCCTTCAGTGGATTTTAATAAAGAGCAAAGGAAGAGATCTACCTGTCTTTAAATGGACCAGAACCCCCCCTGAGGTTTTTCCAGCAGTTGAGTGTTTCCCCATCAGTCACAGTGGGTCTCTAAAGCCTGTTTGTCAAATCCCAGAAGAACGAGGTGAAGGGGTCTAGAAGTTGTTGTAATAAATCAAAATGTATTAGCAATGACAGTTTAACATCATACATTGAATGATTTATGGCTGGGACTACATGTGGCATGACACTTTTGTTAGGTTTAGTGGTCAAATCTTTGACAAAACGCAAAACCAGAACTTTTACCACAGTGTGGGGCCTGGGAAATGACTCACCAACACCAGATGGGACTTGTTTATTCAGGTTTATTAAATAAAATAATAGCCTGTAATCTTTTCTAGCCTATATAAGGCAAATATACTATTTCCACTTTTCAGACAGCACTGTTTGCTCATTGTTTGTTTTACATAAAAGCAATAGTTCACACCCCCCAAAAATGACACCAACAGCCCAATTAAGATTTAGCCAGTTTGCTTCTTCATTATAACACACTTGGAGAAAATTAGCATTATATTACTTGTTCACCAGTGGATCGTTTGCAGTGAATGGGTGCCGTCAGAATGAGTTTAAAGAGCTGATAAAAACAGGTCATTTATTTTCTTCTGGCTAAAATACAAGTTCTCTACAATAATGTTTCTAAATATGTTGGTGGATTTTATTGTGAAAGGACAACAGGGGTCGACCTTTACCCCTGGAGAAAGTGTTTTTATGTATTATGGATTAAAATATGTACCTCTGTGCACTTTTTGTGCAATACCGCTTTTTACGTGCCTTACTGCACTTTTTGCTTTAGTTTCAAAGAGAAATATCAACTGAGTGGCGCTAAAACACAGGTACAATACGTGAACCCTGGCACATTTTTAAGGGTGATGTATGTATTGCGGCAGTTCAGAATTGAAATATCCCTGGACTGTTGCTAGAAATGAACACTCTATCATGTTGGAAATATGCCCTTCACCAAATCCAACCCTAAACCTACCCGATAGTGTTAACAAATACCAAACTGATATAAAAACACATGTGTTGCTTCCTTTTACTCTTTATTTTACTTGAACTGTTTTATCAAAGCGTAGATACACAGGATTCGAAGCGGAGCTCTTCACCTTGTTTGGAAGCTCAAGGAAGTACATCTCTGTACTCTGTGAGCTACTGAACAAACCTACAATCTATGAAAACCCACAGATATGAAGCTGGATATGTGTGGTGCTAACATTCAGAAGCATCAGTTTTCAAATCTCCCAGCATATTAATATATTTTGTCGTAACATGATATTCTTCAAGTAATTGCGGTAAAATTATCGAAAATCTAAAAATTTGTGTGAAAAGGAATAGGAAGACACATCTGTGTGGCGGAAAGCCAGTATTTCACAGCACTGTGGACAGGTGTTTCCACACAGCTTATTCTGAACCAGAAACAAGTTCTGTACTTATACATACTAATTAGGAGTCTTGTTATTGTGCTTACCATGTGACAAGCCACTATTTATTCCAACCTGACATGAAAATTGACCTATTTACTTAATATAAGTTGCTAAACCTTCTGAAATGGCTTTCGTTTTTATATGATAAAGTTAAGCCCTCATTATGTCACGTCTGTGCTTGTGTGAGTTTGCTGTTTCTCTGTTCCTGACTTCATGTTGATTTTGTTTGTTCTTTACAGTAAACAGCTTACAAATATATCTTCACCTCGACCATATTTACCACTTCTCTCCCAGCAACAGCATGAAATCAAATCATATAGATAGATACATACATGTACATACCTTTTGATTGAACACATATTTAAAACCTGATTATGATATTTTCTAGTGCAGTTTGTCTGAATTTATCTGACTTTAATAGACGAGCAAATGATGCCAGAATTTCATTTTTGGGTGAACTATTAAATTAAATCTTACTTAACGTGAAGAGATCTGAAAAGCAGCTATAGACTACTGAGAGATACATACAGTACTGTTTTATGGAGTTAGACTCTTTGCCAAAAACAACAAGATAATGGAGTGGAATACTGTCCTGTGAACTAAGTTCACATACTCAATGACCACTCACATGTGTAGCAAAGAGTCGTGACTTCCCTCCAGCTCTCTTTAACACACACATACACACAGACTGGTTTCCGTGTTTTACTGGGACTCTTCATAAACGTAATAGTTTTTATACTGTACAAACTGTATTTTCTATTTCCTTACCCTTAACCCCTCACACAAAACCAACACATTCTGTATGATTATATAAACTTATTTCCACATGGAGATCACAAATGTCTGCACAATGGAAAAAAAAAATTACTAGTATATCCTTGTGAGGACATTTGGTCCTCGTGACATAGGGAATACCAGGTACACACACACACATACACACACTTGACATCATGAATTGCATGATGCGATCATATGGAAGCCTATTTCTACCACAGAAGAAAAAAAAAAGAAGATTATAGCTCAGGACAGTCTTTCTTTATGTTGTTGACAGAGTTTATTGTTCATGGTTTTGTCCACACTATCTGTGGCCACTGTGTCCTTGTTAAAATGTGCTAATTAAAGAGCTGCTCTTCATTATGTCACAGTGCCTCTGGGGAGCAGCAGGAGTCAAATACAGCCTCACACGCAATAGACAACATAGATGCGTGATGTGTGTATGGAAATGGACTTTCTGCCCCCGGTTTGTATTAAATTTTATCATTCACATACACACATGGTACGACATGACACGACTGCCCAACTAATTGACACAATAAGAAAACACTAAACAAGAAAACACACAGCAAAATAGAATTAGAATTGTTTTTTAAAGTACAGTAAATACATATAAATATACTATAAAAAATTAACTAGCAATAAAGTAAAATAGAATAAAAAGAAACATACAAATAGAATATGACTATAAATAAAAAGAAAATAGAAGTATAAAATACAGCTTGTCTGTTAAAAAGATTATTATTTTTTTAATTGGTTCACTCCAGTAATTATAAATTGGTGTATACTCAAGAAAAGCTTATTGATTTTTGGAATCGACAGAAAAGATTACTTATGCATGAATTTGACATATCGCCCAATACAAATGATAAACTCATTAGTTGGAGATTGAGTCTCTTTTTATAGATCGATATAGTGGATTTAATTATCACTGCATGACATAAAATCATGTAAATATGATGCTGTAGATACTGTAAATAACATGTATTTTAAATTTTAAACCTACAACTGTTAAGATTTAAGAAGTTGAAACTAAAAAGTAAATTAGAAAAGAAAATTATTATTAAGTTAAATATTACTAAAATTATCATAATGCTTTTTGATAAATTATATTGTATCTCATACAACTATATGTTCAAGAATGTCATTTTTATTTGTGTCATGATTGTAATCTTTTACGTGTTTACTGTATAATGGTATTATAATGGTAATAAGCTTTTTTTGAATGATAGAAAAATGCAGCTGTAAATATATGTCTACAGAAATATTTCTATATTGTGATATTGGATAGAAAAATAAATATATTTATTAAATGTACTTATTAAATACTTTTAATACTTTCACTTTTCTTCCTTTTTTATTTATTTATTTATGCGTCAGCTTCAGGACTATGTTGTCTTTATATATACTTTTTCCTCACACAGTATAAATAAATATATTTATGTCTTTATATTTTAGGAAGGTTCTCTAGCAAGGGCTTTCACTGGTCCCTGATATTAAATTTTTGAAAAACCTTAAACTCAATCAGCAATTTCTCAAATCTCTCACAATGCCCTTTGTCTTGCATACATGCAGTTAATATGGCTTTAGCAAAAACCAGCTGGTAATCGGATTTACAGTTTTCCCTTCTGGATTCCTTTTTGTTTTGTCAATGTCCACAGCAAGAGGTCAAACTGGACACCACAGTCTCGCTGAACGTGGCATTTCACGTGTTTCAGCCCCACCTTGTATTCTGGAAAAAGCGTGGACACATACTTAACATACCGTTCCACATGTTATATTTCTCCCTGCACCATGCACTTAGTGTTCGGGAACGTTTTAGTCTTGAGCAATAGCTTGTGTGAGAGGTCACTGATAAGAGGGGTGGTGGGAGACGGAGAGAGACCTTTCCACCTCTGCCGGGCTGTGTTATCACTCACGCACCAATGAGGAGGACCATCAAGTGTGTGTGTGTGAACGGATGATCTGCATCCTGTCAGTTCTCATGGTTAACTGTGAATAGTGGACTCATTTCTCATGTCTTGAACAACTCTCTCCATATTTATGATCCCTTGGACAATTATTAGATTAAACAAACAAACAAACAAACAGTAAAACCTGTACATTTTTGTTAAACCTGATATACATGGTCAAAATAGAGTGAGATGTCAAGTTTGTGGTCATTCACTATGCCGTTGTGTTAAAAAATATTTAAAAAGCAGTTTTCTGTACATGAATGCATTAATGCCAGGCTAATACACACAATATAGTGTTATAAGATACGGTATGCTTTTATAGTAAAATAGTAAAAAAAAAAAAAACTGTTACTGCTTCATCAAAATCTGTGAAAAAAGTATAAAGCATGATAATTTTTTTTTTTTTGAATCATACAATTTATGTGTTTTGTTTTAAGTAAAAGACAATACATGCAATACAATACATTTTGTATTAAAAACAAAAAATAATTAAATTCCTGAGCAAAGAGACATTCTCAAAAGTCCCACTATGATGAATGACATTAGGTTATATTTGATTAAATATAAATATTCATTTTATGTGCTTTTGTTCCACTGCACTGTGTTGTTTTGTGAATATTTATTGTATTGTTTTTGTGTTATGTATTTTAATTCAGCCTGGGTAGGTTAATATAACATTATTGTTCATTTAAAAAAAAAAAACATATACATAATTTACATATACATATTATTTTAAATATTTGTTATTATTATCATTTTTATAATATACTACTAATTATCCACTACTAAAAATGAGTTAATGAGTAAAGATTCCACTTTATGTATAATATATCTTTGCTTTAACATGATGTAGATCCAAACGGCACTAACAAAGAGTTTCTGCAGGATTTAATACTCTGCCCTGCATGCTTTGGTCAATGGTTCTTTACATGAAGGGCTGGGGGCTTCACAGCATGATTTTATGATTACAGACCAGCAGACCGTTTAATGGTTTTCAGCCCAGGGCCCTTTCCATGATTGAGGCGGGGCTGATTGTTGATGGCTCTAATGTGTATCTCTACGAGACAGAGAGATCAATGGGAAGAGAGGCGCACAACAAAGGCACTGCTCTGTTCACCAGCTGCTAATCGCCCAGCCTTGGTCTTTCCTGGGAAGTTGATGTTTCCAGGCGGCCCATGACCTGGAATGCTCACATATGCAGTTCAAGCACTGCGGATGAGTTCAAAAACCTACTGTGGGCCATCCTACTTTAAGTCAGCTCTGTCATCATTATTTTCTTTCAGCACGTTTAGTGAAAAATAGATCCAAGATGGTGAACAAGAGCAGAGAACTGTAAAACATTAATAAGCATTCAATACTGATTCAATAAAAATAGTCTATTTAATCATGAATTTGATATTTTCACCAAATGTTGGCAAGTGTGTGCATGCTGTGTATTTAGTATACACTCATATATCCTCAAAATATCCTTTTGTTAACATGATAGATTCCATTGAAATTAATTGTGTGCAATATTGCCCGTCCCATAGAGGAATCGCTTAGGATGTTATAAATTTAATATTCATTCCTATATAGATTTTTATTTCAAATAAATTTCTTTTTTTTTTTAAAGTCCTAGAATTTTTTTTTTTTATTAAAAACTTGAATAACTTAAATAATCATAAAACATATTAACACAGAAATAATAATAGTAATTATTATATTTCACCATATATATGCCTTTACAGTATTTTATAATGCATGCAACATGAAATGCATAAAATAAATTAACTCTTGCTGAGCATAAGAGACTTATGAAGAATAAAAAACCTACTGACCACAAACATCTAAGTGACAAATACATTTTTTGTTCAATATTAGCTGTCCTTTTACACATTTTTGTTACAACTGATGCTCACCTATATAGCTTCCAGATCTTCTTAAACTTAAACCACCCTTAAGATATTAGGACGCCATTAGGGCCAGTCAAGATCTGAGGCTTATGAAGATGTGGGCCATCTGGAGAGATGGGAAGCACATTCACTGTCTCCCTGCAGCTGTCGCTCTGTCCCAGACCCCCTCACTGGACATCCATTCATCTGTGTCTCTGCACTGACCGCCACATTCAGCTATGAGTATGGCAGGATTTGGTTACACCCAGCATATGGTTATTTTTATTTCAATCAAGCACGGATGCTTAATTGCTGGACTTAATTTAAATCAATTGAATATGTAGATAACATAAAACGTGCCAGAACGAAGCAGAAGGCAGGATTATAAAGGAATTAAAGCTTTTACATTAAATTAAACTCCTGCATAGGCCTAACAGCAAGCAGGTTTCTAGCACACTCTCTGTCTTTCCATTAAGGAAAGCACATTTCCTCCCAATGCCCACGTGCAGGATCTGGACTTCCACACCTTCCACTGGAATGCATTTATGTTTATTTTTACACACAAAAAAAAAATCACCTAAGCAGATGCTCATCTAACTTATTTAGAAAGACAAAATTACATATTGGTCATACGCTATTCTTAGTTTCCCAGATCCGAATATCTAAATAGAAAGTTTACTCAAAAATAAAAATTCTGTCATCGTTTACTCACCCTCGCGACATTCAAAATCTATGCTGTTCATTTTTTCCATAGAAAATAGTGCGCGTTTGGTTG
The DNA here is from genome assembly GCA_032361065.1 of Enteromius trimaculatus. Taxonomy (NCBI): domain Eukaryota; kingdom Metazoa; phylum Chordata; class Actinopteri; order Cypriniformes; family Cyprinidae; genus Enteromius; species Enteromius trimaculatus. The sequence continues at coordinate 8,580,965 of JAUMHP010000076.1, forward strand.
ACATGAAAATGCTCAAAAAAAATAAAAAGGAGCAGAAGCAGAACATCATATTATAAATCATAAATCAAGCAGACTTTGCTGGTGTCTCAGGGCGGAATCGAAACGTTAGTTGCATGATGCTGCACTCTTCTGGTCATAATGAGTACTGTATGAACTGGAACGTACTTAGCCCTATGTAACATAGACAATATGGCAGGGGTCACCAAGTTTAGTCCTGGAGGGCCGGTGTCCTGCAGAGTTTAGCTCCACCCCTAATCAAACACACCTCAAGCAGCGGTCAAGGTCTTGCCAGGTATACTTGAAACCTCCAGGCAGACGTGCAAATTGGAGCTAAACTGGAGCTAAAGTCATCCATTCGTATATATCTAAACTTAGATTTATATTTATTAGTTAATAAAAAATAATTTCATTTTAAAAAGCTGATAAGAATCACAGCTCACACAGAACAGAAGTCAAAACACACCAGAGCCTCATCTTGAACTAAATAAAAAGTGTTAAAAGCTGATTCCTAGCGACTAAAGTTACTTTACTATATATGATGAGCTCTTATAAGAAAACGTTTAAAAACGCTCGGCTTATCTTTCTTCAACCACTAAGAGGCGCCATTTATCAGCTGCTGTTGCAATTCGGTCATACACTGCTCAAAAAAATAAAGGGAACACTAAAATAACACATCCTAGATCTGAATGCGTGAAATATTCTTATTAAATACTGTTCTTTTCACAGCTGAATGTGCTGGCAACAACAAAATCACACAAAAATGATCAATGGAAATCAAATGTATTAACCCATGGAGTTCTGGATTTAGAGTCACACTCAAAATTGAAGTGGAAACACAATACAGGCTGATCCAACTTTGATGTAATGTCCTTAAAACAAGTCAAAATGAGGCTCAGTAGTGTGTTTGGCCTCCACGTGCCTGTATGGCCTCCCTACAGCGCCTGGGCATGCTCCTGATGAGGTGGAGGACGGTCTCCTGAGGGATCTCCACCCAGACCTGGACTACAGCATCCGCCAACTCCTGCACAGTCTGTGGTGCAGCGTGGTGTTGGTGGATGGAGCGAGACATGAGGTCCCAGATGTGCTCAACTGGCAGTCAGGCTACCTCTGGCGAGCCCATGGAAGGCTGTGCGGCCCTCCAAAGAAATGCCACCCCACACCGTTACTGACCCACTGCCAAACCGGTCATGCTGGAGGATGTTGCAGGCAGCAGAACGTTCTCCACGACGTCTCCAGACCTGCTTTCATCTGTGAAGAACAGAGGGCTCCAGTGGCGAATTTGCCAATCTTGGTGTAATTTGGCAAATGCCAAACGTCCTGCACGGTGTTGGGATGTAAGCACAACCCTCACCTGTGGACGTCTGGCCCTCATTGTGTTGTTTAAGTGTTCCCTTTATTTTTTTGAGCAGTGTATTTACACATTTACTCAGTGTTATTAAAAACTAAAAATGAAGCCTTTTTGGATAGGTAATGTAAAATTATATTTCGTATTGTATATTTTGACGTTTACTTGGGTGTTTATTCAGCATCCTGTTTTGACCTTAATAACTAATGTCTTCATTCCGTCTTCATTTTACATTATAAAAGCTTATTGTCATGCATTGTAACCTACTATATCCGCATTTATAGTCAGATCATGCAAAGTTAAAAGCTCTTTTGTCACATCCCATGAAAACATTTATCTTATTATGCAGATGCACACAATAGATGAATATAATATCCAGGTTATTTGTGTAGAAAAAAATGGAGAGTCATTTGGCCAACATAAGGATGTAATGAGGCTGTACTGTGAATATGGTCAGTTAGATAATGGCATTACCGTTGAAAAGGCTTGTGTTACGAAGCTGACCATCTCTTCTTTCGAACAAATTAGCAAATGCAACAAGCACAATTGATGAAAAGTAGACTCAGCAAACTTGTATGTACTGAAAAAAGCTGAATCTTTAAACTTTAGGGTACTCATTGTGCCTCTTTTTATATGTGCTAAACATTGAGCATTCAACAAAGTGTCACTTTTGAAATATAAAACACTTCTCATGCTGCAAGGTAAGTCTTTTTTCCATTATGAAATCTTTTCTTTTGCTTTGTGTTTTTTTCCAATGTATCTCCATGTTGGTTGTTATGTAAGTAGTCAATATACCAAGACCAATGTTATTTTATCATATGCATGTAAGCAACATGTAAATGTTCTAGAGAGATCTTCAGAGATTTTGGTTGTCTGTTTTACAAGAATGTCAGCTTGATATTAAAAGCCATGTTCACACAAACACCATCTCAGTGGAGTTGAAAAAGTGGCATAAAAAATTCAAGCGCAAACACTTTTTACTGCAATCAATACACAGCATCACCTGCCCTGGGCAACACTGCTAATTTGTCACTTCGGTGACCTATATGCCTTGACTTGCTTTTGGTAGTTGGGATATTGGATAAAAAATCAAAACATTTAAATCAACACTCAGCAACTGGACGAATATAATGAAAGGTGTCAGACTATACAACATCATCTTCCCAAATGGCTTTTCACACTGAAATATGTGAATAGGAGATTGATAGCATAATACATGCTGAATTAATGACAGGCAACAAAATATTGATGTTGGATGAGAGGAATCGGAAGGAAAACCCCCATGAGAGTCGATGACTGTGAGACACAACTCATTCTAATGAACGGATCAATGGTTTATATGTCTGTAATCTGTAATTATAAAAGTTTTGCACTTTGGGATTCAAGCAACATTTATACTAGATTAGGTATAATCTAAATGAGGCCTTACAATTATAAATGTTCATTGTTAGTTTATTTTATAGTATTAACTTAAGCTAATAATTATTAGATCTAAATTTTAACTTAAAATATGAATCAATTAATATATAGAATTTAACAGTGGGGACTGTTTCTGTAAGTAAAGTTAAAGTTCAAGCTAGCAGCTAGAAGAAGGACTGGCTTATGAGTGACTTGATTCATTTTCTACCGATTCGTTCGAATACTGATTTATTTAGGAACGAAACGCGTTGCTTGGTTGGAAACACACAACTATTGATTGGTCTAGCTTCATCTGGATCTTACTGGCAGGAAGGTTTGACAGAACTAAAGATACATATATATAAATAAAAACAGAGAGGGGGGGGGTTCTTTTTCTCCGCTAAATCATGATAAATGATCTCATGATAAATCTGTCTTCTTATGCAAGTGTCATGTCATCAAATATTTTTAATACGACTGAAAATGTATCAACAGAACAAAGCCTTTTCAAACTCAGAGTCAGTTAAACCATTGCGTCACGAAATGATTCGAAGCGGATCAATCGGATCACGTACGGCGAATAAACTGGGACTTCAAAGCGCAAATTTCAAATAATTTAGATTTTGGGACTTCAAAGCATGTTTTATTTTATATATATATATATATATATATATATATACACATGTACATACTATACACATACACAAATTATGTAAACATTTATTTTGTATACGTTTAATCACGATTAATCAATTTGACAATCCTAAACCAAAGTTTTGGTTTTTGCAGACACAGATCTGTTACAGACCCCTACTGTTAAGACTAAAAGCACAACAATTGATAAAAAAGGCTGACTTTTCTACATGATATTGTTAGATTCATATGGTCAATATTAAGAAGTTGGGTGCCCATGTTAAAAATATAATGAAATAGTCATATTATATAATAAAATATTAGGTTATATTTAATTTGTTATTTATGACACAATACATTAATTTATTTTAATGAGCAAAACAGAACATAACTATACTGCAGTCCTAATGCTAGTCAGCCATCTACCCTGAGCTTATGGACAAAGGGCACTTTCATATTTATAATTTTAGAAGGCAGATTAAAATACTTTATGATTTCTTTCACAAAAAATGTGTTTAAATTAAAAAAACAAACAATATGTAAAAATCAGATTTTTCTCAACCCTACTGTATGCTACTTCTCAACCTTTGTTTTGGGACACCAGAAGGGGCAAACACCAGGTAGGAAATATCCCTGTGGAGTATGGGATCCTGGTCCCAAGTAAACAAACTGTAGAGATAAACTTGTAAATATGTTCCATTAATCACCGAAACAGCATCTCATTAGATGTAGTTTGTAGATAATCTCAATCAAGAAGTATATCACCTGCAGCAGAGGAATTGCTTATTTCCCCAATTCTCAATCAAAAGGCATTTTTCATAGTTTAAATTTCTGCCATGCTGCAGTGCTTGTTGTTCTCAGACTTATTATAAAGCATAAAGAATACTTCTCTAATCATCCTGTGGCCACAATTGCAAACACTAATTACACTAGCGCCCATTTTTCACTGAGTGCAATTTCGTTCTCCGATCTGATTTTACTATTTTTTTAATTGCTTTATATCTTCCTCATTCACTTTGCGTTCAACAAATCACCTCAAACTGTAGTTTTCATTTTCGAGGGATTTCTTTTACGTTAGCATAGCTTATGATAATGCAGTAGAGGTGTAGCAATAGTAAAAAAGTGCAGGAAAGGTTTCTCAGTCGTTTGCGTTATTATAAGCCAGTATATGCTTTTCTCAAAGGCTCTCTTTCAACATTTCATCAGTCTCGTCGAGCCCAGGGGGCTTCTTTGAAATTGCATAACTTACTCAATGTGACGAGTGTCACCGTGTTCACCATTAAGAACAACGTTGTCACTTATTTCCCAAGTGGTCAATTTCTTTCACCAGTTTTTGACGGCCTAGATCAGCGTTCTTTATGTGTGTAAAGATAAAGAGTTCTCTGTTTAGTCTGACGTGCATAAAATATACATTCATAAAGGGTCTCATCCAGACATTTTACACTTTCTTTTAAGAAAAACTCATGAGGAGAAATTGTTGCAGAATCTCAGAAACTTGTGAAAGGCACCGAAATGAAAATAGCCGCAAGCACCAATAGAGGAGTTTAAAGTCAGTGGCAAACTCATTTACACAAACAGATCAGAAATATGACTCATGTGATCTGAGCTTCCTGTATTCCACTTTTTACAAATGGAACTAATTTTCATTGCGATGCCACCTTCAAAGCAGCTATCACATGAGGAATGTGATTGAAGAGCTAGGCTAGGCTTTTATTCACTTTATCTTTAATACAACAGTTGGCACTAAAACTTCTAATTTGAATATAAGGCTTCTGGCATCTGCTTCCAGTTAGGCTATACAGTATATCACTCCATGCAAAACAACTTTTGCTTCTTCATATTTCAAACTTGTATTTCTTACTACATTCAATTTTAAGTAATAATAAACATGCAAAGCTTTACCCTTTCCTGCTATGTTGTTCTTCTACTTATTTACCTACAGACATGACTTGTTATGATATGCATTTCAAACACTATAATGCTCATGATAACTTTTCTTAATTCAATAACATTTGTTTCTTTTCTTTTTCATTGCAATGTTTTAAACAATAAACGCGGAACAGTCACTTAACAATTAAAAACATGTGCGGGAGTAAGTGGCGCTATGGGTTGTGAAAGGTTCATATTTTGAGTCTCAAACAACAGGTTGACATGCCTGCAAGTTCCAAAAATCATTTTCATTTTATTATAATGTACATTTATTTTTTCCTTGTTTTTTCAACGACTCATTTAACGATTCATTTTTCCAAACAACGTAAAACAATGTGACATCTATTATATTTTATGTTGCTCTACAATATAACATATTACACATAGGTTATGATTTAATGCATTAAGTCTGGTTTATTTTTAATAATTGTATTTGTAAATAGAAATTGTTTAGTTAAATATTTTCATAGTCATTTATAGTTTTCCAAATTATTAAGGATTTATCAATTTTTTTAGTATTGAGTGAGAGGATGAACATCACCTATCCCCCATATATACATACAAAATGATAGTGCTTTGAGTCATTTTCTCACATCAAACTTTATTTTTGTGTTTGTTTTTCATGAGGTTCTGCAAGTCATCCAGCTGTAAACAATGCAAAAAAAATTGTGAAAAAAAAAAAAATTGGGTTAGTATATATCACTTATTAAATAACATATATCTAAACTATAATTAAATACTAAAATAGGATATTCGTTTGTTGGTGTAATTAGATGGCACATAGATTTATGCCAAAAAAATTGTAATTTTCAGGAATTGATTTAATAAAATTAATAACCTTACTCAAGTGTCCGATGAGCACCCGCCCCTTTCCTCCTGGATGCCTCAAGTGCCCTTTTCTTCGGCTTTCTTGTTTTTTGTTTTGTTTTTTTTTTCTTCAATGTGTATGTGTGTATGGAGCCCTGTCTTTGCCCCACAACAATAAAATGTATCTATTAATCTCAATTTTGCTAAATAAACAGATCTGGCTCACATCAGTCACATGACATCAGTCATTAACCAATGCTCTCTCATGAAGGCAGAGCGCGCTAGTTACGAGCCTGTTCTGTACCCGGTGCATCATGGGTATTTATTTAGAGTTTACCTATTTGTGTGTCATTTAAGCAAGACAGTTGCGTTTTTGCATTAGTGATGTTATGTGTGTTTGTGTTCAAATTAGATTGGGGGGGGGGGGTTGGTTTATTTGCAGCCCTTTTATTTAAAAGTGTACAGTTACCATCATAGAGAAAGGTGTGTAGGGGAATAACTTGTTGATATTGCCCTTCATTATATAAGTGTTACTTATTTGAGTCGTCACGAATGTAAGTTGCTATTGTTTAACCTACTATCTGTCTTCTAATTTTAAATTTGAGCACCGACCCTGTAAAACATCTCTGCAGGCCTTTGATTCTTATATATACAATAGAATTATCTGTCGTTTGCGTAATGTTACTAGCCTGCAGGCCTTGAATTCCTATATACACAATATAGTTATCTGTCCTGTGCTTAATGTTACTAGCCTGCGTGGTGTTGTGCATAAACATAATAAAAAGATAATTATGCTGATGAGTGGCTTGCAGACAGGAAATATGCACACATAAAGTTTTTACTTTAAGAAACTGACTCAGGATCAGGATACTGACAGTATTATAAACAGATAACAATGTGGAAATAACAGTTTTGACTTAATAGCCACCTCATTTGAGTAAATATGTCTTTGCTGGGAAAAACTGCAGTTGTTTGGAATTTTCTGCAAGTATATACTATACTATATTATGTAAGTATATACTCACATAAATTCACAAATACAAAACTTCATAATGGAAGCAAAGTATAGGTGTTACTACAAAATTATTTTTAATATCAGAAATAATGTTTAA